>CAMXCT020000751.1:0-202500 GCA_947184155.2 Cladocopium goreaui
GTTCAAAACGTGATACGTCAGGTGAAGTTCTTTCAGAACTCTCAGGACTACCAATGGCTACATCTGCAGTATCTGCTGGTGACGTAGGAGATGGAGTGACAGACACTCGAGACGGCTCTGCTGGAACTTCCTGTGGAGTTACGACAACATTCGATCTTGCTAACGGCACTGCTGGCGCCAAACGCAACTCACCAGTCTTCTTCTTCACACTGCTGGGCTCTGGCAAGACAAGTTTGGGCTGTGAGGGTGCCGGCAAACTCTGACCTTTCAACTTTCGCAACTCTTCAGGAGGTAGCTGACTCATGTCAGCTGGTGCAGTTCCACTGTCATTCACAATTGGGGGTCTACTACCTACAGTCCCATTGTCAAACTGCGTCAAAACACCATTTCCCGAGTTCAAATCCCATCTCAAAGGTGAAATAGCCCTGATGTTCCTAGCTACAAAACGCATCAACTCAGCTTTGCCATCCACACGAATGAAACCTTGTACAACTGGACCTCGTTCCAATCCCATGTGAATGAAAGTACACTCAACATTCCTTGTTGAAAGTGGTGAATGCTGACGAATTGAATCAGGAATCTCGGCAAGAACCTGAGAACCATACAAAGTGCAAACTGGTTTGGATAACTTCCTACCTGAAACCATTTCCAATGGACTTCTGTCTGAACCTCTCGATGTTGAAAAATGGTTGTTGCACAAAGCCAAATACGTCAAAACATCAACCAAATTCTCATGTGAAAACGTGACATCCAACCCTTCTACATTCAAATCAGCTCGCAACACAGAAAAGGATTCTTTAATTCCCTAACTGTCCTCTCAGCTGCTCCAACTGAACGATGCTGCTGTGGTGCGGCTCGACGAATGGAGAACGTGTAGCGACCAGTGGAATTCCCAATGATCTCTCCCACTGCCCTCTCACTGTCGGTGTGGACATCAATGGAGACTGCCTGCAAAGTCAAGCCAAAATGTTGAAGCCATACAACAATCTGTCTCCTGGCTGCTTCGACATCTTCTCCAACCACCACATAGCCAACGCACCTCGACATCATCTCAGTTAACACGAGGATCTTCACAGAACCTGGAAGTTCGTCTGCAACGATCTCACCTGTTGTATTGAGGAATGCAAAATCAGCCTGAATTGAAACCTCCTTCCTGTCACCTTTATCTCTTCTGTGCTGAAAAACAGAACGACCTTTGGCACACTCCAAGCAATTCGGTTTGAATGGAATATGTCCCTGTCTCCGGTGACGTGCCAGTTCACTGTCGCCTCCTCCAGACACAGCTGCGACAGAAAAGTCATGAGTATTACTCACAGTCAAATCAGACCTATATGCACTACTACTACCAACATCTGGATACAAACGAACCCAAGGACAATTGGCAAAATAAGCAACGTCAAGACAATGCATTCCAAGCCTTTCGTGAAACAAATCAAAACCTTTTGGACCTTGTGTGAATCTCCATCCCGAATCTGCCAATGAAGTAATTGACAAAATGTTATGCCGGATGGAACCCACCAAAACATTCAAACGTGCCTTCTTCCAACACCAATCATCACCTGATGGGCCTGACATGTGCATCTGTACTCCAACCTCGGCAGTGCCTGACATGTTGACTGAGGATCCATTGGCAGCTCTGTAGCCACCTAACCCCTCACTGTCCTGCAGCACTGACCTGAAGGCTGACAAGTTTGACTCAGCCAAAACACTTGTAGATGCACCAGAGTCAAGAAGCCACCAAGAAGCATCGGTGTTGTCAGCAACCTGTGAAAGCAAAGGTCGCAAAAACTTCAAATAAGGTTCAACCTGTTGTTCAACCGAAACTTCACTGTGGTCGTCAAACCAGTCATGTGCACGCACCAAAACGATTTTCATAGGTACGGATGCACACAAGTCTCGGCTGGGATCATTAACAAAACGTGTTTCCAAGCTGGAAGCATCACCAAGTCCAACCTCATCTCCAAACTTCAAACAACAAAACCATGGCTCATGAGTACAGCTGTCGCAACTCCTTGCCAGCACGCAACCCATGTCAGCCACTTCACTTTCTGAAAACCCTGACTCATGAGTACAGCTGTCGCAACCTCTTGCCAGCACACAACCCATGTCAGCCAGTTCACTTTCTGATACCTCTGGCTCATGAGTACAGCTGTCGCAACCTCTTGCCAGCACACAACCCATTTCATCCAGTTCACTTTCTGATACCTCTGGCTCATGAGTACAGCTGTCGCAACCTCTTGCCAGCACACAACCCATGTCAGCCAGTTCAGCTTCAAACTCTCTGCACTCAACCACAAGTCTATTTTCAGCTTCTATGTCAGCAAACTCCAGTTCAGCACCATTGCATCCACACCTGGATCCGCAACTCGGGCTGTCAACTGCGAGATCATGCTCATGCACAAACCTAAGACCTCCAGTGGTTTCACATGTCAAATCATACAACAAAGGATTTATGATCATGCTGCCGACACTGCCAGCCTTTCGGACATCAGACCTATTGTCGTGGCTTGCACTCAGTTCCGCACTTTGGACTGGTTCCTGTTGCCAGGTATATCCATACCCGTCGCAATACCATCCAGAACCATCGTCCCGCCAAGTCTGCGAAACCCCCCATTGACCATCACATTAGTCATTCCACCAATAGTCATCATCGTCCCAACTTTCAGCAGTCCAGTCGGTCCAATCCTCATTCCAACTTTCTGAAACTTCATTCAACTTGCCTTTCTTTCCTTTTCCTTTTCCTTTGCTACCTTTAGAACCTTTTACACCTTTGGAACCTTTCTTGTCCCACATGTCAGATTTCACAAGTCCAGATTTGCCTTTCTCACCGCCCTTTCCTTTTCCACTTTCCGGGCGTGAAGGGCAATTGTAACTGACATGTCCTGCCTTCCCACAACGAAAGCATCTGATCTTACTGACGTCCACGGTGCAAGATCCTGCAGTGTGCCTTCTGCTTCCGCACTTTCCACATCGGCCTTCTACCGTGTCGACGCCGAACTCCTCAAGGGAATGGTAATGGTACTCTGTATTCCCCTCCAGAGAGTTCAATTTCTTACCACTACCTGAATAGTCTCTGTTGCTCTTCCCACCGCATCGCAGCGTTCCGGTACGATTCATATGTGTCAGCGCTGCTGTGGTGGAGGACATAGTTCTTCACAGCTTCCGGTAGGCTTTTCAACAGAACAACTGCATGTCTGAATCTGCCAGCTTCAGTCCTGTGGTGTCCACTTGCATAGGGAGAGTTCCTAGCAACCTTGAAAATCTTGCGGACTCATAATCAATTTTTCTGATAGTATCGCTTACTAAGGAACTCGGCGATGTTTGTGCTGCCGCCAGGACGAATGATCTCCCTGCTATATGTGTCCTTAGTGAAAGAGCCTCGGATCTTGACCTGATAGAGAATTCAAGGGTAAGTTGTCTAAGCAATTCATACCCATTCGATTGTTGGTTTACTGCGATCACCATTCTATCATCAGATCCTACGGAATGTAAGGATACCCCTTCACTAAAAGCTTGAACTAATGCCACACATCGTGGATTGTCGTGAAAAGCTGCCTTCAAGATGGACATAAGCCTCCTAGACCTCGCCTGCTGTACTGAACTTAGGGCGCTCCATCTAATGGGACCTGGCCACCTGCCACCTGCTGCTGTGTTGGATCTCTACTGAAAATTCCAAACTACCACCAGCTGCCCAGGATGACAACTCATCCAAATGGCCAGCCCATCCTAAAACCTCTTCTTCTCGAGACTTCCAAGTACTCACTGGAGTTGGTGCCGGTGTCAACCATTTTTCGCTTTTGACGAAGACGTCCAATTGCTGTTAATTTCCATGACTGTTTGATTGTTGAACACCAAAACCAGGCAAAACATCAAATGGCTGCGGAGTCACAAACGACGAATCAGCTGCCCTACCAAGACCATCACCAAACACTTCTGGAACCCCTCTTCTTTGCTGCATAGTCACAAAACGATTTTGCATATGCTGTTGCACTGTCTGTAATTGTCCCTCATTCAGATTACCTAACATGGCCATGACCTCTTGGATCTGCGCTGCTTGAGGTGTCAAACCTCCCAAACTCGCTCCAACTGGGCCACTCGGCATGCTTCCTTGGTAATTCATCGGGTTCACTCCTAAGTTTGGAACACAACCAGACCTTGGTCCACCAGGCATACTCGCACAACCAAAACTCGGTACACGCGCTTGCGCATTCTGCTGCATAAACGTTTGCTGCTGTTGGGGAATCCATTGCGCACCAAACCATGCTGGTCCCTGTCCTTGCATTACGGGCATGTTTCCTTGTTGACATCCCTGCACCGGATAACCTTGACCATTTGCATCCAGGTTAGTCGTGCTCGCACATCCCTGTACATTTTGTGACACATTTGCTTGTTGTTGCTGTGGCTGCTGCTGCTGGGGCATGGTACTTACTTCTGGTGTTTGTCCATCCATCCCAGATCCTTGTGATCTACTTTGCTGACTAGGTGTTCCAGACACAGGTGGCAATCCGTCTCCACGGTTACAAACACCATTTCCAGGCTCAGGTGGCAATCCGTCCACGGTTACAACCACCACTTCCTTCACCTCTTTCAGCCATACCAGGACTAGGACAACCTTGTACACCTTGTCTCCCTGGATCACATCCTACTACGCCTCTACGAGCTGCAAGCAGGCAGCTCCGCTACCATGCGGAAGGTACCTCTAACCTTCGAAACCTACTTGGGTCAGCGTCCAGGACGTCGTCCTCAACAAACCAAAGACCGTCCACGCAACCAAGTCAACTGATCCCAGAGCTCAGCCACTTTACCACAACACACAAGAGACGGAAAGAAACTAAACTTCTCCGATCAATGTCAAACAAAGTTCCTTCTTCCGAAGTCACAAAATGAATTCTGCGATCTTCTTCCGATTCCTTCGTGCACTTCGTGGTCTTCGTCGACGAAAACTAAAATGAAAGATATGGAAAATATGTTGATTTTCCATGTCACTCTGCGAATTCAAATCCTTACTGTGTTCTCCGTGCAATCACAATACTCAACGTCGAGGTTTGCCTCGAAAATTCTTCCTCATCCTTGCATTGCGCCTTGTGATTGTTGTTTCGGTTGGATTCGCTTTTGTCATTGGGCCATCAGATGATTGCAATGTTTTTGAATCATTTGCAAAGCTTTGCGGAGGTTTAGCAAGCCTGTCTCATTGGAAGGGATCTCTCCAGTATTGCACAGCTAGATGGCTCTCGCCAGGTCGTTTACCAATTGCATTGTGCAAATTTACCGAATTGCAGTGCAAAATTGTTCATAATAACAATGCGATGCAAAAGAGAACTGAATTGGATCGATGCGTGATCCATTCAGCTGTCATCGTGCAAGACAAGCGCGGTCTTGTCTGCAGCTTAGAAATCTTCATCAAGTTTAAGGTGGAGGTCCAGTACGATTTTGTCGTGAACTCAATGGCTTGAAGCACTTGGTCGCCATCATCGGTTTGCAATCCTTCGTTGTCACGTTTTGGACATAGTATGCTCACTTCCTGCGGCCGTTGAAATTGTCCCCCACGGTCTCCTATGAAGCACGGGGCAATTTCGCTAGCCCAGCCAGCAGGAAACCATGCTAAGAGGGCGGAGACCCCACTAACCAGATCGACGCCGGCGTTCTGTCGCAAGTCGGTTGGTCACTAGAACTATCACCGGGCCGCTTGGTTTTTTTTTCCGTCCAACGCCAGGTGGCTCTTTTGTGGTTGGTGTTTTGGTTGTTTTCTTGTTTAAGGGCCTGCGTTGATATGGCACAGAAGTTGTCATTTGCATGCGTCGAGATGTATGATGGCCTGCGCGAAGGATGGCACACAAGCTGCTATCGGAATTCATCTCAAGAGCACATTGCTGTCCTTTTGCCCTGTTTTTTGTTTTGTTTTTGTGCTGTTTTGTTTGTTTGGTTGTTTTTTTGTGTGTTTTGTTTTTTGTGGTTTTTGTTTCGTTTGCTTTTTTGTTGGTTTGTGCTCGCTCTCGGCAATTGGATAGCTTTATGGACTACAGAGGAGGCCCGCACATGCGAAGCCTTATTTCAATTGACTTTCCGGCCCCAGAAATGGAAGCTGAAAGCGCACATGTGGTATCAGCTGTCTCCGTTCCCTAGCTCCAATGTAGCGATTTGCGCTGCAGCACCACACAGGCAACATTCACCAATCCTTCGCTACTCCGGCTACTCCGCTACTCCGTGCTGTGTTTTCATTCAATTACCCAATGTGATTGACACGATATCGAAACGATGGCGGAGTAAGAAAGCCTTCAATACTTTACCTTCCCACATCTTTTCCTAAGCAGATTCCTACTTCAATCCCGTTTTAAATTAATACTATTAATTAATAACGGGATTGACTGAAAAGATCATGATTCATGTTCTTTCTCGGCGGAAAACTTCGGTAGGAGTCTAGAGGGGCAAGGGGGGCCAACAAGGGGCAGTACAGTATTCAATACAATCATTCAAATGGAAGCCGGCCACCTGCGCGAAAACCCACAAACTCCTCAACAGCAAGAAACACCTCAAGCAATCACCTAAGGGCTGCAAAAGGCTGATGGGCCTTCTTGTAGCGGCAAACAATCAAGCCACCAGACGCAACGAAATCATAAGAAGCTAACTTCAAGCGGGTTCAAGCAGCAACCGATATGCACCCCGCTTGCTCCAACAAGAAACAAAATCATCTACAAAACAACAGCTTGCTCCGACGGACCCAATTCTGGGTCCGGAAAACCTTCTCAAAACCGGCTTCGCTCAAAAGGGCCTCCCTAGTTGCCCTTCCGGTCGCCATAAGCCACAAAGTTTCATTGAAACCAAAACGTTGCGCTTCTGCAACCCTGATACAAAAAACTTCAAAAAATGAACCTAAACACGGTCCCAAAAATGGGACCGCCTGGCGGTCCCATTTTTGGGACCGCATGCACAGCTTAGTAAAAGAACAAAAGAAAAGCACTTTCACGGTCCCATTTTTGGGACTGTCTGGCGGTACCAAAAATGAGACCGCAAAATCGCAAAATCCACAGCAAAGGCCGACCCTTGCAACAAACAAAAAATTACAACTGGGTTTAATTTAAGCAACCAGCATATAGATTTGGAACAGAGGAGGCCCGCACATGCGAAGCCTTATTTCAATTGACTTTCCGGCCCCAGAAATGGAACCTAAAAGCGCACATGTGGTATCAGCTGTCTCCGTTCCCTAGCTCCAATGTAGCGATTTGCGCTGCAGCACCACCCAGGCAACATTCACCAATCCTTCGCTACTCCGGCTACTCCGCTACTCCGTGCTGTGTTTTCATTCAATTACCCAATGTAATTGACACGATATCGAAAACGATGGCGGAGTAAGAAAGCCTTCAATACTTTACCTTCCCACATCTTTTCCTAAGCAGATTCCTACTTCAATCCCGTTTTAAATTAATACTATTAATTAATAACGGGATTGACTGAAAAGATCATGATTCATCTTCTTTCTCGGCGGAAAACTTCGGTAGGAGTCTAGAGGGGCAAGGGGGGCCAACAAGGGGCAGTACAGTATTCAATACAATCATTCAAATGGAAGCCGGCCACCTGCGCGAAAACCCACAAACTCCGCAACAGCAAGAAACACCTCAAGCAATCACCTAAGGGCTGCAAAAGGCTGATGGGCCTTCTTGTAGCGGCAAACAATCAAGCCACCAGACGCAACGAAATCATAAGAAGCTAACTTCAAGTGGGTTCAAGCAGCAACCGATATGCACCCCGCTTGCTCCAACAAGAAACAAAATCATCTACAAAACAGCTTGCTCCGACGGACCCAATTCTGGGTCCGGAAAACCTTCTCAAAACCGGCTTCGCTCAAAAGGGCCTCCCTAGTTGCCCTTCCGGTCGCCATAAGCCACAAAGTTTCATTGAAACCAAAACGTTGCGCTTCTGCAACCCTGATACAAAAAACTTCAAAAAATGAACCTAAACACGGTCCCAAAAATGGGACCGCCTGGCGGTCCCATTTTTGGGACCGCATGCACAGCTTAGTAAAAGAACAAAAGAAAAGCACTTTCACGGTCCCATTTTTGGGACCGTCTGGCGGTACCAAAAATGAGACCGCAAAATCGCAAAATCTACAGCAAAGGCCGAAACAAAAAATTATAACTGGGTTTAATTTAAGCAACCAGCATATAGATTTGGAACAGAGGAGGCCCGCACATGCGAAGCCTTATTTCAATTGACTTTCCGGCCCCAGAAATGGAACCTAAAAGCGCACATGTGGTATCAGCTGTCTCCGTTCCCTAGCTCCAATGTAGCGATTTGCGCTGCAGCACCACCCAGGCAACATTCACCAATCCTTCGCTACTCCGGCTACTCCGCTACTCCGTGCTGTGTTTTCATTCAATTACCCAATGTAATTGACACGATATCGAAAACGATGGCGGAGTAAGAAAGCCTTCAATACTTTACCTTCCCACATCTTTTCCTAAGCAGATTCCTACTTCAATCCCGTTTTAAATTAATACTATTAATTAATAACGGGATTGACTGAAAAGATCATGATTCATCTTCTTTCTCGGCGGAAAACTTCGGTAGGAGTCTAGAGGGGCAAGGGGGGCCAACAAGGGGCAGTACAGTATTCAATACAATCATTCAAATGGAAGCCGGCCACCTGCGCGAAAACCCACAAACTCCTCAACAGCAAGAAACACCTCAAGCAATCACCTAAGGGCTGCAAAAGGCTGATGGGCCTTCTTGTAGCGGCAAACAATCAAGCCACCAGACGCAACGAAATCATAAGAAGCTAACTTCAAGCGGGTTCAAGCAGCAACCGATATGCACCCCGCTTGCTCCAACAAGAAACAAAATCATCTACAAAACAGGTCCGGAAAACCTTCTCAAAACCGGCTTCGCTCAAAAGGGCCTCTCTAGTATGTAAAGGTCCACACCAGCTCTCTTTGTGGCTTTTCATGCATATCAATTCAATTTCCGGCAAGTAAAAGCTTGTGTAACGACCTGGCGAAAGCCTCGGACCCGTTGGACAGAAAATTGGACGGAAAAAAGTCCAACGTCAGGTGGCTCTCGCCAGGTCGTTTTCAACCTGAAAAGACAATTGCATTTTGCAAATTCACCGAATTGATGTAGTGGCAACATCAGTCATGACGACAGTGTGCATACAAAAGAGAATTGAATGGAATCGACACGTAATCCATTGAGCTGTCACCATGCAACACAAAAGAGCAAAACAAACAAAACCCATAAAGAAACCACAACACCAACAAGCCAAAAAACAAACCATCACCGGCCGCTTGGTCGGCTGAAGCCAGTATGTTGCGCAGAGTAAGCATTTAGTTTTAGCGTTGCCATCGATTCCGCCCGTCGCATCAGCGAGAATATCTCAAATCTCAACGCAAAACACATCCTTCAAGCAGCTCAGAGTCAGAAGGAGAAAAGACCTGGACTAACACCCCTAATCAGCAGCGTGGAATGCCTATGTCACAGTTCATCCCCTTAAAAGGTTGATTTTCCTCCCATCAGTCGCCAGGTACTGCGCCACAGCGCGGAGCGTTTAGTCAAGCGGTCGCATCTTTACTTTCGCTGTTTACCATAGTGTGAAGCGTTTACTTTTGCACGCGACAACAAGCACAAAAAAGTTCATGTAGCTGTACTGTAATCTATCTTTCTTTGACTCACACTTCTGGAAGCGAAAATCGGCAGTGGAAACTCGATTCCAAGTCTAAACAATTCCTGAGGTGAATCAAAACCTACTATCACAGAACAAACCATGAACCCCTAAATAGGGCCTATATTTCGATTCCAAAAATGGCCCCATCACGGCAAAGACAATGTAGCCAATCGGAAATAGTGAAGGATATTCTCGAAGAGCATGCAAAGGTCGGTGGAGCCTTCACAGGATGGCTGCAGGCGAAATGTTTCATTCCAGCTCCTCATTACAATGATAACATCTGGGCCAGTCCAAGTCCCCTGCAACCCCTGCAGTCAGCGTTAAAGTCACAAAAGCAAGGTGGGCCAGAGAACCCAAAAGCATGACGGCACACAGCACGCCTTTTAATCTTGTGGTGTGGCAGCTGTGCTCTGCACGAAATCGACGTAAGATCTGTACTGAAGCATCGTGCGCACTGACGGTATCAGGGGCCACAATTCACCACAGCATGCTGTGTCAGCTACGTCTACATTCTTCTATTCGCTTTTTCTGCTAATGTAATTAATTCCGTCCCATCTTATCTATTTCTGCGTTCTCATTTCGTTTGCTAGAGACCCCTAGAAAAATGTGACCACACCCAATCCCCTGCGACCCCTGCGGTCAATGTTGAAATTTGTCAATGTTTGAATACCGATCGAACAGACATCAATAGACATGAAAGGCTTTCATTCTGGGAGGTCTCCTCGATAGACATCAAACATTTATTCTGAAAAGTCCGCGGCATGTCAACATTGACTGCAGGGTTTCAAGGGGATCCCCTGCGGCTTTTCTTTCAACTAAGCAGCTGCACCTGCCAACAAACAGTACTGGGCCTTCCACAAACGCGCGTCGTACTACGCAATCATGAAGAGACATGCAAACTCAGATGTATAAACTGGTTCGCTCAGGCGCACGCCAAAAGCTGCATCGCAACCCTGGCGTCCATTCAGCAGGTGAGTTGTTACACGCTCCTTAGATGTATTGGACTTCCATGACCACCGTTCTGCTGTCAAAATGAAGAAAAACCTGTTGTGGCATCTGGAACGTTTGAGCACCTTAGCCCAACGTTAAATTCATCCCTCATCGCCAGTTCTGCTTGCCAAAAAACGGCCCACTTCTTCCACAAAAATTTGAGGCTCACGCCAAAAGCTGCATCGCAACCCTGGCGTCCATTCGGCAGGTGAGTTGTTACACCCTCCTTAGATGTTTTGGCCTTCCATGACCACCGTTCTGCTGTCAAAATGAACCAAAACCTTTTGTGGTATCTTGAACGTTTAAGCACCTTAGCCCAACGTTAAATTCATCCCTCATCGCCAGTTCTGCTTGCCAAAAACGGCCCACTTCTTCCACAAAAATTTGAGGCTCACGCCAAAAGCTGCATCGCAACCCTTGCGTCCATTCGGCAGGTGCGTTGTTACACACTCCTTAGATGTTTTGGACTTCCATGACCACCGTTCTGCTGTCAAAATGAACCAAAACCTTTTGTGGTATCTTGAACGTTTAAGCACCTTAGCCCAACGTTAAATTCATCCCTCATCGCCAGTTCTGCTTGCCAGAAACAACAAGAACAGATCAGGTTAGACATTATCGCAGCTGCAGCAACAGGAACTTGTTTTGGTAGAAGAAACAACTCTATACGCACTACGTTGCTACGCAAGGGCCTGCCTCATACCACAACCTCATACCAGGACCCCGAAGCGAATGTTACAACCTGTCGCCGGGAAAAAAAAAAGGTCCAGCTTTCAACTGCTGCACTCATCTGGGGGCCTGCCACCGCAAAAATGCACATTTTCACCTGGGAGTCTGCCACCGCAAAAAAAAAGGTTAAGAAGGTTCAGCTTTCAACTGACGCCCTCATCTGGGAACCTGCCACCGCAAAAAACCACAGAAGGTGTAGCTTGCAAGTGTCGCATTTTCATCTGGGAGCCTGCCACTGCAAAAACGTCAAGAATATCCAGCTTGCAGCTGTCACATTTTCACCTGGGAGCCTGCCACCGCAAAAAAAAAGGTAAAGAAGGTTTTGTTTTCAACTGCCACACTCATCTAGGGGCCTGCCACCGCAAAACCGTCAAGAATAGGCAGCTTGCAGCTGTCACATTTTCATCTGGGAGCCTGCCACCGAAAAAAAAAGAAAAGAAGGTTTAGTTTTCAACTGCCACACTCATCTGGGAGCCTGCCACCGCAAAAACGTCAAGAATAGGCAGCTTGCAGCTGTCACATTTTCACCTGGGAGCCTGCCCCCGCCAAAAAAAGAGCAAAGAAGGTTCAGCTTTCAACCGCCACACTTATCTGGGAGCCTGCCACCGCAAAAACGTCAAGAATATCCAGCTTGCAGCTGTCACATTTTCACCTGGGAGCCTGCCACCGCAAAAAAAGGTAAAGAAGGTTTAGTTTTTAACTGCCCCGCTCATCTGGGAGCCTGCCACCGCAAAAACGTCAAGCATATCCAGCTTGCAGCTGTCACATTTTCGCTTGGGAGCCTGCCACCGCAAAAGAAAGGTCAAGAAGGTTCAGCTGGGAGCCTGCCCCCGCAAAAAAAACAAGAATATCCAGCTTGCAGCTGTCACATTTTCACTTGGGAGCCTGCCACCGCAAAAAAAAAAAGGTCAAGAAATTTCAGTTTGCAACTGTCCCGCTCATCTGGGCGCCTGCCACCCGAAAAAGGGAACAAATGTGCAGCTTGCAAGTGTCGCATTCTCATCTGGGAGCCTGCCACCGCCTAAACGTCAAGAATATCCAATTTGCAGCTGTCACATTTTCGCCTGGGGGCCTGCCACCGCCAAAAAAAAAAAGTAAAGAAGGTTAGCTTTCAACTTTCAACTACCACGGTCATCTGGGAGTCTGCCACCACAAAAAATGAACAAATGTGCAGCTTGCAAGTGTATCATCTGGGGGCCTGCCATCAAAAAAATGTCAAATCCAGATTGCAAAACAGAAGGTGGGATAGATTAGAACTTTTTTTTCACAAAGGAAGATTGATATGATTTTAAAAAAAAAACCTTATTCTATCCCACCTCGACAAAAGTTCATCTACCAGATTTCAGGAAACTGGGAATTTTTTGTTGGTTTACTTCCAGGTGAGAATGCGACAGCTGCAAGTTGATTTTTCCTGTTATTTTTTTTCCGGTGGCAGGCTCCCAGGTGAAAATGTGACAGCTGCAAACTCGATATTATTGACGTTTTTGCGGTGGCAGGCTCCCAGGTGAGTGCGGCAGTTGAAAACTGAACCTTTTTAGATTTTTTTTTGCGGTGGCAGGCTCCCAGGTGAAAATGTGACAGCTGCAAACTGGATATTTTTGACGTTTTTGCGGTAGCAGGCTGCAAATATGTAGAATCCCAAATAAGGATCTTTATGCTCGCGTGCGTGCAGTCTACTTACCGCGAAACAACGAGTTACACCTTACTACAACGTCTCCCCGTCAAAAACGTCGTAAACAACCAGCAAAACCGAAATCACATGGTTGCTTCCTTTGAAGCAAAACAAAGATGTCACATGTTGTGACTGCTTCTTACAAACAAAACAAACGAACTCACTCAAACTGATTTGTTTTGAGTTGGTTGGTTTGAAAAAAATTGTTCTCGTGGTGAATAAGCCATGAAACAAAAAAACGAATTCCGCTCATCCGGTGGTGACATTTCATGTCATGTTGAAAATGACGTAAATTACTCATTTTCAGACAAACCTATATTATATACATATAAGTTACCGGCTAAGACGCCAAGTCTAGAAGTCATCCTTCCAAGTTACGCGCAGAAAAAAACGCATGTGAAAATAAAACCAAAAATAACATGTGACATGCGGACATGTGAAAAACTGCCGTCGACAAGTTGAAGCTGAAACACACTTGCACATTCAGTTTTCTTTTTCCTGTCAAAGCATGGGGAAAATCTTAAATTGTTCCAAGCTGGATCACACTGGCACGGTGACACAAAACCCACTTGAATCCAAACATTTCTTGAGAAAAAGAAATGAGTGACCCCGTTTGCATTACACATGTTAAATGACAAGCAACATTCATTGATCGTTGCACGTTTGTTTAAACTGACAGTTGGTGCATTCATGTTTGTGAATCAGCTCACAAGGTTGGAACATCTCCAACTGAACATCTGACATTTAAAATACAAGACGGAAACGCGATAGTTTCACGCCAGCTTCATGGATGATCGCTGTGTTCAAGCCGATCTAAGCGTCACGTGCTAGGTCCCAACAAAGAGCGGGAAATCAGACAGGGTGGCACACTCTGTTTCAGAAAGCCTGCCGGGTCTCCAAACCAAAGTCCAAATGGTCAAGCACAACGCTGAACCTATCTATAAACCGCTATTGACAAGTCAACTGCAAACGTCCCCCAGCGTTTTGCGCGAGCCCGCGCAGGCGAAATGCACATGGACATGTGATAAGAGTCATTTCGTGTGGAAATTTGCAGGGAAAATGCCGGACCCGTATTCCAAGGCAAGCATTTTGTGCGAGCCTGCGCAGTCAAAATGCACATGGACATGTCACAAGAAGCATTTTGTGTTATGTCACCCACACATTCCTACCACAATTTCAGCGTTGATGCAAACGTCGGGCAAATAAGACAACATGTCGGTGAAAATGGGCCACTCTTCAATGGTATCTCCCTGCCAAGTGGCTGCAAAAGTAGTTGCACTGCTGGCCCGCGCATCTGATTGACACCGGCACACAAGGGCATCTTCAGCCCTCAAAAGATGAAGGTCGAAACTGCCCGAAATAAAAAATCATCATTTGCACAATCTCCAATGATGTTTTGTTTTGTTCCACGTGAGAAGAGGAGGAAATAAGTAAATAAAGGGAAACGAGGACAAGCAAATGACCACATCAGAGTAGTGAGTCCGTGCACAGCAGACAAGCGTTACCGACCCGCTAAAACTTCACAACACTCAAAACTAGAAATGCTTCTGGAGGAAGTAAGCCAGGCCTCCGTTGTGATAGTGAATCCTGGTCGCTTCATGGGGCGGGATGTTCCTCGCAAAAAAGCAGCTTAAACATCGTCGCATTGCAGAACGTCAGTTACTCATCTAAACACTATGTCATACAACAGGTTGAACATCGAGCCTTCAAACACAGATGCTGCTGTTCATTGATGCAACCTTGAAAGTCATTAACACCTTTTGTCATGCGCACTAACCGGCGCTAAGGTGAAGAAAACCAAAGCTTTGCTGTTCCCCAGCGGTGCGCACTAACTGGCGCCCCAGTGAAGAAACTACAATGTAGCCAAGGTTGAAAAGACTACACACTCGCCTGAGTTTGGCGTGCCATCAAAAAAACAAGTCCTCTTTGCTCAATCGCCCAGCTTTGGCGATGAGTCTCTTCTGCTTTTTGCTTTCGCTTTTCAGCGTTTTGCTGACGTCTTTCAGCGAAGCTTTCAACTCCTGCCTTCTCCGCTTAAGGTCGCCCAGCACGTCAGTCATAGTAGTAGAGATCACAGGCGCAGCCACGGAGGAGGTCACAGCTGCACCGTCAGCCATAGAGCCCATAGAGGTCGCAGCTGCCAAATCATGCGCGCCGTCAGCCATGGAGCCTATGGAGGTCACAGTGGGGTCACTACTGGCGCAACAGCAGGGTTTTTCGTCTCTACAAATTCAATCAGAGCCGTTGAACAGGCATGCACAGTTAGCCAGCGCAGCTGTTTCCACACTGAACAAATGCTGGTCAGGCGCCAGCAAAACGGCTCCATGTTTTGAACTGTCTGACGGTCCTTTTTTCAGACCTCCGCAACGTTCTGTCATTGTACATGACTTCAACCGTTTGTAAGTGACGTCCAAGCTGTTTGGTTTCAGGTTCACAAATTTCAGATCTACAAACCCACAAATAAATTGAGTCTTGAATCCTGAAATGTGAAAATTTGACGACATCTGTGATGAGATGAATCCATTAGATATTGGAGGAAGTGAATTTGTTTTTCACCTTGATGGTGAGATCAACCGTAATGGTCGACATCGTATTTGCACGTTTTATTGGAGATGACGAAACCCAACCACGATATACTTTTATAGGTGCAGGACTCGACAGCTTAAAGCTTGCTGCGGCCGTGAGGTAGCCACGTTTGTTTGTTAAATACTTGCTACGGGCTAAGCTGTTTGTTGTCAAAAACTGTCCCTGCCAGGGTTTACGCTGTGTAGTGACCGTGTTAGCTTCTGAATTATTGCCCTGCCAGCGTTTAGCTGTGAGGTGGCCATGTTTGTTTGTCAAGCACCGCAGAGGCGACCCGATGGTTCAGTTGGTATGGCGTTGGTCGTGCCAGCGCTGACAGACTGCCGGTGGTGGTTCGAATCCCTGCTGGTCCACTCGGGAGTCTCAAGTGCGACCCGCCGAAAGGCAACGGGCGCCGACCAAAAAAAAATGTTTGTCAAGTACCGCAGTTGTCAGGTTTAAGTTGTGAGGTGGCCATGTTTGTTTGCAATATTTGCTACAGGTTGAAATGTGTGGTTGTTTACTTCTGAAATGCTGTGCTTGCCACGGGTTTAAGCTGTGATGTGGTCATGTTTGCTTCTGAAATATTGTGCCTGCGACGGGGTTGTTAGCTGCCAAAGTACTGCGCCTGCCACGGGCTTAAGCTTTTGAAATATTGGACCTGCCGCTTTAAGACATCTATACGTCCCACTCCCCGGCAATGCTGCGTAAGTGTGAGATGGACTGAAGCTGTCATATGCTTCTTTGCAGCGTTCCACAGCAACATTGCCGCGGGGGTGTGAGGGTTCTGCGCTGCCCGCACAAAAATTATCGAGAGAAAAATGTAGGATCATATGTAGTTGAGGCCATGGCGGCCACATGGTGTGTTCTTTATTTCGTAAGAGAGACGGAACACATCGAGGGACGAAAATCTGCATGTGTTTGAAGTTAAGGTCCCACACGGGATGTGTCCTCATTTTGGACTGCAGGCTTTCATGAAAGCAATGGATATCTTGGCTGGTGATCATCGCCAGCGTCTTTGGTTTCAGCTCATTCAGTCTTGACGTGTATTATACAGATTCGAGTCCCCGTGAGCCTTGCTTTGTCCTCGTGCCATTACGTTTTGCGTCTAAGGCCTGGCCTCGGACAGGCCTCGGTGAGCCTCGGAGCGCGTCGAATGCCAACAAACCTGCGGTCCAGAATTGGATCACATTTTCATTCCTTCTTTTAGGTCTTTGCTTGGGCCCCTTTTTGGGGTCCAGATTTGGACCCAAAAGTGGGGCCAGCAATCGGAAAATTTTGCTGCTGCCCGCAGATGTTTTGCAAGCAGATTTGCGACGCACTACTAGGGAGGCCCTTTTGAGCGAAGCCGGTTTTGAGAAGGTTTTCCGGACCCAGAATTGGGTCCGTCGGAGCAAGCTGTTTTGTAGATGATTTTGTTTCTTGTTGGAGCAAGCGGGGTGCATATCGGTTGCTGCTTGAACCCACTTGAAGTTAGCTTCTTATGATTTCGTTGCGTCTGGTGGCTTGATTGTTTGCCGCTACAAGAAGGCCCATCAGCCTTTTGCAGCCCTTAGGTGATTGCTTGAGGTGTTTCTTGCTGTTGCGGAGTTTGTGGGTTTTCGCGCAGGTGGCCGGCTTCCATTTGAATGATTGTATTGAATACTGTACTGCCCCTTGTTGGCCCCCCTTGCCCCTCTAGACTCCCACCGAAGTTTTCCGCCGAGAAAGGACATGAATCATGATCTTTTCAGTCAATCCCGTTATTAATTAATAGTATTAATTTAAAACGGGATGGAGTAGGAATCTGCTTAGGAAAAGATGTGGGAAGGTGAAGTATTGAAGGGTTTCTTACTCCGCCATCGTTTCGATATCGTGTCAATTACATTGGGTAATTGAATGAAAACACAGCACGGAGTAGCGGAGTAGCGGGAGTAGCGAAGGATTGGTGAATGTTGCCTGGGTGGTGCTGCAGCGCAAATCGCTACATTGGAGCTAGGGAACGGAGACAGCTGATACCACATGTGCGCTTTCAGGTTCCATTTCTGGGGCCGGAAAGTCAATTGAAATAAGGCTTCGCATGTGCGGGCCTCCTCTGTTCCAAATCTATATGCTGGTTGCTTAAATTAAACCCAGTTGTAATTTTTTGTTTGTTGCAAGGGTCGGCCTTTGCTGTGGATTTTGCGATTTTGCGGTCTCATTTTTGGTACCGCCAGACGGTCCCAAAAATGGGACCGTGAAAGTGCTTTTCTTTTGTTCTTTTACTAAGCTGTGCATGCGGTTCCAAAAATGGGACCGCCAGGCGGTCCCATTTTTGGGACCGCGTTTAGGTTCATTTTTTGAAGTTTTTTGTATCAGGGTTGCAGAAGCGCAACGTTTTGGTTTCAATGAAACTTTGTGGCTTATGGCGACCGGAAGGGCAACTAGGGAGGCCCTTTT
This sequence comes from Cladocopium goreaui, assembly GCA_947184155.2. NCBI lineage: Eukaryota > Dinophyceae > Suessiales > Symbiodiniaceae > Cladocopium > Cladocopium goreaui. Next base: position 18,024 of record CAMXCT020000751.1, read on the forward strand.
GAGCGAAGCCGGTTTTGAGAAGGCTTTCCGGACCCAGAATTGGGTCCGTCGGAGCAAGCTGTTTTGTAGATGATTTTGTTTCTTGTTGGAGCAAGCGGGGTGCATATCGGTTGCTGCTTGAACCCACTTGAAGTTAGCTTCTTATGATTTCGTTGCGTCTGGTGGCTTGATTGTTTGCCGCTACAAGAAGGCCCATCAGCCTTTTGCAGCCCTTAGGTGATTGCTTGAGGTGTTTCTTGCTGTTGCGGAGTTTGTGGGTTTTCGCGCAGGTGGCCGGCTTCCATTTGAATGATTGTATTGAATACTGTACTGCCCCTTGTTGGCCCCCCTTGCCCCTCTAGACTCCTACCGAAGTTTTCCGCCGAGAAAGAACATGAATCATGATCTTTTCAGTCAATCCCGTTATTAATTAATAGTATTAATTTAAAACGGGAGATGGAGTAGGAATCTGCTTAGGAAAAGATGTGGGAAGGTGAAGTATTGAAGGCTTTCTTACTCCGCCATCGTTTCGATATCGTGTCAATTACATTGGGTAATTGAATGAAAACACAGCACGGAGTAGCGGAGTAGCGGGAGTAGCGAAGGATTGGTGAATGTTGTCTGGGTGGTGCTGCAGCGCAAATCGCCACATTGGACCTAGGGAACGGAGACAGCTGATACCGCTTTCAGGTTCCATTTCTGGGGCCGGAAAGTCAATTGAAATAAGACTTCGCATGTGCGGGCCTCCTCTGTTCCAAATCTATATGCTGGTTGCTTAAATTAAACCCAGTTGTAATTTTTTGTTTGTTGCAAGGGTCGGCCTTTGCTGTGGATTTTGCGATTTTGCGGTCTCATTTTTGGTACCGCCAGACGGTCCCAAAAATGGGACCGTGAAAGTGCTTTTCTTTTGTTCTTTTACTAAGCTGTGCATGCGGTCCCAAAATGGGACCGCCAGGCGGTCCCATTTTTGGGACCGTGTTTAGGTTCATTTTTTGAAGTTTTTTGTATCAGGGTTGCAGAAGCGCAACGTTTTGGTTTCAATGAAACTTTGTGGCTTATGGCGACCGGAAGGGCAACTAGGGAGGCCCTTTTGAGCGAAGCCGGTTTTGAGAAGGTTTTCCGGACCCAGAATTGGGTCCGTCGGAGGAAGCTGTTTTGTAGATGATTTTGTTTCTTGTTGGAGCAAGCGGGGTGCATATCGGTTGCTGCTTGAACCCACTTGAAGTTAGCTTCTTATGATTTCGTTGCGTCTGGTGGCTTGATTGTTTGCCGCTACAAGAAGGCCCATCAGCCTTTTGCAACCCTTAGGTGATTGCTTGAGGTGTTTCTTGCTGTTGCGGAGTTTGTGGGTTTTCGCGCAGGTGGCCGGCTTCCATTTGAATGATTGTATTGAATACTGTACTGCCCCTTGTTGGCCCCCCTTGCCCCTCTAGACTCCTACCGAAGTTTTCCGCCGAGAAAGAACATGAATCATGATCTTTTCAGTCAATCCCGTTATTAATTAATAGTATTAATTTATAACGGGATGGAGTAGGAATCTGCTTAGGAAAAGATGTGGGAAGATGAAATATTGAAGGCTTTCTTACTCCGCCATCGTTTCGATATCGTGTCAATTACATTGGGTAATTGAATGAAAACACAGCACGGAGTAGCGGAGTAGCGGGAGTAGCGAAGGATTGGTGAATGTTGCCTGGGTGGTGCTGCAGCGCAAATCGCCACATTGGAGCTAGGGAACGGAGACAGCTGATACCACATGTGCGCTTTCAGGTTCCATTTCTGGGGCCGGAAAGTCAATTGAAATAAGGCTTCGCATGTGCGGGCCTCCTCTGTTCCAAATCTATATGCTGGTTGCTTAAATTAAACCCAGTTATAATTTTTTGTTTGTTGCAAGGGTCGGCCTTTGCTGTAGATTTTGCGATTTTGCGGTCTCATTTTTGGTGCCGCCAGATGGTCCCAAAAATGGGACCGTGAAAGTGCTTTTCTTTTGTTCTTTTACTAAGCTGTGCATGCGGTCCCAAAAATGGAACCGCCTGGTCCCATTTTTGGGACCGTGTTTAGGTTCATTTTTTGAAGTTTTTTGTATCAGGGTTGCAGAAGCGCAACGTTTTGGTTTCAATGAAACTTTGTGGCTTATAGCGACCGGAAGGGCAACTAGGGAGGCCCTTTTGAGCGAAGCCGGTTTTGAGAAGGTTTTCCGGACCCAGAATTGGGTCCGTCGGAGCAAGCTGTTGTTTTGTAGATGATTTTGTTTCTTGTTGGAGCAAGCGGGGTGCATATCGGTTGCTGCTTGAACCCGCTTGAAGTTAGCTTCTTATGATTTCGTTGCGTCTGGTGGCTTGATTGTTTGCCGCTACAAGAAGGCCCATCAGCCTTTTGCAGCCCTTAGGTGATTGCTTGAGGTGTTTCTTGCTGTTGAGGAGTTTGTGGGTTTTCGCGCAGGTGGCCGGCTTCCATTTGAATGATTGTATTGAATACTGTACTGCCCCTTGTTGGCCCCCCTTGCCCCTCTAGACTCCTACCGAAGTTTTCCGCCGAGAAAGAACATGAATCATGATCTTTTCAGTCAATCCCGTTATTAATTAATAGTATTAATTTAAAACGGGATGGAGTAGGAATCTGCTTAGGAAAAGATGTGGGAAGGTGAAGTATTGAAGGCTTTCTTACTCCGCCATCGTTTCGATATCGTGTCAATTACATTGGGTAATTGAATGAAAACACAGCACGGAGTAGCGGAGTAGCGGGAGTAGCGAAGGATTGGTGAATGTTACCTGGGTGGTGCTGCAGCGCAAATCGCTACATTGGAGCTAGGGAACGGAGACAGCTGATACCACATGTGCGCTTTCAGGTTCCATTTCTGGGGCCGGAAAGTCAATTGAAATAAGGCTTCGCATGTGCGGGCCTCCTCTGTTCCAAATCTATATGCTGGTTGCTTAAATTAAACCCAGTTGTAATTTTTTGTTTGTTGCAAGGGTCGGCCTTTGCTGTGGATTTTGCGATTTTGCGGTCTCATTTTTGGTACCGCCAGACGGTCCCAAAATGGGACCGTGAAAGTGCTTTTCTTTTGTTCTTTTACTAAGCTGTGCATGCAGTCCCATTTTTGGGACCGTGTTTAGGTTCATTTTTTGAAGTTTTTTGTATCAGGGTTGCAGAAGCGCAACGTTTTGGTTTCAATGAAACTTTGTGGCTTATGGCGACCGGAAGGGCAACTAGGGAGGCCCTTTTGAGCGAAGCCGGTTTTGAGAAGGTTTTCCGGACCCAGAATTGGGTCCGTCGGAGCAAGCTGTTTTGTAGATGATTTTGTTTCTTGTTGGAGCAAGCGGGGGGCATATCGGTTGCTGCTTGAACCCACTTGAAGTTAGCTTCTTATGATTTCGTTGCGTCTGGTGGCTTGATTGTTTGCCGCTACAAGAAGGCCCATCAGCCTTTTGCAGCCCTTAGGTGATTGCTTGAGGTGTTGCTTGCTGTTGAGGAGTTTGTGGGTTTTCGCGCAGGTGGCCGGCTTCCATTTGAATGATTGTATTGAATACTGTACTGCCCCTTGTTGGCCCCCCTTGCCCCTCTAGACTCCTACCGAAGTTTTCCGCCGAGAAAGAACATGAATCATGATCTTTTCAGTCAATCCCGTTATTAATTAATAGTATTAATTTAAAACGGGATGGAGTAGGAATCTGCTTAGGAAAAGATGTGGGAAGGTGAAGTATTGAAGGCTTTCTTACTCCGCCATCGTTTCGATATCGTGTCAATTACATTGGGTAATTGAATGAAAACACAGCACGGAGTAGCGGAGTAGCGGGAGTAGCGAAGGATTGGTGAATGTTGCCTGGGTGGTGCTGCAGCGCAAATCGCTACATTGGAGCTAGGGAACGGAGACAGCTGATACCACATGTGCGCTTTCAGGTTCCATTTCTGGGGCCGGAAAGTCAATTGAAATAAGGCTTCGCATGTGCGGGCCTCCTCTGTAGCATGAGCGTAAGTGTTAACACATGCTTTTTCTCTCTGTGCGTCCCAATTTGTTTCTTGTAGAGTACGGAGGTGGTGCATGCAGTCAAGCCCATTGATCTCGTGGCATTCACAACATACCTTTGAAGCTGCAAAAGAGTGGGTTCGTTGTCACAGCGAAACGTCAGCTCAGCATGACCGAAACTCCAGCAAACATCGAAAAGTTCTGGCACCATGAGATTCTACTGGTTCTTGCTTCGCAGGGGTGATGTGGACACATCCACTGGCAGAATCAGTCATCACCAGGCGGTGATCGTTGAGATTTCCTTTGCATCACTTGCGGATTTTGTATAAACAAAATCAAAACTGACATATGGAGTGCTGGATCTTGTAGCTGCACCTGAGCGCTCATGTCGGTCACTACGAGCTCGAAAACACATGAGGCACACCATGGCTGGCAAGGCAAATGGGTCAGCTCATGAAGTTGTTGCTCTTTGAGCGATGGGGTGTTTGCAACTCCATGGATCTTGGAACCTGGTCAGTTTGGAAACATGGATTTCACAGAACTTTTGCACTTTGATGCGCTTTCTTCGTTCTGCAACGTCCCACTGCCCCTTGAAGGACGTATTGTCATGGCGCCATCGCCAACTGACATGGTTCTTGTCAAGAGTGTTGAACTGAAGGCTGAAAAGTTCAACTTTTGAAGCCCACCTTCTTGAAGATGGATGACGTCTTTGCATTAATTAATCCAATTTGTCAATATGCAACTAGCTAACCGGCATGATGAACGACCTGGCGAAAGCTACTCAGACTTCTCCGTGCTGCTTTGAGTTTCTATGGTTTGAGCACTTCTAGATCACGTGAGAAATGTTTCAAACGTTTGCTTGAACACCAGGAGTTTCAGGTAGTACATGCCGCGGCTGAGCAGGTTTTTCACGGTATTTGCAGTGTTTTTTTACACGCAGCACGTTTCAGGTCCGCAACAAAAGAACAAACAATTGGCTCTCGTGCAGGTAAAACGTACTTTTTGCACCCCAAATGGATCTTAACAACGGTCTCAGACAAACTCATTTTTTTTTGTCCGAGCCCGTTGCGGCAGGTATACGGTCTTGAGTCTTGCTCACGGACGAGCGGGGAATCGAACCACAACTGGCAGTCTGTCATGGCCTTGGACAAACCCAACATAGTCCTCCAAGACCTCAAAAAAAAGGCCGCATCGGGTCAATGCACATCTTTGCTAAAAGAACGTTCTAGTTCTATCACACTTGACACGAAATAGCCGCATATGGCCTCAAGCCCTCGAAGATCTCAACAGAGCCCTCCAAGTAAAGGAACTCACCCAACTTTTGCGCGCGCAAACTCCAAAAAATGAAGCCTGTGTTAGTTGTGCTGGAGCTGGGAGTATAAGCTTGGGTATGTTGGTCGCGTTCTTCCAACCAAAACTTCCAAAGCTGCATTAGGTTCCTACAGTCCAAGAGCCTAGCCCTTTTGTTGACGAAGATGCCGAAGCTGTTCGGTAGAAACGCTTGGAGGAAGTTCGAGAAGAAGAAGAAACAAATGAGATGTCCTTACATGATCGAGCACAACCAGTTGCCCAAGCTGAGATTCAGAAGGAGCCGCTCCTGCATCCCCAGGTGTTACCATTGATGAGATTTTTGGCCGATGATGCAGTTTCAGTTGCGTATCAACCTGAACCTGTTCCTGCCAGGTCAACTGCCTCAAGCTCTATGCCTATGCCTCAGCTGTGCCGCAGACCCCTAAAGTCATGCCAATTGCTCCAAGCACGCCACGTGCCGCTGCACCCACGAGGGTTCATGATGTGCATAGTGATGAGGAAAGTAATGATGCAAAATGTGCCAGGGTTGAATCTGCCAAGAAGCAACGCTTGAATAGAATCAGCCAAGAGTATTCTGCACAGATCCGCGCTGTGAAAATTGCGGATGATGTTTTCCACACGATGGATGGGTATCAAATCGATTTGCGCCTTGATGACCACGACATGGATGATGAAGAGATAGCTTCTGGAGCACTTCCCAAAGAGCTTTGGTCTGACAATCCGCTTGGTCAAAAGCCTGATGATCCAAGCCATGAAATCGACCTGCTTGCAGATCAAGTTGAACTTGTGAGGTTGTGTGAGATGAAGGTGATAGAGGAGGTTCATGATGATGATTTGAAAGATGAAGAACAGCTCACGACCAAATCCGTGAGAGATTGGCGTGTGAAAGATTTCATCTGTGAGGATGGAACAACAACAAAGAAATGGCTCAGGAGATCCCGTCTTGTAGCCAGAGAATTCTCTTTCCGGGAGAAAAGAAATGACACTTTACTCGCTTGCCACCAGCACTCACATTTTGAATCTGCTTCCGATGCTGTATCTCCAAAAGATTTCAGAAATGCCTTCCTGTGAAAGCCAAATGCATCCCAAGCAAACCGTGCTTGGAACAGTGGACATAAAGGACGCTTGTCTGATGGTTGACCAGGTCAAACCAATGGCCGTGACACTCCTGAACAGCAAATACCGTGTGAGAAAGAACCTTCCCCGTCAGAGACTAGCAGCCAAAGCATGGTACATGCACTTTCATGAAACTTTGTCAAAAGACTTTGGTTTTGAATGGTGTGTTGAACAACCTTGCATAGCCCGCAACGAGCACTGTTGCATCATGGTACATGTCGATGATGTGATGTTTTGCGGTGATCGAGCCTACTGGGATGTCTTCCTGAAAGGTTTGAAACAGATGTACTCCATCAGCCACTCCATCAGCCACTCTCAGTTGGAAGGTGTTGACACCGAGATCCAATTCTTGAAAAGGACGTTGCGACGTGTTCCAAGTGGTTTAGCCTTGCTTCCATTTACAAGCATTGCCAAAGTGATTCATGGTTTTGAAACCTATTTTGGAAAGGCACGTCCACAAACAATTCCCTGTGACAGCTCAATCCAAACAGAGGATTTGAGTGCCAGCCTCAACTCAGCCGATGCATATGCCTTTGGGTCAGTTGTAGGAACCGTTTTGTATCTTGCCCGAGATCGCCCGGATCTCTTGTTCACAGTGAAAGAATTTAGCGCTTCCATGAGCAATCCCACGCTGACAGCTGTTGCACGACTGAGAAAACTGGTAGGTTACCTGAAAACCACCTCTGGGTTTTGTATGATGCTTGACATGCCTGTAGGAGGTCAGGGAAAACTAAAAGCCACCGAGAAGCATTGGATTCTTGAGAGCTATAGCGATTCTGACTGGTCAGGGCACCAAGCCAATCCACGTTCCACTTCCTGTGGACTTCACATGTTGAATGGATCGTTTGTATATGCCTCAAGTAGAACCCAAAGAGTAGTAAGCCTAAGCAGTTGCGAAGCAGAACTCCATTCCATGGTTTCATGTCTTTGCGATGGCATCTACCGCAAGAGATGCATCCAGTTTGTGATGAACTGCCAGGTTGAAAACTACTTGCTGGTGGACTCTTCTTCCGCCAGGCAAATTGCCTTGAGATTGGGACCCGGAAAGTTAAAGCATGTTGCAGGACGAATGTTATGGATTCAACAAGCTGTAGCCGAGGGTTCTGTCCAATTGGCTCAAGTTGGAACAACATGGAATTTGAGTGATTTGGGAACAAAGCCCTTAGGGGGAAATTGACTTCGTTTATTGCTGCATGAAATCAATATGTCAAGTGATCAGGTACAGTTGCAATTGGAGAGGAAGAATTTCAACTTCAAGTCAGGAAACATGGGTCAGTGAAACATGTTGGTTTGCTTGCAAACAAGTTGCGCGAGTCATGTTGATGATGGGCCTTGGGCCTACCGATGGCATTTTGGGAGCTGCAGGAAGCTTTGTTCCCGATGCTGATGCTTCTGAAGGTTTGTAACAATGTGCATTCGAGCCCAATGATCCGAGTTTGCAATCCACGAGCTTTTCATGGAGCTTCATTTGCATTTGCATTTTTATGTTTTTGCTGACTGGTTTGATTTACCTCTTCCTCAAGTTGTACTGCATGATCCACAAAGCACATCCACGATTCGACACTCTCCAGACTGACATCTCTGTGTTGGAACCTTTAGTTGACAAGCTTTGCAGAGAGCTGAATGAATGTCAAGCTGAAGTTCGACGTTTGCGTGTTGCCTACGACGAGCTCAATGGGCAACAAGAAATTGCTGTGCGACAGCATTGAGAGTGTACAATGGGGAGTAATCAATCCACTTGGGTGGATATACCTTATTTTGAGACGCTCACTCCGGAGCAAAGAGCGAGGATGTATTCAGTTGAGAGAGGAAAATTTGATTGCGGCAAGAACGATGGGAATGCAGCAGTATTTGAACAAAATTCGACAAGCCAATCGAGGAGTTGATTTAGCAGCTGAGGATACCGAAATGGCATTGGATGAAGGAGGAGAGTCTGAAATCCCGACCAATGATCCCGAAGTCAATTTGGCCGCACCAGCTTCAGATTGTAGCCAGGTTTCATCCACTTTCCAAAGCGAGCTGTACGAAGCATTGATGCGAAGGTCAAACGCTGATGTTACTGATTATCAGAACTTGCTGTTGCAGCTGTTAAGCCTTGTGAATGGCACCCAGCCCGTGCCACGAAACCTTAAGATTCAGTACTTTACTGCCGCTGCTGATCGACTTCCATTGATGGCCAACAGACAGCCTGAAACAAACCCGACTGTTGCAGATCGATACCGCGAATACAGCCACCTACTCAGAGAAATGGCACACTTGTGAAACAATTTTTTTTAGTACAGGAATTTCAAAATGAAGTCAAAACGAAAGCCAAAGGAATATTTGCCAAACAAAATTTCTCATGCCGCGGAATACTGGCAACTCCATAACCAGAATGCCAGTTTGCATGCCTTTACAACATTTGGATTTGGGAAAATGCGCAGGTGCGGTGTGTCAAAGTGCTGAATTGATTCATGACTCAATTCACCAAGGAGGAGTCCGAAGAATTGTGGACAACACTCATACATAGCATGGCACCCTGCGCAAGGATAACACTCACTTCCATGTGCAGTCGAGACTATTTCATTTTTCACCACTGACATGACCAAATTGCATGTCTTGATTACCAGGCCTGTCGGCTTAAGGAAAAGGGACCGATTTGCTGCCGTTGCTTTCGCATTTTCGCTTGTGCAGTCTAGTTGACAGTTGCATTCCATGTCACGTAGATCATGTGTAGTATCAGTTCTTATCTTGCGGCTTTCCTCTCAAGGAAAATACGCATGGTAGCGGAGCAGGGGCCCATACCTGCGGGTTGGTGAGCTCCACTGCCGCCCGTGCAAGCCAGGACCCAAGTTTGCCAGGTGGATTCCCTGCTGTCTCTGCCCACTGCATTTGGACTTTTCGATTTCAACTGCTGTACTGATGTTCACCTCTGAAGAGAACGCTGAGGAGGAAGACGCATCAGAAAGCGGGAAATGGAAACAGCCAGTGAGAGAGCAAGGAGAGCTCAGAAATGTGCGAACTTTGTGGTCCAGAAGAATGGATGCTACATCGCCACGGCTGCTCGGACGATTCTGCAAGCAGCGCCTGAAGTGTGCAGTTTCCAAATAAGGTTTCATCATCTAAATGAGGTGAAACCCGGTGACATGTCTCGACGAGACGATGCAAGTGGTGGCACACCAATATGGTGCCCCAGCGGCACAGTCACCGGCCACCAAAAAAATAAAACTTTGACTTCATGACATTAGCAGTTGCCTGAGGAGGTATGTGTAGTGCTGCTGCACTAACATTTGCAGCAAGGTGGGGTGCAAACTGTTTTCGCTTGTGCAGCCTAGTTGACAGTTGCATTCCATGTCACATAGATTGCGTGTAGCATCAGTTCTTATCTTGAGGCGCTTTCCTCTCAAGGAAAATACGCATTTGTAATCGGGAGGGCCAATAATTTTCGGCAAAAACGTGTTGGGTTCATAGGCGAACAAACGGAATGTTATCTTGCCACCGTTCCAAACACACTATCACGGATGGCAAATTATGAGTAGCGGGCAAACAATCGCGTCATTATTTTTGTGCGACCGTGGCGGACCGCCATCTAGTTGCATAACTCTTTGTCAGGGCAACAATTTTTCAATGCTTGATTGCGATGGGCGAAGGTCCCACTAAACAACCACACCGTCCATGGATTTCACATGATTTCATTCAAGTATTTGCATCGTGTTTTGGCATATTTTTACATCCTGCATCCTTTCGACATTTTTGTTTGTTTTGCGCCCATTCGGGTTCAAAACTACAGTGCTTTAAGGACATGGGACTGACACACTTTATTCAGGCGTGAGTGGAAATACCTGTTTCCAAACCCAATCATTGTGTTTTGATGCATCCAACCAAGTCCGACATTTAGGAAAACGGTTGCGGCAAAGCGCTGTTAAAGTATCATTCCACTGTTTTGATGGGCGCCTTCTTGTACGTATTGGCTGCTGATGTTTTTTTCTCCAATTTCGATGGGCACCAGGTAAACACATTTCGGCCGTCCAGGTTGTAATGTTCTTTTGGCAAGATTTAATTGTTGTTTGCCCGTTTGTTGCTTCCAGCTCGGCACTTCGCGCGTACATTGTGGCCAAATTTACTTCCAGTTTGACATGGATAGTGTGTGCCAATGGGACGCCCTTGAGGTCATGAACGCAGAAAATTGCATTCAGGTGGACATGCCAAATGCACGATTACAGGTCCAAACGTTTGAAATTTTCTATTGAATGAAGGGCGCCCAGAGGTTGCCCAAGTGGCCCAGCCGCCAAATTGTCGATGTTCAATGGTCCGGGAGTACAACCCACCCGTCCCGAACGGAAATAAAACAAACATCAAATTCCAGAGTTGATCCAAACAACTCTGCGAAACGATTTCGTTGACGTCGTTGCCGTAAGCAAATGCTAGAGTAAGCACCGGCCAGTTCCAATGGTCACACATTTTATGACATGGATGTGTCGTGTCAAGGCGCCCTTGGGGATTCACAATCATCCCGAACCGTTTCGACATGTAAAAATTATTTGTTCCAAACCTCTTCGTGAGAGATTGCGGTGACTTCAAAAGACAAAAATCAAGGTGGCATCCCTTTTCTTCACGACAATGATTGTGATAAAAAAGGTGACAACCCATGACGGAACCAAAATCACCAGAACCTTTGGAACCAACAGGGCGGAGGGGTTGCAACATGTTGCAACTGCGTCAATGTCAATGGTTTTATACGTACGTTTCTTCGAAAAAACATATTCGTGTCGGATATTTTTGTTAAGGTGTATTTAGGGACAAAAACGTCACCAAAAACAATGTTCCATTCTATGGGAGGTGTCCTCGGTGAGTGGGAAAAAATATTTTTGGAAACCATGTATTAATTTATTCGGAAGGAGATTTGTTCCACAAAGTCGACATGAACATTGTGAGGGGCGGAAAAGAAGTGAAAACATTTAGACAATGAAGGGGCTCAGGGAGACATTTCACATTTATTTTTGGTTCAGCCCAGCAGCCCAACTAGCCCAACTATGATGCTGGAATTCGCCACGGCGGATGTCGTGATGATTCGTTTGTTTTTTTTCCAATATTTTTGTTGCTATTGGAATATACCGAGGCACTGCTAATCCTCCAATGGCTAATCAGAACATATGTCCATGGGCAGGGATGAGTAGGGACAGCAGCGCGTTGCACGCACGACGCACTCAACTTTCCCTCCGGGGCACACCAACCAATACCTTTAACCAATGCTTCTCCATACATATGATATGTAGCAAAGTGCCTCACTTTTGACGGGGGCAAAGTGGTTCACAAAGACCAAATTAATCCACACGCCGTGGTACGCGTCAGTTCCATTGCGATCCAGGGTGCGACACACAGCTCCATGTGACTGAGATATTGTGCATACCACGCCTAATGAACATGGACCTCTTTGGAAAGGTGCTTGCGACCAAACATGTACCTCCTGTTTCCAATTCGACCAAACTGTTCGCCGATCGAACAAACTTGAAGACCACTACATGCCAAGTTCGCCAGACATATCGACGTGCCAAAAATCAAAATAATAGGTTTGCAACATCCCGCGGCCTTAGCAATAAACACCCGTCCCAACAGCACTCTGAAGTGTAGACGCAACAGCGTGGCGGTTCAGTAAATGTCACGAATACAACGCTCGCCACGACAAAAAAACAATTACGCACGAAAGGGATTTTCACTAAAACATTTTTTTTGCGGAAAAAAAATCCACACGCACAGCGGATGTCATGACATATATGGATACGATCACTGCGGGGTACTTGCGAGGGGATTTGAACGCATCATGCTTGCCAGGACGAAGGAGTATAGACCTTTCCGGGAGCATTGTCCGTGCAAATGCAGGGTAGTGCCGTTGTAAATAATTTGTTCCAAAACATAGCGCCTCTTCCGGGAAACAGTTTTGATCAATTTTGGACATGTGATCATCACACAAAACACAAGTTTGAATGTCCGAACGTAACATGATTTTTCATGCCGATAAACTTGGGCAAAATGGGCAGTCCTATCGCCACTGTTGTGTCAATTTCGCCGCGGAGGGTCTTGACAAATTTGCGAACATTTGCGAGCGATTGCAAACTGCGCGCGGGGTGGTGTGAATGGTTGTGAAGAGCGAAAACAACGCCGAACGAATGCACCTCCATTTTATAAATGTACATGTGCGGCGCGCGTTAAACCATTCGAAACGACGTACACTTAAAGTACTTAATGTGCGTGTTTCCAAATGTATGAGATGCCTTCACACAAAGGTAAAACCGTATGATCGGCTTTACTTTATCCCGCTTTACCGAACACACCACGTTAACATTCATCAGGGCCTTATGCCCCAGTAATGCGGCAACCATCGGCCATCAGCAACGGGATTCAGTTTGGCCAGCGGTGGTTTTAGTTTGTCCATTGTTTAAAATTGTTTACTTAGAATCTTGGACGGGACAAACCTTGTGCTGGAAAAAATCCCAACATCACTGCGAATTCAAACGCAGACAGTTTTCCCCCGGTACGTTGTCGAACGCTCCTCCACAGCAGGAAGGAAATAGGAAAACAAATCATGTTCTACGTTCATGTTCGCTAGACCATCGAGCACGCCATTTGGGGGCAAAACCGCACTTTCATTTTCATCGTAATGCGAACCCTTGCGGAGGCTTGGGTAAAAGTCTGGTCGGTGGTCATTTTCGCCAGCATTTGTTGCACATGTTGCTTGTGACCACGGAATTGGAAAGAAATCACGGAACCAAACACGAAGTCATCAGAGGGTTAACCGAGACGGGCTAGGACGGCTGAAACCAGATCGCCCAGGGAGGACGCAAAGGTGTTGAAACTGAATTTGTGGGAATCCCAACTCAAAATACTCAAACATATTTAGGCCAGAGTAGGGATTTTTGCAAAGAGGCATTTAGGCCAACAAAAAAATTGACCGGGACCGAACAAGAACTTGCCAACGAATGGGAGGTGCCGGAGGAGAGAAAGGCCAATGACAGGGCGCCTTTAGAAGATGACCCAGCCTACGGTCAGGACGTTTGGAGCGACGCGGGGTGAAACCGTTGAGACGGTTGACAACCCAGGTAACAATGGGCGGAAAAGTAAGAAACGAAAAATCAAAGGTGAAGTCGAACCTTAACACACGACCATTAAATGCAAAACCGAAACAAAAAAACGAATCAATTCGAAACAAAGAATTCGCCTACCCACACCTGTTTGCCTCCCGGTGTAGTGTGCTAGCCATCGACGCTGGGGACGACACTGCAGCTCTCATCCGGTTGTCAGCGAAACAGCGGCCGTACAGAAGATTGCAGGTACACTCCTGAACAAGGATGTGTCTTCGCAATGTTGACGCAGCATCCCAATCCTCAGCCAAAGACTCGCGGAAACTTTTCCGCAACTCCTTACATTTAGCTGCTTGCCGCCAACCTGAAGGTACCCGGTGCTGGAATTTACATGCGTGTGTTTTTCGGGAGTACTGTAAAAACAGCCTTTGACCCCAAACCCGTTGAAAAAACACTAGGGGTTCCAGCCGAAGCTCAAAAAAAACAACAACAACAAGGTCGACCTATTCACCACCAGGGTGCCGACTGCATGGATCACTGATGGCGACGGAAACCGAGCAATGGAGAAACAGGTTACTTGTAGTGCTCAGGCCGTTATTTTTGTGATGGAATGCATCCAAACCCTTGGGGCAAAGGTTTCAAGGGGGTCGGTGCGAAACAGTGTGCAGGTGCATAGATGCATCGTGCAAATGTTCACTGTTCACATTTTGGGGCTCTAACTTAGGGAAGGCCTTGCATTTCTTTTTGTGAGGTGCATTTTCGGCTTTGAGGGGCCTAGCCCGTAAACTCCGCTGACGACAGAGATTGCATGATAGCGAAGATGCACAGTTGTGAACGGTTTGCTCATGTCAGAGATTTGGAATCACCTCGACATCATGGAACCTATGCAGCATTAAACCAAAAAATGATATGCCGGAGGCCACGACAGTGCTAATCCAACCCATACATTGGGGAAATCGAATATGGATCAGCTCCCATTATTTACTATTGCTTCAGCTGGCCAACCAAAGGTGCACGAACAACCCACAGCAGCCAATGAAATTTGTTCAGTAAGATGCTGGGATATGTTGGGGGTTGGGTCTTGCAATTTTTCGGGTTTTCCCTCGCCTTTTTTTAAAATAATTAGATGAAACCCCGGAAAAGAAATGGCGGATCCCCGCGTCCAATAGTTGCTAGGTGGGGCGGGGGGGAAAAAATGTCCAAAACAAGAGTTCAGTTTTTGTTTTTTAATTTCAATGATAACAGTTAGTTTAAACACAAATTTTTCATATTGTTGATTACTTCATTTTTTCAACAATATCAAAACTATAGTGAAAATCACAACTGTGAAAATATAGTTACCTCATCCATTTTTCAAAATCACAACAATTCAAAAAATAATACCATAAAACCATAACAACAAAATAATAAAACCAAAAAACAGAACAATCAACAAACAACAGCAAAATCGTCACTACCTACCATCAATCACCTCATTCATTTTTCACAAAATCATCACTGCCACCTATATCATCATCTCATTCATTTTCATAAATCATGACTACTAACCATATATTACCTCATCCGTTTTATAAAAATCACAACAGTCAATACATCATCACCTCATCCATTCCATAACCAAAACGGAACAACCAAACAACAAACAAAAATAACAGACCAAACAAAACACAATATAAAAATCAAAACAGAGAACAACAATAAATACCAGTAGTACGGCCCAAGGCGGTGGCGGAAGTTTCAAAAATAGGAAACCTATAGGAGGTTGGTTGTTGTGATCTATGTATCTATCGATGTATCGATCGATCGATCGATCTATCTATCTATCTGTCTATCGATCTGTCAGTCTTTCTGTCTTTCTATCTGTCCAGCCATCTGTCTATCTATCTATCTATCTATCCATCTATCTATCTATCTATCTATCTATCTATCTATCTGTGAATCAATCAATCAATCTATCTATCTATTTATCTATCTATCTATCTCGTCTACCCAGCTGGCCTTTCTCTCTCTCTCTCTCTCTCTCTCTTTCATCTACTTACTTATCTATTTATCCATCTAAAAAAACTACCTGTCTATCTATCTCTCGCTTTCATCTGTCTATTTATCTAGCTGTCTACCTGTCTATCTGTGTTGAAGTGTCACTCAGTTTAATGTAGTGTGGTGTAGTGTAATTTAGTGTAGTGGAGTGTACTGGAGTGTAATGTAGTGTTATGTAGTGTGCTGGAGTGTTGTGTTGTGTAGTGAAATGTCCTGTAGGGTAGTGCCTTGAAGCGAAGCGACATCTGAACCTCCAAAGGTGGTCCGAACCCCTAGTGTTTTGTACATTTTGACGCCACAACGGCGTGCACTTTTGCGACATCCGAACCTCCAAAAGTGGTCCGAACCCCTGGTGTTTTTAACATTTTGACTTGGAAATGTGCTTCGCGCGACAACGGCGTGCACTTTTTCAACATCCGAACCTCCAAAAGTGGCGCGAACATGTGGTGTTTTGTACATTTTGACTTGGAAATGTGCTTCGCGCCACAACGGCGTGCACTTTTTCAACATCCGAACCTCCAAAAGTGGCGCAAACATGTGGTGTTTTGTACATTTTGACTTGGAAATGTGCTTCGCAACACAACGGCGTGCACTTTTTCGACATCTGAGCCTCCAAAAGTGGTCCGAACCTGGTGTGTGTTTTGCATTTTGACTTCAAAATGTGTTTCGCGCCACAACGGCGTGCAGTGTTTTGACATCTCAACTGCCAAAAGTGGTCCGGAGCTGGTGTGTTTTGTGTATTTTGGCCTGGAAATGTGCTTCGCGCGGTGTCACTAAAAATAAGTCAGCCGGTGGGAAGTTGAAAGGGCAAAATGCTCAAACCTATAAACTTTGATGTTGAACCAGTTTTTGATTTTGTGTGAGATACTTTTATGAAATGCCACAAGCACAAATTGATATACATAGTTACATAGTATAAATATACTTAAACAAATATTAAGATATATGACTAACTATATATAGACACAAAATGCCTTGTTACTTTGTAAGCAACGGAGTTGAAATGTCAATGATTAATCAAACCTTTGACTTTATTTGGAACGGTTTTGGCAACAAAGAATTCATCGACAACGAAACATTTCATCTGAAGAGAACTACAAAGCAAACTCATCCGTTAGCACGAACACCATTGCTGAATGGAGAAAACAAGATGACGGATATTACAACAGAAAACCGAACGACGAAACGTATTTCCAAAAATATTGCAAAGAGAGAACGAAACAACCGTGCGTATGCGATATATGCGGTTCTGACTTAAGTTGTAAATCAAACTTGGCAAAGAAGTGCCAGAGGTTCCTGGTTTGAGTTCATTATGATTTTATAATGCAAAAAAGTATCATAAAATTATAATCTAAGTATTTTTAATGACAAGATTGGAAAAAATATTGAAAACATATATTACGACGTGGAGGAGGGCTTCGGTTCGGTGAGGGACTTGCACGAAAAAACTAGGAAAGTCGATGTCGGCATAACTTTGGATATTGTATCTGCGTGGATGAGGGCGCAACCAAACAAGCAAACACGAAATTACAAGAACTACAATTCCTACCCCTTCCCGAAGTATGAATTTCAAATTGAACTTGATGGATGTCACCAGTTTGCTGCGAGACGTAGGTGCTGAAATCAAAAGTCAACTAAGACATGGTTTAGTTTGCATAGATATATTCAGCAAAAATGTCACATAGTCCCTATCGAGAATGAAGGTGGTGATGATGTTTATATTGCAGTCATGGAGTGTTTCAAGGTATTAGGTCAGCCTTTGTCGATTTACAGCGACGACGAAGGAGCGTTGAACAGCAAGAAACTGCAAACATTTTTAAAGGAGGAAGGTATAACACACGTAGTAACAAAGACGCATGCAAATCAGGAAGAAAGGATGATACGCACGGTAAAAAAAAATTATTGGGGACAGATTGAGGCATTACAAGTTCGAAACATGTGTGGAAGTGCTAAAACCATCATTGACGAGATGCAACAACCAAATCCACAGTAGCACCAAGACAGCACCAAATAAAGCGCACAATCTTGATAACGTAACTCAGGTCAGAACTGAGCACAACAGAAAATATCCAAACATAAGTGAAGGAAATTATGTTAAAATATTTGATAAAGGAAAGGGCAACTATGTATCAAGGAAAGAAACTAGAAGTCAGTGGAGTGAAAGAAAATATAAAGTAATGCTAGTTGGTCGTGATATGATGAATAATAGATATTATGAATTGGATGCAATGAGTAAAAAATATAATAAACATGAAGTACTATTGGTTGATTAGTAACTGTTTTTTTTTCTTCTGTTTTCGCCGTTCTCTTCTTTTTGCATTTATTTTATCCTTGTTTTTTTTTTGTATTTTTCTTTTGTTGTTGTCTTATTGCGTCTTTGTTTTCTGCTCTATGCTTTGAATTTTTCTCATAATATTTATCTTTCTTGCATTTTGTTTTTTTTCTTCACGGTGCTGCTTGTTTTTTCTTTTTATTTTTCAATATTTTCTATTTGAATATTTGGCGTCCTTTCGTTTCTTCAAGGTGATGCTCTCCTGTGGCATCGTAGTATTCCATTCAAGTCCGACCAACAAAACATCCGCTAAGACGGCTCTTATCATTTTCAATATATTCACCTTCTTTCTTCTCGAGTTGCTTTTTGTTTTGGTATGGGCATTCTTCAAGAAAAACATTTTACAGTTTTCAACACCGAACTCAGCAAACGGTTTCGTAGAGTTAGGATGGTGTTTTAGGGATTTGTGTGGCTTATATAGATAAGATTTATAATATCTTCTATGTTTTGCCGTTCTTTGACTTAGTTTTTCAGTTGTTGAATTTATATACATATATCTTAAACCATCTTTTCGTTGTGTAGACATTTTATGGCGTAATGTCCAAATGGGAGACTCTCAACATCTGAATGCCAGTAGCTTTTATTGTCGTAGTTGCTTGAAGGATATTTAGTCTGATTAATGCTATATATAGATTTGATGGTTCTTACTTCTGATAATGTTAAAAGCGACTTCTTCTTTACAGTTTCTATTCGATTTTTCTTCATAAGTCTTGTAACTCAACTGATTGCTCACTTTATGCTTGACTACTACTTTACTTTTCTTGTGTTCTTTCTCATCACCATACACTTTATAACAATATGCCTTTGGTTTCAATCTTATAAAGTGAGTAATTACTTTTCCGTTCATTTCATCCTTGAATTTTCCTACTACCTTCTTATTTGTGTTATCATAGTTTGGAGGCTCTTGTGGATAATCACTGAAATCAATGTATTCGTGTATCTCCTTAAAGTCTTCACATATGTCACCAGTCTCAACTTTGATTACAAAACTATCAGTATCAGTATATACCAATTTGATTTTATCATCATATTTTGGTTTCAAAACATCATAATGGAAGGAACACATGTGAATTTTAGAATAGTCTAAAATAGACATACCAATATAGATAGGTTTGTTTAGTTCCACTGTGTGCTTATTTTTTTCAAATCGTTTTTTTTTTGGCGTTTTTTCCCAATCGTTTTTTTGTTGTTTTTTTTTGGAAACGTTTTTTTATTTGTTTTTTTTTTCAAATTCTCGGCTGCGAGCATCCCAGGCTTGCGGTGAAAGCGTTCAACACAGAGAAGACTGCTTAGCAGGTGCCTGCCGCCTTGAGCTCGCCTTGATTCAACTCAGTTTTTTCGGTGGAGTTGATGCCAGTTCCCATCCTGAAGACCATGTCACAACCCTCACTCTCCAAAACTCAAGGTGTCCTTGCCACCCCTTTTGCACCATGCTTCCCATCCACATTCTGCAGGCTTTTTGGCTGAAGAGTTTGACCTCAAGCTGTTGTATGCAAACCACTGCAGCCAATGCTTGCACAAATAATGAAATAAATCCTTCAACATCTTCAACGCCCCGGGGGGACTATTGAGAATCACAGGCATCACATTGACTGACCGAGCCATCCACTCCACCATGGCTCGCAGAAAGACCATGGCTGGCAGAAGGCTGTTCAGCTCTGCAATCCAGGCGATCAAGAGGGAGGCAGCTCGGAATTGTGCTTCGATTTTTGAGAAAGGAAGAGAAGGATTCTGTTTTGTTTTTCTGTCCTTTTGGGCCCCCTGGTGGTGCCCACGTGTCAGAACGTGGTAACTTTTAGCATCATGGAAGCATTTTTGGTGCTGGAATCTCAGGCCCCGGGCAACTCCCACAAGGATTGGACACTCAGTATCTGGGCGACACTGGAGCTGGTACTGCGGTGCTGGCACAGCCTGTCATTTAAAGCAAACTTTGTTTTGTCACCTTGCTTTGCCGATCTTGTCAGCTTCGGACTGTTATGTTGTGCCATGTTGCATACTCATGGTCATGCAGTCGTCATGTTGCGTTCTGAGATTCCATAGTCTGCAAATCAAGGCATGTCCTTATCGATTTCCAGCCATCATGGCTCAGGTGTCCTGAGGCATCGGATTCAATGGGGCTCTTTCCCCCGCCCGTCGATGAAGGCAACGGCTAGATTTTCTGGCGGAGTTGAGGCAAGGTGCATCCTAAGTAGCCTCGAAACAACGGCCCTAGAAGCTGATTGCAGAGGTGATGCGTTTTGAACCGCGGTGCCAACTTCAAACACCAAATTGCCTTGGCCTGCAGTGGGACATTGCTCAAGACCACATCTTCAGGTCCGACATCATCACAGGCGCCTTCCTCCAGTCCTCCAAGGCGCGGTGACGCAACTAGCTCAAATAGGCTCAAATTAAGGCCGCAACATCCGGCAACCAACTGACCCGGGTTTTTATCGTGACAGAGTCTGACCGAGTTTTCAGCTTCAGTTTCTTGAAGAGAAACCCGCTGAATGCATTACAGGGGGAACAAGTTAGATCAAGTTAGCAAAGCCAAACTGAAGGAAAGTTCTCTGATGGCGCCAGATCCCCCAATGACTTTGCTGATTCAGGACGCAAAGTCCGTTCTGGTGGACAAGACCTGGCTCGACCCAGTTCAGGACGCGCTTGAGGCTAGACATGGTCATTAGGGATGCATGCTTTGATCTTTGTACCGTCTCAACCAAGTCAGCACGTTTCAACCGAAGCAGCCAATCATTCCATTGATGGTGCCAACCGAGGATTAGTAGACCCTGGTTTATCAATTAGGGGGGAACCCCTGCAAGTGATGATTGGCTACTGAAATGCAGCCACCCTTGATAAACCAGTTGTTAATCTGGGGTTGGTATCACAGCCTTTGGGTCCTTCACTTGGGCCAAGCCCCAGTTTCCAGGAAGAGCGACCTCAATGGACGGCTCCAACTGCACCAACCACGGCAAAGGTGACTCAGTCTGCAATTTAGCCGGGCCTTTTGCGAAAGATACCTGTTGCAATTTTCCATCCTTCCAGCAGCCAGAAACGGTATAAATTCCAGTCAACTCGCAGCTGCCCTGCAGTGGCAACTTCGGCACTTTGGTTTCGTCGAACCCTTTTCAGGTCTGTGGGCCGTTGGTGCTGCAAGAGATCTTCTTGCCGGATCCTGCTGTTCTCCGGGCTTTTCGCTTTGTCAGGCTTTGTCGCTTGGCCAGCGGCATCGGCGAGTGGTTGCGCATGGCTGTGACATGCTTTGGATGGCTGATGGCAGTCCGTTTGGCGACGGGGCAACCAAACCAGCTCATTACTCAGACTCACAAGCTCAAAAGATTGTTTTAAAGTTCCTGGGGGCAGCGAAGGGCTGAACATCACAAAGTATTTCGCGGCATTGCATGATGCTTTTCTGAGAGGGCCTAAGACTTCTTACAGTTTCAACGTTTTCTGCCATGGCGTAGGGCTTTGCTTGTTGAGCTGGCCTCTTGTTCCAGTGTTCACGCCATCACAGCCGGGGTGGTGAGACAGCGCCCGCATGTGGAACCATGTTTTGCAATCCTGGTTGCAACTGGTGGAGACTGGGGCAGCGCTGAGAGATGTTAACCCTTTGGTGTTGCAGGCATTTCCCCTAACACCCTGCATGTCAGTCAAACCAGCTGCAAACCCCTAGCAGGGGCCCAAGACCTCGCACGGTCTCAGGTTCCTGCGCCGCGTTGACCAGTGAGTGTAGTGAAGCAGCGGCTTTCAGCTGATGTTCTCCTGAGTGTTCTGGTAAGCATTGGTAAATAGTGTCCTAGCCTTGCAGCCGATGCGGACCACAAGTTGTTCGGTTGCTTGGCTGTGTGCTGCTTTCATGTCTTTACACTAGCGACAATGCATTCTGTACCTGGAACTGCTTGCACACACATGCAGCTGCAGTATCACCACCTATGTAGCAGAGGGTTTCTGGATCTATGCAGGATTTGTGTGCCTACAATGGCTAGCCGCTTGCAACATAGAGTGAAAAGGGAACGGTGCAACTCCGAATGATTTATGTGGGACTCCTGACGCATGCTTGACCACATGCGAGCGCAAAGCTACAACACTTTCTCAGCGGCCGGGATTGCTTGCACAGGGCGCCTGCGAAGATGCATGCTGAGCCGGTGCACAGTGGAACCCAGGCAAGGAGGCCACTGGGTTGTTGGCAAACTGGAGCAGACAAGTGAGGGCTTAGACCCGGGAACATGATGCTGAAGCTTTTCGGATTGCCGCCAATGATGTCAATGGACCAAAAGGGTCTCAGAGTGTTCTTTGGATACGGGGCTTGTCATTTCGATCGTCCTATGCTATGTCACAATGCGAATGGGAACCTTTGCAAACCAGACGGTGATCATTATGATTCCTCACTGCTGTGGCTAACCCACTAGGTGGGTGACCTGGAATTTCTGATAGGAACCCGAAAGGATGAGATGGGGCCCATGGGATTCCAACTCCTCGGTGAACCAGTGCGGGCAGCTGAGGTCTGCACAGGTCACTGGTAACTGCATGATGTTAATGCTGCGTGTTTGGCATCATGATTTTTGACATACATTATGCATGATGCAACTGCAGGGTCATGAAACAATGTAGTCGTTTTTTTTTTGTTTTTGTTTAAAAAAACCAGGTTTACAGGAGTTAGCTTGTATAGCAGACAACATAAATTTATGATATGCCTGTGTTTGAATAGCGGTTTATTCACCAGTTTCTGGAAGCGTTCAGGCGTAGTCACTATCTCATCATCACCATGCTTTCTCACATTCCCCATGGTCTTGCCATATACGCTGTTATTCATTAACTTAAACAAATCTTTTTCAAAATCATTTTTGGCATTTTTTCTCTTTTCAGTGTTGAATTCAATGAATGGTTCTAGGAAGTTTGCTTGTTTAAAACTTATTGCCCTCTGGACTTTTCTAAGCCTTAATCCATGCTGCAAATAAAACTTCAATGCTGATATACGTAAAACATATTTCTTTTTTTCCATCACATTTAATACTAACTTATTTGTGTTTTCATCACTGGCATATTTTCCACAATAGTATTTGTGTATATCTTTTTGGACTTGTGAAAACATACTCTCATTGACACACATGATTCCAGGTGCTAGTGGGTAGTCTTTATGTAAATCATGAAGTTCCTTTGGATAATCTAAATCAACTTCCAATATATATCCTATGTCATCATCATCACTATATTTCATTACTCTCTTTTCATCCATTCTACCGTAATACCATTTAAAATCGTCATAAGACAGTTTCTTACACATTGCTAATCCGTAAAGGTTATTAGCATCCAAATAACTTATGTATGATGAAGGTTTGGATTTATCATAATCTTCATTCATGTATTTATTGTTTGCTTCTACCTTCCTAAAGGAGCACTGTGTCATTCCTCCTCTTAATCCATGTTCAATCATCTCATACATTTTTTTTACGTGTATTTGTTGTAGTCTAACTCCTGTCAATGATAAAAAGGCATTCCAAGAACAGTTAGGTAAAGTGATATAATATGCTGGATCTAGGCCATAGTAGTTTAAGCACATGTCCCTAGAATTTTCAAATACATCGGTTAGTAAATATACATCAGTCATCAAATATAAATCAAAAATATTAATGTTAAAATGTTTCCATACAATATTTGCTCTGGCGTAGCCTTTATGTTTTCTTCATATAATTTACTGTAAAAAGATTCTTTCTTTGGTAGTTTTGTTTCGCTAAATTTATCCCATGAATTTATGTAGTCATAGGGATATACACCCTTATCAGTCAGCAAATTCAAATCAGTTTTAGATTTGATATATGGGTTGGTGCTTGTATATCTGAAACGAGTTTCCCAATCTGTAATCTTTTCATTTCCTTCATATTTGTTTAGTCTAACTAATTTATTTAATGATGCCGTTAAGAAAGCAAAACTGTCTTTAAACTGACAAGCGCCAAATGAAAAGGTTATGAACTTTTCGCTGTTTTGTGCTATTTCATCTATTCTTTTGTTTTGGTTTAGTTCTATGTTTAGTTCATTTGCTTTTGCTATGATTAAGTGAGCGTCATAGTTTTTAAGATTATGAAAGAGGATAGGGATTTTGAAATATCTAAATGAATAATCCAAATTACATTTTACGTGCGCCGCGCCTCTGTATTTGCCAGTGAAGTGGCAATGGTCTTGGGCTTTTGTATCATCAGGTTCAAATTTCTTATTACATATAGAGCAGCGGGTCGCTTGTCTAAATTCTGTCTTTTGTTCGTAAGTTAATTCATCCATTGGTTTATTGACATTCATTTTTTCAAATGTATCTTTCTTAAATTCAGTCAGTTGTTCTACAATTTTTTTCATACAATCCTCACCTCTGTATAGGTATGGTTGGCATGTATTATCAATCCTGCTTACTACATTCAACATATAACCACATGGTTTATGTTCTTGGTAAGTTCCTCGGGGAGCATTGCTTCCAGAGCAACTTAGGGCACCTTCGGTGCCGTAAGTTCCCTTTATTTCAGTATTAGAGTTAGTGGTTAGACATTCAAAGTCACCATAGGTTACAAAAGGACAAGGCAATTTAGTATTATGCTTTTCAAATTCTATATAAGTGTCTTTATCGGGCATCTTTGTTTGTTGTCCTTCTGATGCCATACATCCTTTTTCAAGATGGTTCTTATACGCCTTTTCTGTTGAGAAAGGATTTAAACAATGATGGCAATAATGTTTTTTACTATCATCCTTGTTGCTTTGACAGGTTAATAATCTGCTTTTGTTCCTAACCAAGGCGTAGTGATAATTATTGTCTTCATCATAGACCTTTAACAAATCAATCTCATACTTAGCATTTCTATTTTTGGTGCCTCTGTGTAATATGATTTGATTATCATTTAAGCAGTCCTCAGGTTCAAAAACATTTATTGAAACTATTTTATTGTTCTCTTCAAATCTATCTATGTCCCTGTTACCAGTTGGAAAATTTACACCATCCCAGTTCAAAGTTCAAAATATAATCTTTCAGTTTATTATAGTGGAACATTTCCTCTGGGTGATGTTAGCTTATTTTGCCATAGACTACGGATTGAATACAATATTTGAAGCATTTTTGATGTTTGTTTTTGATGTTGATACATGCCTTGTTTAGTTTAATCCATTCTGGTAATTCTATGTATCTCCCTGCTCTTGTTGGATCATATTTGTCATAATGAATGGTTATTGATAAAATATTTTTAAAGCGTAGATTAGAGGTTGATGCTTCTAAATTTTGTATTTGTAATAAGATTTGTTTAACACTATCTTCTAATGCTTGTCTCAGTTCATCCTCATTACCAATATTGAAGCGTGTTGATGGTAGAGCATATACAAGTTCCTGACTGCCAATTTCATTACCTCCATCATCGTATTCAGGTTTTTCAAAGAGTGCTTCTGTTCTTATATTAAGTTTCATGCTTCTATTCTTTCTTAAAAACTCCAATAGTCTTGGTTTTTGGTGAGCAATCATTTCTAATCCCCTTTCACTTTCAAAGTGTTTATTTTCTAACAGTATTGAATTAGCATATCTTTTAAATGCTGACTGAATATCTCTGACCTTAAATTTGTTTTGTATTGCGTGTTTGGTGGGTAAATTTTTTACTTTTCCTTCACTGAACGCATCTTTTGCCTTTTTTAAAGCATAACTTCTGTATTCATTAGTTCTCTTTACTGTTAATAGTTTCTCTTTACTGTTAATGGTTTCTTTTTTAAGACATTAGATATGGGTTTGTCTTTGTTGTATCTAAATTTCTTGTTGTCTATTACTATTGATTTCAATTCTTTTCTTCCTCTTTTTGGTATTCCTGCTAAATCATTACTCAATAGATAGTCTATAACTTTTTTCATCATATAGCATTATATATTTTATTTAGTTAATTTATCTTTAAGTAGTTTTTTTTAAAAGAATGCCTTATTTTAATCTTTGAATATGTACTTAAAGAATAGTTAAGTATATTAGTAGGATGGATTGTGCGAAGGATTTACCCGTTGATGTGCTGAGTAAAATTGCTTCTTATAAAATTGGAGACCCTAAATATTTGAAAATCAAATATTGCCATATTGAGGCATTAAAGAGAATACAAGCAACTATAAGATTTCAAGACTTGGTCCTAAAATAGCAAGACATTTGAGATCAAGAGAAAAATATGTAATTGAATACCGTATTATGACAGAGGGAGTGCCATTTAGTTGAAAAAGTTTAGAAAACATCATAACAGAAGAAAAAGAAGAATTATTATCTTTATTTTATGAAGAAGTAGAAGATGATTTAAATTTTAGAGTTAAACTTGATATTGAAGTCCAATTAGTGGCGAGAGATTTATTTTATGAATGACTTTCATGAATATGTGGATGAAGATAATGTAGATGAACTATTAGAGAAAGCAGTTGAAGAAATAAAAGCCGACATAGAAGAAGACCAAGATAAAGATAGTATAATAGGAATACAGGCATTTCATTTTAAATTCGTAATTATTGAAGACATTTACTACTAACATATTTCTAATGTATAATATTTATTAGAATTATGGATGATGAAGATAGGATTATTAAAGGGTATGGATTTATATTTATTGTTGTTCTCTGTTTTGATTTTTATATTGTGCTTTGCTTGGTCTGTTTTTTGTTTGTTGTTTGGTTGTTCCGTTTTGGTTATGGAATGGATGAGGTGATGATGTATTGACTGTTGTGATTTTTATAAAACGGATGAGGTAATAGATGGTTAGTAGTTGTGATTTATGAAAATGAATGAGATGATGATATAGGTGGCAGTGATGATTTTGTGAAAAATGAATGGGGTGATTGATGGTAGGTAGTGATGATTTTGCTGTTGTTTGTTGATTGTTCTGTTTTTGGGTTTTATTATTTTGCTGTTATGGTTTTATGGTATTAAGGGGCTCCGCCCCCTGCCGCCGACCCCTGGGCTGAGCCTGCGATCAGCTTCTCCATGGCCCTGAAGCACACACACACACACGCATATATAAAGATAAATATATAGATCTATACATATAATAGATAGATATATATATATGTATGGTTATACACTGCAAAGTTAGGTTTGCGTTGATTATGTATACATGGGTGCAATTCTGCTAAGGGGCTGACATGACAAAGCCAGAGTAGAAACATAATTGTATCAGTGGTTCAATCTTGCTTGGTTGCAGAATCAAGGCTGTCTGGTGCCATGCTTTTGCAGCTTTTGGTTCCCTGCCCAACCTGCGGAACAATCATTTACTCAGAAAAGGTTGATGGCCAAATCAAAAAAAAGCACACAAACAATGCCGGACGCACATGCCGGCGGGAAAGGTGGTACGTGAGGGCACCACTGCACGAATAGCACGGCTAGCTTCCAACGTGCTTGCATCCTTGTGACGCTCGCTTTTGTCTTCTTAAGCCAGCGGTCCACAGTGACAAACGTCACTTCCTGAAGTGACGCGAAAGTAGCTGCAAACCTCGACTTTGCCTGCCGTTCTGCACTGCCCTGCCAGCTTCCAAATTGCTTGCGACCTCTTCGTCTTGCAGCTGGGTTTCGTGCTGCACAGCTCGGGTCCACGGACCCAGGCCGCAAGGACCGTGTCGCAGGCCGCAAACACCATGGCAGTGAAGGACGGATCGGGCCCGCGGCCGGCAGCCCATACTGCCAAACGTTGCTTTCTGAACTGCCTAGAAACTAGCTTCAAACCTTGCTTTTTCCTGCCATCAGCTCGAGTCCAAGGACCCTGTCGCAGGCCTCAAACACCATGGCAGTGAAGGACGGATCGGGCCCGCGGCCGGCAGCCCATACTGCCAAACGTTGCTTTCTGAACTGCCTAGAAACTAGCTTCAAACCTTGTTGTTTCCTGGCGTCAGCTCGGGTCCAAGGACCCTGTCGCAGGCCTCAAACACCATGGCAGTGAAGGACGGATCGGGCCCGCGGCCGGCAGCCCATACTGCCAAACGTTGCTTTCTGAACTGCCTAGAAACTAGCTTCAAACTTTGCTGTTTCCTGGCGTCAGCTCGGGTCCAAGGACCCTGTCGCAGGCCTCAAACACCATATGGCAGTGAAGGACGGATCGGGCCCGCGGCCGGCAGCCCATACTGCCAAACGTTGCTTTCTGAACTGCCTAGAAACTATAGCTTCAAACCTTGCTGTGTCTTGCTGTCAGCTCGAGTCCAAGGACCCTGTTGCAGGCCTCAAACACCATGGCAGTGAAGGACGGATCGGGCCCGCGGCCGGCAGCCCATACAGCCAAACGTTGCTTTCTGAACTGCCTAGAAACTATAGCTTCAAACCTTGCTGTTTCCTGCCGTCAGCTCGAGTCCAAGGACCCTGTCGCAGGCCTCAAACACCATGGCAGTGAAGGACGGATCGGGCCCGCGGCCGGCAGCCCATACTGCCAAGCAATGCTTTCTGAACTGCCTAGAAACTATAGCTTCAAACCTTGCTGTTTCCTGCCGTCAGCTCGAGTCCAAGGACCCTGTCGCAGGCGTCTGTTTCCTGCCGTCAGCTCGAGTCCAAGGACCCTGTCGCAGGCCTCAAACACCATGGCAGTGAAGGACGTATCGTGCCTGCGGGCCACGGCCGTGAGTGCCTAACGTTGCTTTCTGAACTGCCTAGAAACTAGCTTCAAAAAACTTTGCTGTTTCCTGCCGTCAGCTCGAGTCCAAGGACCCTGTCGCAGGCCTCAAACACCATGGCAGTGAAGGACGGATCGGGCCTGCGGGCCACGGCCGTGAGTGCCTAACGTTGCTTTCTGAACTGCCTAGAAACTAGCTTCAAACCTTGCTGTTTCCTGCCGTCAGCTCGAGTCCAAGGACCCTGTCGCAGGCCTCAAACACCATGGCAGTGAAGGACGGATCGGGCCTGCGGGCCACGGCCGTGAGTGCCTAACGTTGCTTTCTGAACTGCCTAGAAACTAGCTTCAAACCTTGCTGGTTTCCTGCCGTCAGCTCGAGTCCAAGGACCCTGTCGCAGGCCTCAAACACCATGGCAGTGAAGGACGGATCGGGCCTGCGGGCCACGGCCGTGAGTGCCTAACGTTGCTTTCTGAACTGCCTAGAAACTAGCTTCAAACTTTGCTGTTTCCTGCCGTCAGCTCGAGTCCAAGGACCCTGTCGCAGGCCTCAAACACCATGGCAGTGAAGGACGGATCGGGCCTGCGGGCCACGGCCGTGAGATGCCAAACGTTGCTTTCTGAACTGCCTAGAAACTAGCTTCAAACCTTGCTGTTTCCTGCCGTCAGCTCGAGTCCAAGGACCCTGTCGCAGGCCTCAAACACCATGGCAGTGAAGGACGGATCGGGCCTGCGGGCCACGGCCGTGAGTGCCTAACGTTGCTTTCTGAACTGCCTAGAAACTAGCTTCAAACTTTGCTGTTTCCTGCCGTCAGCTCGAGTCCAAGGACCCTGTCGCAGGCCTCAAACACCATGGCAGTGAAGGACGGATCGGGCCTGCGGGCCACGGCCGTGAGTGCCTAACGTTGCTTTCTGGCTTCAAACTTTGCTGTTTCCTGCCGTCAGCTCGAGTCCAAGGACCCTGTCGCAGGCCTCAAACACCATGGCAGTGAAGGACGGATCGGGCCTGCGGGCCACGGCCGTGAGTGCCTAACGTTGCTTTCTGAACTGCCTAGAAACTAGCTTCAAACCTTGCTGTTTCCTGCCGTCAGATCGAGTCCAAGGACCCTGTCGCAGGCCTCAAACACCATGGCAGTGAAGGACGGATCGGGCCTGCGGGCCACGACCGTGAGTGCCTAACGTTGCTTTCTGAACTGCCTAGAAACTAGCTTCAAACTTTGCTGTTTCCTGCCGTCAGCTCGAGTCCAAGGACCCTGTCGCAGGCCTCAAACACCATGGCAGTGAAGGACGGACCGGGCCTGCGGGCCACGGCCGTGAGTGCCTAACGTTGCTTTCTGAACTGCCTAGCAACTCGCTTCAAACCTTCTGTTTTTTCCTGGCCGTCAGCTTCTGAGTCCAAGGCCCTGTGCAGCCGCAAACACCAATGGCAGTGAAGGGACGGATCGGGCCTGCGGGCCAGCGGCAGGTGAGTGCCTAACGTTGCTTTCTGAACGCCTAGAACCTAGCTTTCAAACCTTGCTGTTTTCCTGCCGTCAGCTCGAGTCCAAGGACCCTGTCGCGGGCCTCAAACACCATGGCAGTGAAGGACGGATCGGGCCTGCGGGCCACAGCCGTGAGTGCCAAACGTTGCTTTCTGAACTGCCTAGAAACTAGCTTCAAACCTTGCTGTTTCCTGCCGTCGGCTTGAGTCCAAGGACCTTGTCGCAGGCCTCAAACACCATGGCAGTGAAGGACGGATCGGGCCTGCGGGCCACGGCCGTGAGTGCCTAACGTTGCTTTCTGAACTGCCTAGAAACTAGCTTCAAACTTTGCTGTTTCCTGCCGTCAGCTCGAGTCCAAGGACCCTGTCGCAGGCTTCAAACACCATGGCAGTGAAGGACGGATCGGGCCTGCGGGCCACGGCCGTGAGTGCCTAACGTTGCTTTCTGAACTGCCTAGAAACTAGCTTCAAACCTTGCTGTTTCCTGCCGTCAGCTCGAGTCCAAGGACCCTGTCGCGGGCCTCAAACACCATGGCAGTGAAGGACGGATCGGGCCTGCGGGCCACAGCCGTGAGTGCCTAAACGTCCCTGTCGCAGGCCTCAACAACCAAATGGGCAGTGAGGGCAAACGGATCGGGCCCGCGGCCGGCAGCCCATACTGCCAAACGTTGCTTTCTGAACTGCCTAGAAACTAGCTTCAAACCTTGCTGTTTCCTGCCGTCGGCTTGAGTCCAAGGACCTTGTCGCAGGCCTCAAACACCATGGCAGTGAAGGACGGATCGGGCCTGCGGGCCACGGCCGTGAGTGCCTAACGTTGCTTTCTGAACTGCCTAGAAACTAGCTTCAAACTTTGCTGTTTCCTGCCGTCAGCTCGAGTCCAAGGACCCTGTCGCAGGCTTCAAACACCATGGCAGTGAAGGACGGATCGGGCCTGCGGGCCACGGCCGTGAGTGCCTAACGTTGCTTTCTGAACTGCCTAGAAACTAGCTTCAAACCTTGCTGTTTCCTGCCGTCAGCTCGAGTCCAAGGACCCTGTCGCGGGCCTCAAACACCATGGCAGTGAAGGACGGATCGGGCCTGCGGGCCACAGCCGTGAGTGCCTAACGTTGCTTTCTGAACCTACAAGAAAACCTTGCTGTCTGACCCAAAACGGCGCCTGCGCCACAGCCAAACAGCAGGGCCCTGAGGGACGGACCAGGTCTGCCGGCTCAAACCTTGCTGTTTCCTGGCGTCAGCTCGGGTCCAAGGACCCTGTCGCAGGCCTCAAACACCATGGCAGTGAAGGACGGATCGGGCCCGCGGCCGGCAGCCCATACTGCCAAACGTTGCTTTCTGCAGTGCCTAGAAACTAGCTTCAAACTTTGCTTTTCCGTGCGTTCCTGCACTGCCAACTGCCAACTTGCCTGCATTGTCTGACAGCTGGCTTTCGTGCGGCACAGCTCCGGTCAAGTCGAAACTAGCTTCAAACCTTGCTGTGTCTTGCCGTCAGCTCGAGTCCAAGGACCCCTCCGCAGGGCCCAAACACCATGGCACTGAAGGACGGATCGGGCCCGCAGCCGGCAGCCCACGGTGCCAAACGTTGCCTTCTGGACTGCTTGCCCGTGTCTTCTTGCAGCCGGCGTGCGTCCTGCACAGGTCCGGTCAAAGGACCCCTCCGCAGGGCCCAAACACCATGGCACTGAAGGACGGATCGGGCCCGCAGCCGGCAGCCCACGGTGCCTAACGTTGCTTTCTGAACTGCCTAGAAACTAGCTTCAAACCTTGCTTTTCCCTGCCACTCGTCTTGCAGCTCAAACCTAGCTTTTCCCTGCGTTCCTGCACTGCCAACTGCCAACTTGCCTGCATTGTCTGACAGCTGGCTTTCGTGCGGCACAGCTCAGGTCAAGGGACCTCCTCGCAGGGCTAAAACACCATGGCAGTGAAGGACGGATTGGGCCCGCGGCCCGTAGCCCAGAGTGCCAAACATTACTTTCTGTCGCTCGTTTACTCTTGCTTCTGCATTCTTGCTTCTAACTTCTTGTTTCGTGCTTCTTTCGCTTGCTACGTTTGCTGAGACTGCCCCTCCTTTCTCGCTTCCTTTTTTGGGCTTCTTACTCTGCACCTGGCTTCCCTTTCTGTCCCCCCCTCGCTTGCCCCTCACTTGCACTGCACAACACTTGTTGCTTGTAATCTCTTCTCTGACGCGCTCCCCCTGCTGTCGGCAGGGGTCGGCGGATTTCTCCAGATGCAGCGGCTCCTTCTGGGCCGCCTATGTGTGCGTTGCACAGGGAGATCTCTGCGTCTTCGCGGTGTCAGACACGGTGGGGGTGGTGCCTATGTGGCTCGCCCTGGGGGAGGGATTCATCTTGCTGTCTCCCTACTGGCCATCAGAACAGGTACCACTGAGCAACCTGAGTTGCAACCTGCACCTGGCCATCGGTTGGCGCCAGGCATCTCCCAGGTTGATGCACCAATGGTCTGCTAGTGGTGGGTTAGAGGCTTCCATGCCTGATCACTTTTTTGGGCTACACGGGAGAAAGCTGGAGCTGGAGATGGCTGAAGCCAAGAGAGGGGAAGAGGCGGGTTTGGCTCAAAAATGGATGAGTTCCTACCAAAAGCAGGGTCTATAGTCAATCATCCTTTCATTATCTTTCATTATCTTTCATTATCTTTCATTATCTTTCATTTGGAACGCCAGATATTTGGGCACTTCAAGAACCGTTCTGGGACCGCCTTCCGTTGGGCATCGGAGTCAGGAGATGACCCTTCAACTGCGCGAAGCTCTGATCCAAGCAGTGCGACGATGTGTCGCGGGGGAGGAACATGTGGGACTTTTGTTCAGTGGTGGTTTAGACTCTGGGCTTCTTGCATGGCTCTTTACGGAAGAACTTGCCCCATGCAGATGCTCGTGCTACACGGTGGGATTTCACATGGAGGATAAGAAGATCAAAAACAAGCAACTGAACTTAAGACTTTTGAAACATCTTTTTTCATTTTCGGTTGGGTTGTTGTGCTCTCGAGGGTTTGGCGACCCGCCATTGTAGCCGGCATCACTGGATGTGGTAAACTGGTTGTGGATGCAAGTAATAAACTGGTTGTGGATGCAACCCCGAAGCAAAAGATGATTCAACTGATTCTTGCGTCTTTTCCTGGCTCAGATAGGGCAAGTTTTGGGGATTTCTCCAGCAGCTTCAATGAGATCACGTGATCCAGGTATGCGTATCCGGAAGATCTATCCATGGCAGAAGCAGCTGCGACTGAAATGGCCATGCCCTGGGAGGCTCATGTAGTGGATTTGAAGGAGGCTGGCGGCTGGTGACTTCCTTACGCAGTTCACTTCGGCTGTAAGTTAGCATCCCTGCATATCCCACACCCAAAGATATCCTGATGCAGGCAGAAGCGCTTCTTCTGCAATGTGCTCCGGTAATAGCAGATTTGAACAGCGTCAAAGCTTCCGTCGGCATGACTATGCTCGCTGCCTGCCAAATGGCTGCAAGGGATGGCGTTCGAGTGGTTCTCAGTGGCCTAGGACTGCAGGGCATTGCAACTCATTGACGTTCAAATTATTTGGCATTGCTGGTGCAAAGCTGTCCATCCCAAAAAGTACGGTACCTGTTCTACAAGGACATGTGGTACCTACCCGACGCCCGATTTGTATCCATTTTGCCGGATTAGACTCCAAGCCACCCAGAGTCTAGTCATCCCGCTTTTTTGCTTTTCATCCAACTCATTTGTTTGGTCAAGTAAAATTAACGAACCATTTTGGATGGGTTTCGGACATATAGCCACCATCATTTGCTAATTACTAATGACATCTAATGACTATATATATATATTATATTACTATATATATATATATTATGTTTTTTTTGATCTTGAATCGCCCAATGCCCATTTTTTTAAAACTTAGTGACGATTGTCAGTTCCACTTACACCCGATGTTGATAGGTTTCATCCCCATGAGTGCCGGCTACAATACCGGTTGATTACCGTGTTTGTAGGTTAGTACCAAGAATTTTTGTGGCTTCAAATCCCATTATTCCGTGACAGACATCACAAAACTATAGGTTACATACTCATCATCTTCAGTGAATATCACTAGTTCCTTTTGGATGTGTCTGAAAATAGTGTACCCCTAAACCCAATGGTTAATGATCATTATCCCTACTAAATGGCTATAATTGGGGGTATACCCCATTTTCAGACATACCCATATCACTAGTTCCTTTTGTTTTGACGGTTCTTTATGTCCATCCCACCTGGTTGAGAGGATCCGAGGAGGCCTTCGCGGGGTACCAGCGCCACGCGCGTGCCTGTGATGCTAGGGACGAGGCCACCAGCCGCGATCGCACGCTGGGCCTGGCGCAGATGTGGCACCGGGATCTGCAACGGGACTTTGCGGTGGCGGCATTGGCCAAGGTGGAGATTAGTGACCTAGCTGCCACTTTCAAGGGCTATACGGTGTATAATATATTAGAGTATAATATAATATGATATGATATAATATAATGTAATATATATATATACACATACATACATATACAGAAAATCACCAGATTCTTTGGAGGTAAAAACCATGTGATTAGTGGCTTGAGTTGACTTGGTTTTCCCAGAATTGTTGGGATTTTCGACAGAAAATCAAACTGATGGGTTCCTGTAATTTTTCCCTTAAACCAATGCAAGGATTCTTCCTGTCCAAGGAAGGTTGACATAGTTGTTTTGGCGGAAGTTGGGACGATTTTTAAAGTGTGGATGGGATGGGGACAGTTTTTCTGAGCGTCTGTGTCATTGTTTTTTTTGGTCGGATTCTACGGGTGACTTTCGAACTAATAATTATTAGATCAAGACTTCTGTGATTTGAGAGGATATGGACAGATGTGGTGACTCATCCTTTTTTGCACAGTGAACGTTTTTTTTCATAGGGAAACTTTTACTTTGCTATGGGGTATACCTGCTTGTTGTTTCGTATAAAAAACCTTTAAAAGACTATGTTTGGGTGTTTGCAGATTCAGCTGGGATATTCAGCCCAGAGCAATGTGCGAGCTGAATCGCTGGATCTAAGGATATCCATTTCTTGATTCCGAGCTCCTCTCCATTGCTCTGAACCTTCCCAGCTCCTCTTCGCACCGAGAGCCCTCGGAAAGTCCCGAGCTCTGCGCTGCGGATGGTGGCAAGGGCGCCCTGCGTCAGGTCGCCCGCAGTTTGAAGGCGCCCAAACGGATCTCGGAACGGCGGAAACGCGCGGCGCAGTACGGGTCGCGGATCTACAACGCACTGAAGATTTTGTCCAATGAAGCTGGAAAGCTGCAGGAAGATTCCAGATACCACCAGGCCAACTATGTGATGTCCGTGCCAGGAGCATCACATTCTCCTGTGGCCATACTTTTTACAAGTGGGTATCATAGTATCCAGGTCTACTGCTTGTTGCGAAGCTGGCGGTGTGAGATTGCCTGCATCATTCCGCCTGACGAGGAGTCTGCTAAAGCACGGGCTGCACACTTTGCCCAAGACGTCCAGGTGCCGCTTCTGGAGAAATCGGCGCCGTTGGGATCGAAGGGCTATGACATGCCGGCCCTGATTGACGCACTCAAATCTGCCCGTGAGAACTTTGCTGTGGAGGTGGCGGCATGTGGTCACGTTTGTGACTTGGATCTCTGGGGTTCCTTTGCGGCTGCTTGTGATTCTGCCAGCCTCCGAGCTTATGCCCCTGAGTGGGGCTCCTGTCCTGCCTCCCAATCCAGCATGCGGCGCATCGTGCATGATGGAACCGTCCTCCAGGTGAGGAAGTTTCCAGATTCGGCCCTGGTCGGGTGCACTGTGGCGTCACCGCAAGAGGCAGATCTTCTGTTGGACGCGTTGCGGAGGAAGTGTGGCCCAGAGGCCACAGATGATACGGACGCAGGACTGGTGGACTGCGACTTTGTTTCCAGTCCTTTCCTTCCATGCGGAGTTCGGGACGTTACCGGATCGAGCGTGGCGGTTGCAACTTCGTTGGAAGAGCAAGAAAACAGCTTCGCAAATTGGTTGGGATAAATTGGGTTTGATACTTTACGTTGATCCTACTTTACATGCCTTTGTGGATGTATGGGTTTCTCAGGCACCCAGTATTAAACAGTATATATATATATATTATATGTATATAATAATAAATACATAAATAGATAGATCAATAAATATGTGTATATATATATACATATATATATATATATACATATATATATATACATATATATACATACAATGGCATTATCACAGAGGTACCGGCTTGGTATAAGATTCTCCCAGCGCCAGGACATGCCGATCCTGAGCCACCAGGATGATGGCTGAGTTCCAGCGCTTCCCACCTACTGTTGATGGATCTAAGTCTCGAAGCCCCCAGGGTCTGGAAGGTTGGGAAAGCGGTTTGACATCAGGGTCCTGTCCATCGCGGAGTGATGCATGCTATGCTGCAAGCTGAAAGGCAATGCCATGCAATGCTCCTGCCTAGCTTGATTGCAACTTTTCATTGTTTGTGATGTCCGTAGTACCATTTGGGAAGTCTGTAGTATCCAGGTAGGGACTTGGAGCCTTGGAGCCATCAACAGTATCTTCCCATTTAGTGCGCCGGTGCCAGCGGGATCGCCCCAGACATGCCTAGATGAAAATGGGGGCGACGAATCGCCACAAGACATTTGCGGTGCCGATTTCACTGCATTTTGTGAAGGTATTACACATCATATAGTCCTCTAAGTACATAGCAGTCCTCTTTTTGTGTCCCTTGGTTTTTCTTGAGAACAAAGAATCTGGCTACCCTCTGGTAATTTCTCATAGCTATTGAAAATGGTGATTTTCCATAGTTATGTTAGTTTACCAGAGGGTATATCATTGGTGATGTGGCAGTGAAGTTTTCCAGAAGTCATCAGCCATGGGGTGCCCTCTCCGTGACGCGGCTCAAGGGATGCTCTGCCCCGCCGTTTTCTGGCCATGGCTCCAGGACTTCAGGGTCTTTGTCTGTCGCATTTACCCCAAACCTCCCCAAAAAACAGTGGAAAGTGATAGAAATCAGGTATTATAAGTGTCTGTGATAAGAAAAGCAACAGACCCATAGATGATGATGAGTATGTTGATGTGGATTTCCTGATGGATATGATGAATACCCAGTGTGAAAATTGTAATGAACCATTGGTTATTGATTTTGAAGATGGCAAGGTTTCATCAAATATTAGTTGCCAAAGATTAAATAATGAACTGGCACATTATAAAAGCAACTGTATTCCAATGTGTGTTCAATGTAATTGCGCTTTTTCAAATAAAATATCAATGTAAAATGATTTTAAAGAGATGGTATGTTTAGGATATATGGAGAACAATAAGTATGAAATATGAAAAAGGAAAAATATATTTAATTACAGATGTTGCTTACACAAAGTGCTACTACGGAAGCACTTGTGAAGAATTGAGCAAAAGATTTTGGAGACATAAAGGTGTCTATAAAACCTTTTCAGACGGCAAGTGTTCATATAAACATTCAATTTGTCAGTTATTTGATGAATTCGGAGTAGAAAACTGTAAAATAGAACTGGTAGAACTGTTCCCGACCCAATCCAAGATTGAACTATTACAAAGAGAAGGCTATTACATCAAAAACAATGCTTGTGTCAATAAAGAAGTGGCAGAAAGAACACCGCAAGAATATTACAAAGACAACAAAGAAAAGTGCGCCAAGTGGAACAAAGAATGGCATATCAAAAATAAAGACAATGCCAATGAAGAGGAAGAAACAACTATCATAAAAACAGAGACAAGTTGATGTCAATAGTTGATTGTGATTGTGGTAGTTCTTTTCAACTTCAAAATAGGTCGCACCACATCAAGACAAAAAAGCACCAAGACTGGCTGAAGCAACAAGAGCAAGAATAAATGATATAATATATACTTATTATATCATCTATTCTATAATGAGTGATAAACAGAAGATTATTAGTGATATTTATTTTGATAAAGCGGGCTATGGTTCAAGAAAGACCACATTAGAAGATGCTAAAAAGAAAGAACCTACAATCAAGAAAGAGGATGTTGAACAATTCTTTAGAAAGAATGTAGAAGTCAAAGCAAAGCCCAGAGGGATGAATTCCTTTGTAACACCAAAAAATAATCATACTTATCAAATAGATTTGTTCTTTATGGGATATTATGATTTTGAGAAAGAACAAAAATTCAGAGGAGGGTTAGTGTGTATTGATGTTTTGAGCAAGCATGCCGTTGTTGTTCCAATCAAAACTAAAAATGGAGAGGATGTGCTTGAAGCAACTAAAGAGGCATTAGGGAAAATGGGTAAGAAGCCTAAAATGATTTATACAGATGATGAGAGAGTAATAGCAGGTGAAGACTTTAAGGATTATGTGGAAGGTGAAGGTATAACCTTACATAGGACAAGAGGTCATCCCGCTTTTGCTGAGCGTTTTATACGCACCTACAAGGATATGCTTTTTAAAAGAGTAGAGGCTGATGAAAAAAGGGTAAGGCAAACATACAATGGGTTGATTACAATTTAGAAATAATGCTTACATACAATGATAAAATGAAGCATTCCGCTACAGGTATGACACCAAAAGAGGCAAGGAAAGATAACAATGAATTCAGAGCAATGCTGAATGTAGCATCAAAGGCAAAGAAAGAAAGAATATACCCAACATTAGAGGTGGGAGACAAAGTAAAGATAATGAGAAAGAAAGCAATTACAGAGAAAGAAAGAACTTCCCACTGGCTGAATGGTTATTATGTTGTGCAAGAGGTTGCAGAAAAGTTGAACCAAAAATATTACAAATTAACTGAGGCATGAACTTTTAAAGATTTAGTGTTTTAGAAAGCCTTGTAAGCATATTTTCCCATACTTATGCCTACTTGATGCAACCATGAGATGGTTGATTTGATGTGCTGTTTTGATTTCAGGGTTTTGTGTCTTGCCCTTCATTTGTTTTCCCCATGAATTTGTGTTTGGCACGTTTGGGTCATTGGCTGGGATTACTCTATGTTCCTTTGTCCTTCTGCCCCGCCTTGGCTTTGTCATCAATCTCTTCTTCATCCTGCTGTCGGGGCGCCCAGCTGTTGGGAATATGTCAGTTGGAGGTTTGAAGCCACATATTCTTGGAGAGCTTGGCCTTGGAATGTGTTTCAATTTGAGCATCTTTGACATTCTCAGTTGGAAAGCTACAGAAATTAGCTCTTTCAGTTTGCGCTTGGAATTTTGTGTCATTCTTCAGCATCTTTATGTTCTTCCGTAGCGTTTTTGCGAGTTTTTCCTCAAGCCACTCAGGGACGCTTTTTAGCTCAGGGGTGTCGGCATTGCCATGGCGCTCAAATCTGGTGTATTCGCTTGCCTCATCCTTGCATTGTGCGTGAGCTGCAACAACGTCATGGCAGAGGAGAACTCCGGCAAGGAGACTGAGAAGGGCGGCATCATCGTCGGCCGCGGCCTCCCGATTGAGACTGAGAAGAGTGGAGTGCCCTTCCTCCCTCGGTCGGAGAACCTCGAGGAGACTGAGAAGGGCGGCATCATCATCCCCCGCGGCCTCCCAATTGAGACTGAGAAGAGTGGAGTGCCCTTCCTCCCTCGGTCGGAGAACCTCGAGGAGGCTGAGAAGGGCGGCATCATCATCCCCCGCGGCCTCCCAATTGAGACTGAGAAGAGTGGAGTGCCCTTCCTCCCTCGGTCGGAGAACCTCGAGGAGACTGAGAAGGGCGGCATCATCATCCCCCGCGGCCTCCCAATTGAGACTGAGAAGAGTGGAGCGCCCTTCCTCCCTCGGTCGGAGAACCTCGAGGAGACGGAGAAGGGCGGCATCATCATCCCCCGCGGCCTCCCAATTGAGACTGAGAAGAGTGGAGCGCCCTTCCTCCCTCGGTCGGAGAACCTCGAGGAGACTGAGAAGGGCGGCATCATCATCCCCCGCGGCCTCCCAATTGAGACTGAGAAGAGTGGAGCGCCCTTCCTCCCTCGGTCGGAGAACCTCGAGGAGAAGGGCGGCATCATCATCCCCCGCGGCCTCCCAATTGAGACTGAGAAGAGTGGAGCGCCCTTCCTCCCTCGGTCGGAGAACCTCGAGGAGACTGAGAAGGGCGGCATCATCATCCCCCGCGGCCTCCCAATGAAGAGTGGAGCGCCCTTCCTCCCTCGGTCGGAGAACCTCGAGGAGAAGGGCGGCATCATCATCCCCCGCGGCCTCCCAATTGAGACTGAGAAGAGTGGAGCGCCTTTCCTCCCTCGGTCGGAGAACCTCGAGGAGACTGAGAAGGGCGGCATCATCATCCCCCGCGGCCTCCCAATTGAGACTGAGAAGAGTGGAGCGCCCTTCCTCCCTCGGTCGGAGAACCTCGAGGAGACTGAGAAGGGCGGCATCATCATCGGCCGCCCTTCCTCCCTCGGTCGGAGAACCTCGAGGAGAAGGGCGGCATCATCATCCCCCGCGGCCTCCCAATTGAGACTGAGAAGAGTGGAGCGCCCTTCCTCCCTCGGTCGGAGAACCTCGAGGAGACTGAGAAGGGCGGCATCATCATCCCCCGCGGCCTCCCAATTGAGACTGAGAAGAGTGGAGCGCCCTTCCTCCCTCGGTCGGAGAACCTCGAGGAGACTGAGACTGAGAAGAGCAGGGACGCCCTATACCCATGAGTGGGCGAGATCGAGCACGCATGATGACTTGCAAAACAGTTCTTTGCTTCGCCAACAACAGGGCGACTTACAAAGCAGTGCTTGCTTCGCCAACAGGGCGACTTACAAAGCACGTGCTTGCTTCGCCAACAGGGCGACTTTGCAAAATAGTGCTCTTAGCAGATGCTTTTATGATTGACAAGGTCTGTAGGTAGCAAGGTTTCAGGGTGTCAAGTAGGAATAGGACATTGCTTCAATAGAGCATTCATGCCAGTGAGCCTTCGCAAGCTTGACATTCAGTGCATTCATGCCTGATACAAAGACAAACCCTTCCAAAAACTTGAGAAGACTGGCACCAACAAGTCTGGGACGCACACCACACAAATCTTTTTCACTCCATTTCGCCCCAAAAGTTTGGATCGCTGTGCCATTTACATCGCACTGAGGTTAAGAAGACATGGTTATCAACAAGTTTATGAAGGGCGGTTTGGGCATGGTAATTGCGGTAATTTAAAGAGATATGTTGAGAAAGATATTGGCTGGGGGCTGAGGCTTCCCCTATAGGGGGAGACTGTGGTAATTAATCCCTTAATCTTCATAGTAAATGATTATGAAAATTATGTTGGTTATCCCCATAAATTTGAAGTGATGATTATGAAATTCAAACTCAAAATTACAAGAGGCACACAAACACTTTGAAGCATGAGGAGAATTTGAAGAAGAATGATAGTTAAATTTCTTTTTATAAAAGTGAAATTGTCTTTTGTTTTGGTTTGTTGTTATGGTTTTTGGTATAGTCTATTTTATAATCTATTGTATTGCTTATGTTGTTTTGTTTTTTCTTTTTGTTGTTTGTTGTTCTGACCTGATTTATGTTATTGTTTTCTATAAGGTATTGCTCCCCTGTCTTTGGTATTAACCCCATAGAATTTGCTTGTATAATAATGTGGGCGGTTAGATGAGAAAGACGGGGGAGCCCATTGCTAACTATATCAGATCACTATCACATGTTCCAGTCACACTTCGCGATGTTAGGCGGCCATACCATCCATCCCAATTGCGAGTGACGATCTTCCCATGAATTTCAATTTGTTGGAACATGTTGGATCTATCATGATCTAACCCAATTTGTTGGGGTATCATGATCTATCATGATCTAACCATATCTAACCCCAACCTAATAAGATCTAATAACCAAAACAGTATGACTGGCTGCTTCACCATCTTTCACCGCATGGGATGTCCCCACGATGGAGCCGGAATCCCATCCAGGTTCGCAGGCGTCGTGCTCTTGCAGCCTTGAGAGTTGAGGAGGAGCGATCCCAACATGATTCGTCCTCTGTATATTTGGGGATTTTTCCAAAGGTACTAAGCTTCGGGATGCAATTCCATGTATACTATATATATATATATTATAGATATAGATCAAGAATGATCAAGAAGGTTTTGTTTCGCAAAGGATGAAGTGCCAGTTGAGTTTCAGCATCCACCAGCTGCAAGCAGTATTTTCCTTAAGTGACAACACCATTTATGGCGCTCTCTTGAAATTCGGGATCCACCACCCAATCTGGAGGTAACCCTACCAAAGCAAGTCAGATTGGTTGAATTCGGGGTACAAACTTTAAGAAAGAATCGATCAAGATGAAAGTGAAGGACTGAAGACGTAGTTCCAACATCCATTGTGCAGACAGGGAATGACTTAGCCACCACCATCACCCACCCCTCATCTGCCAGCAGAATCTTCATGTTTCGGTATTGACCCGAGACAAAGGTTGGGTCCCGAGTTCAAGAACACGTCCAGTGGACAACTGCAGCACTTCTCAGCTTGATTTCTCACACGCCGCCTTTCCATGGCATGTGCCGGCACACTGGTTGTCCGCGACGTGTCCAGCGTGCATTGCTCAAAGAATTGTGTTGAGTACACAGTGGAAGGAGCGCCCTTGGAGAGTTTGTTTGGTGACTGTTGGATACTGTTGGTTCCAAACATTTTTTCACCCTACGAGCAGCAATAATTCCCAGTTTAGGCCGACAGCTTACCATGTTGGGCCGTGCAGGAAGCCCGGCTTCGTTTACTTGGCCCGCTGGAGAATCGACTGACTCACAATCAACTCATCGTGCACTGCTCGTGCGTGGCCGGGTTTTTCAAGGCACTGAGGCGCGCAGTGTCGACTACCATTGTTCAACTGCAACAAGTCTTCAGATGTTTCGAGAGTCTAAGATTTTTGTGCCCACCAGTTAATATATTGGGCAATCATATATTCAATATAATTTTCAATAATGTCTCTAGGCCTATGGATCTTATGACATGTTATAGTTGTAGTATGTTATGACATGTTATACCTGTTCCACCCAATGCCATAATCCTACCATTAAAATTGGACGGTGCTCCACTGGCAAACCGTGGCTTCAGAGCTTTGGAAGGTGCCGCTGGATCTTCCACAGCTCCGCAACTGGGTCACACTTGGAATATGCTCAAGTCATGGTTGAAACCAAATTTTGAACCAATCTATATTGGATATTTTTCTACGATGATTCCCAATAGATGATAAAATCCACATAATATAATATAATATATATATAATACGTACATCTATATTATTTATTTATGGAGGGCTATTTTTTTTTTCCCGTTTTTTATTTTTTACCCGTTTTATGAGTGAAGAAAAGAAGGAAGGAAAGAAGGAAGGAAGGAAGGAAGGGAGG
Source organism: Cladocopium goreaui (assembly GCA_947184155.2). Taxonomy (NCBI): domain Eukaryota; class Dinophyceae; order Suessiales; family Symbiodiniaceae; genus Cladocopium; species Cladocopium goreaui. Next base: position 61,160 of record CAMXCT020000751.1, read on the forward strand.
GAGGGAGGGAGGGAGGAAGGAAGGAAGAAATAAACGTATGGGTTTCTCAGGCACCCAGTATTAATCAGTATATATATATTATATGTATATAATAATAAATACATAAATAGATAGATCAATAAATATGTGTATATTTATATATATATACATATATATATACATATATATATATATATACATATATATATACATATACATATATATATATACATATACATATATATATACACATATATATATTTACATATATACATATATATATGGTACCCCCCCCTGATACCCACCTCACATTGATTCAAGAAGTAGGTTTTTAATGATCTACTGTATATGTATGTAAAAAATGTATGTATATATATATATAAATAAATGTATGTATATATATATATATATGTATACATATATATATACACACTTGCACGTCACTTGGTACTATGTGGTTAAATAATTTGGGTACTTAGGCAAATTGCACACAGAGAAAAATTGCAATTTTTGCAATTTCCAGACCCCAAATTCAAAGATTCAAAGATTCAAAGATTCAAAGGTTGAAAAGAAGTTCTTTGAATCGAAGCCCCCAAAATTCAAAGATTCAAAGATTCAAAGGTTGAAAAGAAGTTCTTTGAATCGAAGCCCCAGACCCCAGATTCAATTCAAAGATTCAAAGATTCAAAGGTTGAAAAGAAGTTCTTTGAATCGAAGCCCCAAAACCCAAATTCAAAGATTCAAAGATTCAAAGGTTGAAAAGAAGTTCTTTGAATCTTTCACTTGGGGTTTGGGGCTTCGATTCAAAGAACTTCTTTTCAACCTTTGAATCTTTGAATCTTTGAATTTGGGTTTTGGGGCTTCGATTCAAAGAACTTCTTTTCAACCTTTGAATCTTTGAATCTTTGAATCTTTGAATTTTGGGGGCTTCGATTCAAAGAACTTCTTTTCAACCTTTGAATCTTTGAATCTTTGAATTTTGGGGGGGGCTTCGATTCAAAGAACTTCTTTTCAACCTTTGAATCTTTGAATCTTTGAATCTTTTAATTTGGGGTCTGGAAATTGCAAAAAATTGCAATTTTTGTCTGCGTGCAATTTGCCTAAGTACCTCAAGGTGCAAACTTATCTGTCAAAAAACTCACACAAACAAGTTGCTCAGGCAAACTGCTCCAAAGCCATCTACAAACCACCGCAGAGGCGCCTGGGATTTGGTGGTGTCAAACCTGGTCAGTACCTCAAGGTGCAAACTTATCTGTCAAAAAACTCACACAAACAAGTTGCTCAGGCAAACTGCTCCAAAGCCATCTACAAACCACAGCAGAGGCGCCTGGGATTTGGTGGTGTCAAACCTGGTCTGAGAAACAGTTACTCTAATCAGACACTTTCAGTTCAGCACATCACTGTTCATCTCTGCAGCCGCCTATCTCATCCGAAAAAAGTCTCTGACTAGAAAAAGGTCACAAACATGCAATTTCCAATCGAGGGCAGCGTCTCTTTGAGCAATGGCTCAGCCACATTGCGCTTGAAACCTGCAAGCGTGGAGGTGGTCTACGTTCAGGCTCCTCGCCCGACCGTTGAGGATGTTCAGCTCTGGGATGTTCACTCGTCACGACTCCCTATGAACAAAAAGGTCTTGGCTTCAGCAATGGTTTGTGTCCAGAAACAGTTGGGCATCCCCACCGGCATCAGTGGAGTATGGACCCAAGATGCCACACGCAGGCTGCAGACCAACCTCGCCAAACCAAAGAAGGCAGCCCAAGCACATCCCTCATCACCTCCTCAGCTGGCACTCGAGGACATGAAGCATCTTCCTCCTCAGCCCAAGCGCAAGCGTTCTTCGTCGTCATCTTCCTCATCATCATCGTCCTCGTCATCTTCTTCGAAGGCGTCCGCGGCGTCCTCCACAGCATCGAAGTCATCCAAGGCATCCTCCAGAGCATCTAAGGCATCGAAGTCATCCAAGGCACCCTCCAGAGCATCTAAGGCATCAAAGTCATCCAATGTATCTGCCAAGTCTTCTGGAACCACCACCGAAAAGCTTCTTGCACAGATCACCCGCCTTCAAGCCGAAAATTTGGAGTTCTCCGATGCCATTGCCTGCCACCAGGAAATCGAGGAAGAGATTATGCGTGTGAAAGCCGAGCGAGACAAGTTGGCCAAGGAGAATGCGAAGCTGAAGGGCGAGATCGCTGCCTTGAAGATTCGCATTGGACTCTAGATAGCGGCTGTGCGGTGAACAAAAGGAATCTTATTGCAGCGTGACAATGGTATTGTTAGTTGGGGTTAGGGTGACATGATGCAGGTATGCTGTCTTTAAAGGAAGGGTATACAGGGAAAGTAAGATAGTGCATAGCTCCAACCTAGCTGTATATCCAAAACCGCAACGTAAACAACAAAAACAAAACATTAAGCTTGTCTGCTGCACATTGGTTCCTTCTGCTTGCCTCACATCTGCTTTCTTGTGTGACATTTGGCTCAGCCTGGCCTTCTAGCCCTGTCCCGCAATCGTTGCTCTCAAATCTGACGAAAATGTCCGGCGCTTTGATGGACAAGGCCATTGCAGACCTGGCTGGCAAACAGATGCTTCTACGTCTCTTAGAGAAGCCAGACCACAGTCCCATTGATTGTGAGACACCCTTGGCCATGGACAAGTTCATTGCGGAGGCTTGCCGGGAATGTGTCAAGGTCCAGCCCTTTAGGCTCGTCTTTGATGTCCATTTGTCCATGGAAGCCTGTGGAGACCCTGCTGAAACTTCCAAGAAGCTCTCCGAGTCAGATGTGGAAGGCCTTCCAGCAGCCATCAAATTCAAAGCCCCTCTTCCTGAAGGATCCAAGGTTGATTTCATCCATGTCAGCAAGGACGATGGTAAGGTTGACGTCCTGAAGGTGATCTACACGTCCCGTCCGATCTCTTCCCAACTAGCCAGTTCTTTCTGCAGTGGCAAAATGCACTTACCTGTCCATCGAGCAGGCCCATGGAAAGTGAAGAAAGCCACCCAATGGCTTCTAGGTCAACTTGGTGGTTATCAGCTCCGCTGGCATGTCTTAGAAGAGAAGACTGCAGACAGTGCTCCACCAAAACCTTCATGGTCCCCATCAAATGCTGAACTTGAGGAAGGCGTTCTGTTCATCAACGCGCATGCACCAGAGTGTGACGCACAAAATGAGCAGACCCTGTGGATCCTCATAAACATCAAGTCCGACTCCGGCACGCCAATTGCCAGCTGGCCCGAGCCAAAGGTTCGGCTCATGTGCCAGAACAAAAGTCGAGGACAAGCGGGAGCCGTGAGCATGACAGAGTTCCCTTTGACTACCTACAGCCTCAAGCCCTTCTTACACTCAGCCCTCTTGCCTCTCCTCTACCCCTTGATGCTCAACTTTGGCGTGTTGTTGCTGGGGTGTCCAGGAGTTGGCAAGACTCCCTTTGTTGTGATCTTGGCAATGGCCCTGGGAAGGTATCATGTACGCCAGAGTGGTGATACAAACTTGAAACCTGGGTGGCGTAGGGCCAAGTCTTTGGACAACTTTCGTCACCGCGCTCCTCGCGTTCAAGAAGCCTTGTTCCTTGATGACCCTTGCCGCGCCAAAGTGAGCATGGCTGACTTGAAGAGTTTCCTGACTGTGGATGAGGATGGAACTGTTGAGTCCCGCTACAATGATACCCGCCTAATCAGGAATCAGTTGCGGGCCTATGCCTCCAATGATCTGAAAGATGACTTGGAGGAAGAGCAAAAGATTGGAACTACTCTCCCTCCAGGACGCTTTCTGGTCATGCTGGATGACTTGTTTGCCGGGGAGAAGGAAAAAGATGTTCTGGCTGTTCTGAAACGTTCCATCATCTTCGTCTTCACCGGTATGGCTCTATACTTGCGCTTGCCCAGTGAGAATAAGGAGGCCATCATCCACCGCATCTGTGTAGACGACTTGCACAAAGACTTGCTGGCTGACAAAGACAAGCCCTTCTATGGCAAGTACAAGGCAGGCTCCATGGAAACTGGCCCCTCTTTTGATACTGATGTAGGTCGAGGGCAAAGGATGCTGGAGCAGGCAATGAACACAATGGCAGAGTATGAGGAAGTCCAGGGTTACATTGAGTTCGTCAACGGCAAGATTCAAGATGCACTGTTCCGATCTCAGGACATCCGCATTCTTCCAGGCTCTCCATCGTCGGATGACGACGACCAGGTGCCTTTGGCTGCTCGTCCTGTGCCACCCATTGGAACTCATTGTTCTGGTCGTCGTGTTGGTCCATTTGTCTATCCTGGCCGCCGTGTGCGGAGGAAAGCAACACCTGTGTCTCAAGAGCTGGAAGAGTTGGCTCAGGCTGCCGAGGCACAGACTGCTGTCTTGGAGGATGGCACCAATGATGAGATGGACTTTGAAGCTGCTCTGCTAGACACCGCTGCAGATGAAGAGGCAGCTCATGCGCTAGGCACTCTTGATGCTTAGGAGTAGCTACTGTAGCTTCACCAATTTATTGTGCGTGTACTTCACGTGCAATAGCTTGCGTACATGCTGTCGTTCCGGATAGACAGCTATCGCATTGATCATATCTGGGGAAAAAAGTTTGTCCCACAGCTTCTTTTGTCAACGGAACTGAGTTTGTCTACCCTCATGCTTGCAAGCGCTTGCAAATCATTCCACTCCAAGTCCACCAGCACCATACCAAACCTAATTGCTCATTCAAATTCAGTGTCTGATTCAATTTTGTCACTCGTTATAGCTGTTTGGTTTCCGCCTAGCTCCGAAATTGCGCCTTGCCATGTCCAAGTTCAACAACTTTCCCGTGCCCAAGAAAGGTAAGCTACGTGCTGTATTGAAACGGCCTGCGAGCATGAAGACCAAGGCATGGAAGCAAGTGAAGTATGTGCGATCCCCTGATGCAGTTCCTGAAGTTCGCATGGACCGCTGCAAATGGAAGCGCTCCTTGGCACAAATTTTGCAAAGCTCTCCATCTACTTTGGTGAAGATGCTTCGTGAAGATGGACTTCTTCATAAATGGGAAGGGCATGTCTGTCCGCGATGCTGCCGTGGCACCCTTGGTGGCCTTCAACAACTTGGAGGTTTACTAAAGCATAGATGCAGTGCCAAGAAATGCCACACCTACATCAACCCGCATCATGCTCACCCCATTTTTGTGGATCATTGGGGCTCTTCTTCTACACCGCTTGCCACCCAGGCATGTTTACTGATGCTCCTGCTCAACCGTGTTTCCCACCCCACCATCCATCGCCTCCTGCATGTGAACCATAAGAGCATTGAGGATATGGAGAAGAGATTAGGCCAGCTACGTGAAAGGTGGGTCAGGAACAAGGAGAAGGACATCAAATTTGGGCAAGGTGGAAAATGGCAGGACGTGGAAGCCGATGAAGCCACGTTTGACAAGAAGGTCGTGAATGGACAGCTGCACTGGGAGCAGTGGTGCGGCATTGTCCAAAGAGGTAAACCTCAGACGCTTGTCCTCCATCGCTTGAAGCCAGTCATCTCCAAACTTCGCGCTCCAGGCCCCGGTGCTATTCGAAAAGTTGAATGGCAACCATTGGCTGTGAAATGGCTTCAACACCGTGACATTATTCTCCACACCGACTCGGCAAAAAGTTATGCCATCAAAGTCAAGGGTGTCCTCCATGACCGGGTCATCCACAAAAAGAAGCGGGTGAAAGTCAATGGAGAATGGAAATGGCTCACTCCAAAGTATGTGGAGTTGCACAAGCATGTCCTCCCCGGCAGCAAGAAGGCAATCACAGTCAAAAAGGGCACCCAGATCATTGACAGATGCTGGCGTTTCCTCAAAGACCGGTTGAACATCAACCAGAACTGCAAAGTTGGCAGCAGTCTTCTGCGCATCCGGTTGCGCTCTGCTCAGTATGAGTACTGGCATAGGGGGCACGATCTGTGGTTGGCAACGGGTTCTCTTGTTCAGTGGTTCTTGTTGAAGGCCTAGAGAGCCCAGCCACCACAGCGGGGCAGAGTTCAAAAGAATCAGCGCGTCGCTGCTAGCACCTTCTGCTGTGTTCTAACCTTCTTGACTTTGCTGCCATCGCATATCTGTGGGCTTCCTATGTAAATTTCACGTCTATTTGCTTCAATCATCTGCTTCAATAATCTGATTCTCATGTCCTTCCTGATCCATCATCTGCTGGCAAATGTCTTCAACATATTCATGTCAATGCTCGCTCTGCACGCATGCAGGCCGCTCAAGGTGGGTATCAGGGGGGGGGGTAGCATATATATATATATATACATATATATACATATATATATATACATATACATATATATATATATATATACATATATATATACACATATATATATATATATACATATATATACATATATATATACATATATATATATACCCTAAGCGTCTAAACCCTACAAAATTGTAGGTTTTCAACTGAAACCTCGTGTTTACCCGTGACACGAAGATAAACCTCGTGTTTTGAAGTAAAAACTCGGTTTTTTCCATCATCCCTCCGATTGAGGCCTCGCAGTGCTTCGTGATCTGGCTCCACCAGTGTTGAACATGATATCAGTGGCCCATGTTTGCCCCCTATGAAGATAATTATTTTTTTGTTAGGGTCATAGACTCTGGTGGTCACTCTGGAGTTCCCAAACCAATTCTTTTAGACTGAGTCATCTTATTAGACTTCATTGGTTTGGAAACTCAATGACTATTCATATCACAGAGGTACCGGCTTGGTATAAGATTCTCCCAGCGCCAGGACATGCCGATCCTGAGCCACCAGGATGATGGCTGAGTTCCAGCGCTTCCCACCTACTGTTGATGGATCTAAGTCTCGAAGCCCCCAGGGTCTGGAAGGTTGGGAAAGCGGTTTGACATCAGGGTCCTGTCCATCGCGGAGTGATGCATGCTATGCTGCAAGCTGAAAGGCAATGCCATGCAATGCTCCTGCCTAGCTTGATTGCAACTTTTCATTGTTTGTGATGTCCGTAGTACCATTTGGGAAGTCTGTAGTATCCAGGTAGGGACTTGGAGACTTGGAGCCATCAACAGTATCTTCCCATTTAGTGCGCCGGTGCCAGCGGGACCGCCCCAGACATGCCTAGATGAAAATGGGGGCGACGAATCGCCACAAGACATTTGCGGTGCCGATTTCACTGCATTTTGTGAAGGTATTACACATCATATGGTCCTCTAAGTACATAGCAGTCCTCTTTTTGTGTCCCTTGGTTTTTCTTGAGAACAAAGAATCTGGCTACCCTCTGGTAATTTAACATAGCTATTGAAAATGGTGATTTTCCATAGTTATGTTAGTTTACCAGAGGGTATATCATTGGTGATGTGGCAGTGAAGTTTTCCAGAAGTCATCAGCCATGGGGTGCCCTCTCCGTGACGCGGCTCAAGGGATGCTCTGCCCCGCCGTTTTTTAGCCATGGCTCCAGGACTTCAGGGTCTTTGTCTGTCGCATTTACCCCAAACCTCCCCAAAAAACAGTGGAAAGTGATAGAAATCAGGTATTATAAGTGTCTGTGACTAGTAACCATCATATTTTCCCGTTTTTGAGATGATTTAGAGATGGTTGGGCTCCCAAAGTTTCAGCCACTTTGCGGCTTGCGCGCAGGAAACCTGGCCCTCCCTGATGAGCCAGACAGTCCCAACCGTGACAGCAGCAAAGCGTCGTCAACGGTGCCCTGCAGCGTTTTGTTTTTGGGGTCGAGGAGGACATGCTTCACGGTCAACTCCACGTCTTTCAGAACGATTTGGGATCCTTGACAGGGTTGGAATGGACTTTCCGATCCAAGCTGCAGGAAGCGCAGGAACTAGTTGTAGTAACATGTAGTAACTGCCTTAAGCAACGCCACGCCAGGGTCGTCCACGATCTAAAGCATCGAGCCGGCTGACGGAGTTCTTGGAGCGCCAAAGTGAGTAGCGAACCCAGTGGGATGAAGGTAAATTCCGAGAGTTGACCATCAATGGTATCAACCTTTTATCAAACTCAACCATTGATGCCAATGTATTCTGAATGTATTTGAACCGAAAGTGATCAACTGGACCTGGATGAATTGCGCCGACATTTTGAAACTTTTCTTGGACTTAGATGGGCTTCTCGGTCGTTTAATCCACTTTATTCCACTGACACGTTCAGCAGCGGATCAACAGTTTTCCTAGGCCCACGCCGCAGTATTTGATCCGACGAGCCACATCCAAAGTTCATCGTGAGCTGGTCGAGGATACAAGGCCGCGCCACTGGTTGCAGTGGAGCATCGAAAATTTTGGACCCACACTGATGTAGTCTTCTGTTATGTGGAGTATTTGCATTCACCATCCGACTTTTTGGGGTATGCCATGCTATCCTCTGCAAACTAGACAAAGTCCATCACAAGAATGTGAATTTGAAAGCGAATGAAAGCGATGACTTTGCTTGTTCGATTGTCGTGGTATGTTGCTGCCAGGAATGCAGATGATGCTGGATTGCTCGGCAACCAGGGTCCAGAGGCATGGGACATCATGGGACTGCTCGGAAAAGCCGAGATCATATCCAAAAAACATATGGATCGGCATGGATCGACTGATTCCAACTCATTTTTCCCGTTTTCTTTGATCATTTTGATCCGAATTGCTCGATCCGTGTGCGGCCGCTTGCCAATGGCTTATATGATATGCCACCGCAGGGATTTCGCCGTCTGCTGTCCCGAAAGTTCGGCTCTGTAGCCGCACCGGCCTGTTTGAAACGGCGCCGAGCTGACCTGCGCGGTGTCAGGCCCAACCCAGGCCCAACCCAGTGAATTCTGAGGCAGCGGCTTGGCGTGTTTCTTTGGATCCAGATGGCAATGGTCAAATTTCCTTCGGCCGGGATCTTGGGAAAAATACTTAAAGTATCAGTGACACCAAAATGACTTGGGATTTTGAAACACGAAACATCCAATTTTCGAAATTCACATTGTTTACCTGGATTCACTAAGGCGAGTTCAATCATCGATGTCGGCAGATGGGCTTCACTGGGAACCTGCGAAAGTGGGGGTCCCCAGCGGTTTCGGGATGTTCTTGTCACAGGTTCAACCAACGTGGGCTTCAAAACAAGATGAGTAATTCCTGGTTGGGTTTTAGTGGGCTGTCTTCCCATTAAAGCAGTGATGATTCCGAGTTGACGTAACTCTACTTTCCATATCACTAAAGAACTCTTCCGCGTGACCTACAGATCCTACAGCGACATCTTTTTCGCTGTCAGGCTCTGGGGCGAACTCGATACAGAGAAGACCGGCTTCATCTCTTTGAAAGAGATTGACCCGAAGGCGTTGGATCCGGCGGGATCCAGTTGGATCGTGCTGCTGATGTCATGAAAGATCAAAGGCAAATCATCTTGTTACTATGATGTATGGATATGTATGGTAAGTTCTTGGCAGTTCTTGAGGTCCGATTCCTTTTTGGATGTACCTGTGTTTGATCCAGAAGACTTGCGAATTTTCTGCCTTGGAGGCCTATCAAGAGCTTGAAGACTTCAGGCAGGAAACTGTAATCAAACATGGGCAATGGGACAATTCCCAATCGCCCCATTTGATGATTTCCCCATTGTTCAGTGCCCAAATTAATGTTCGGGGATTTTTCCAGCCAAGTTTGATTTTCCCAGACGGCTTCCGTCAGGGCCCTTTGCCTGGACAAACACGGCAACATGCTCAACGCATGGCACAACGGCAGCTCGCCGCGATCGTGGTTGGATCAGCACGGTTTTCGACTCTCGAGTGGGGGATTTCACCGGTAGACCCAAGAATTTTTTAATGACCCCCAGTTTGAAGATTTGTGAAATAACCACTTTAGCATAGCCCCCAACTGGTAACATAGATTAAAAAGATTAAAACAAGTTGGTATGGCTCAGTGTTGGGTTTGACACATAAATGATGATCACTCCAGACTTTGCTCAGGTTTCAACATCGAAAACAAGCCTGGAGTGCCCGAGACGGTTTTCATCTCGCGCTGCCAGGACTACCGGGGTCAAGAACAGAGACACGTCCCCATCGGGATGAGAACATGGGGCATGGGGCATCAAAATATCCAGAAAGCATCATTTCAGATATCATATGATATGAATCAAACTTGTTCATATTTTTGGGGAAGAAGATTTATCCTTGGTCCCGCAACCTGAAGAATTTGCCCATGCTAGGCTTTATACCAGTCACACGTACTATTTGAAAGCCCAATTGAACACTGATTTTGGCAATATTTTGTGGTCAGGTCTTCTCTTTTTTGTGTGCCTGTAGTGCCGCCATATTCTGACTCTATTTGTGCCTGATGTAACGTTGGAAACCACAAATACCTTTCCACAAGGCGGCCCATACACAACATCAGCTTTCCCTTCCATGGACGTTTGGATCAGGAATTGGGCTTCGAAGGCTGGGGTACCTAGAATTGTCATGGGTGAACCCAGAAGTAGATCTGTGGAGCCTTCATTGATTCCTGGTAACTTTTGGGCGTACATGTGGCTTAAGGTTTTAAGTTTGCTTAAATTAGCTCAGATATGTTTATGTTCAGATTCTTCTGGAACATACATATTGTTGTACAACACATGTGTGTTTACATGTGATGTATTGTAATATATACGCGTGTGATACACATCTACATCTACATGTATCTGCATGTATGTACACATATGCATTATATATGCATATATATATAATATATATAATATACATCTATAATATATATATATATAATATACATCTATAATATATATATATATATAAAATACATCTATAATATATATATATAACACATCTATAATATATATATATAATATGTATAGATTATAGGCAGATGTATTTTCATCTCCATCTGGAGGTTTGATGTCCATCCAGTCCTGGCTTAGGTGACGGTCACCGCCTCTTCAAGCTTCTCCGAACTGACTGGAGCCGCCAGCTGTCCCCAGTGGGTTGGCAGCTGCTTGAAACATAAATCGGTGGTGAGCAGTGAGCCAACTCCGTTTTTCTGAAAATGTTCTTCAAATTTCAGATGTTGGGTTTAGCAATTTGGTACTGTATCTTGTGTATCTTGTGGATCTTATGTTTTGGGGTGGTGATTTTAGCCATCTGCGAGAGCGTGGAAGCCCGTGGAAGCCCAAGGTCGCGAGTTGAAACTTGAAGATTTTGACCCGCAAACGGGCGAAGCAGTTTACAGGGCTCGGACACCCGGCACAGCTTCTGGAGATTCGACTGGTGTTTGACGCAGTCAGTTTTATCGATTTGATTGACGCACTTGCGTACGACTTCCAGGCACAACATGAAGGTGTTTAATGGTGTTTTTGAAGTTCCAAAATAAGGATAGAAGATATAGAAGGGTCAAAAACTGCAATAGATAAGTTGATAGAACTTTGAGATATATAAGTTGATAAAAACCAGGAAGACGATCATTGAACACTGAACTTCCCAAACATTGGGATATAATGATATAGCTCCCCAACTCAGCTTAGCTTCGCTGAAGCCAGGCTGATCCTTGTGCGGAAGCCATCAGTTATGGAGGTGGGAGAAAGGTGGGGCCCTTACCTCCAGATCCTCCAGGATCACCTTCGATGGGTGTGATTTTTGGCAGCACCTACTGGACCTACTGTGATACCCCTGGATCCCTGAGGCCACAGCCGCTCCAAAACCCAAGGTGGGGGTCGACCCGACGATGCGCGTATCTAGACCTTAATCACAGCTGCAGATTGGATCCCATCCCCAAACAATAATTCTGGGGCCCCAAAATGGATAGATCCAACACAGTCTTCCTGGGCTGCGGGTGTTTATGAATAGGAAGGGATTCATTCCAAATTGCGGAAACAGTACAGGCATCCCAATTAGGTTCTGTGGATAGATCCAACACAGTCTTCCTGGGCTGCGGGTGTTTATGAATAGGAAGGGATTCATTCCAAATTGCGGAAACAGTACAGGCATCCCAATTAGGTTCTGTCCATTGAGTTGATTTGGTAGATGGGTATGTCTCAATATGTTTTTAACCCATGGGATGTGTCAACAGTTGATAATCTTTTGGTTTTCAGCATCCCAATTTTTCATGTTTTTTGGGTACCCCATTTTGAACTGACTCAGATGTCCACGCTCCAGGCTCCATTGTCTCCTTTGATTCTGTCTCGATGCCACACCAGTCACAGCAGCGACCCTACTGGGATCCGAGCGGCGACTGTGCCGAAGGCGACTGTAGGCCTAGAGTCTAGAGCACATGCAAGACTCCAAGACCACGCCCACTTTTTGGATCGTTTTGGATGCATTTTTTGTTTGGAATTTATATTATAATTTATCCTTGTTATAATTCATGATCCTTTACAAAGCATTGGAAACCTAAGGGACCTATCTGATAGCATCTCTGGCTGCGCCAAGATCTGAAACGCCAACGTTCGAAGTTGAAGACAGCTCCGAGTACGCCAATGTTTGGAGACTAAGAAACTCTGAGGTTCAATGGGTCCATTTAAGGCCTTGAGTTTCATCATATAGAGATTTCACCAATGAATAATGGATATATATATATATGGATATATTATGGGGATATTTCATTGCATTCAATGGGATGCATAGCTAACAATATTAAATGACGTTTTTTCTTTTTTCCAACCAGTGGGAAATATGCCAATGGCCGCTTAAATGTCTAGTGGAGAAAGTGATGGATTTCATGGGATGAGCTCATCCAAGGCACCAGTCCGGGTCGCATCACCATAGGAGTATAGATCAAAATGACGTGGTACTGTATTTCTGGGTCCTTTGATATCATCAAAACATGATTCAAGTATTCAGGTACCAAAATCATCTCCAAAATTTAAGGTACCAGATACCCTATGAAAGGTCCAAGGCATTCTTTTAAGGGAATAGCCACCCAAACACTGACTCATTAGAGCACCTGGTTAGCCCATTGGTCAAAAAACCCAGTCCTCGCAGGTCTTCATCACTGTCCGCCACACTTCTGAGCCCCACCGCCCATCGACCCGCTGCCAATAGCTTCGGAGGATTGGTCTGGGGTCCCAGTGCAGGAAGGAGTCCAGAGATGTGAAAATTTGAGGTTGAAATAGTTGAAATGGTTGAAATACAACTTTTTTGAATGGTGCATCCACGTACTTTTCCATATTTTCTTGTTGGTTTAATTTTTTCACATTTTCGCTATTTTTGGTGGGGGGTTTTGGGTTAAATGCCACGAAACACCTGGCTAGATAGAATGGCGGAGGAATGGCACAAGTAGTCTGGTAGAGCAGATACAACAGAGGTTCCTCCGGTATTGTTTCGAGAGCACTGAGGATGACTGGGATCTCATGGATGGGTCTTCCTTGCTGACTTTGGCCGCCAGCTGGAGTAGATCAAAGCTGAAATGATCCACATTCAAAATTCATATTTCCTGATGAATTCTAACGAAATGAAAACACACTATCAAGACTTAAGATAATTTGAATAGTAATTAATATAAATTTACAGTATATAGTTTCTTTATAGTTTCTGAATTTTGTTTTTGTTTTTTGTTTGCGAAAGAAACATAAATTGTTATGTTAGTACTCTGCCCATGGCAGGGGACTGCAAGTCGACAACCTGGATGCCCCACGGTCTCCTTCGCGTGGAGCTTCCCGTTTAGGCGCCTGATTTCAGCTACTCGTCGCTGGGCTTTTTTTCTGCTGGTCCGCTGCTGGAATCTCCAAGTGATCCAAATGTGTCCACCAAGCCTGGTGGATGTTCAATATTTTTCAGTATTTTTCAATGATGTTCATGGATATTTGGTGATATTTGATGATATTTGGTGGTGGAACTGGAGTTGTCAGGCAGCAAGGCGAACACCTTGATGAAGTTGTCGTCCAGGGACTTGGATGAAGATGTATCCCCCACCTCACGACCATGTGCCTTGGCAAATGCTGCTTTGGAGGTTTTGGGGTCCATAGGAGGAAAGGAGTTATGATGAATTATGATGAATTATGCGCAGATCAGCCATTTTCAAATCACAGCTCGGATTTGAAACCTGAACAGGGTCACATGTGCTTTCAGCATTTCGCTCTTGCTCGGGCCGCAGGCAGCAAAGCCCGGTCATTGAGGTGGGTGAGTCGCATTGGTGCTCCGCAAAGCTGTCATCTTTGCGTGCCCATGTTGGAAATGAGATCCAGTTTGTGATAATGTGAGATTAAACGATATGGTCGGGCTGATGGTGGACCATTTTATAAAAGTGATTTAGTTGGGAATTCCACATTATATAAATTTGCAAATTTCAGATTTGTCAATCTTGGCAGGGTAGAGAGCGGTGAAGAGAGGTGGGATGTGGTTCAAGCCCCAATAGGGACCAGATGGATTTCTTTGACTTGAGATGAAGTCAGTGCAAGAATTGATGTCACTTTGAAGTGTCTCAAGGCGGTGTTCCCTTAACAGAGGTTCTCTTCCTTTTCTGCCCCAAAATGTGCTCGTTCAGAAAACATTGAACAGTCCACCGTTTCCAAAACACTGGCCAAACTGAGTTTAGGGGAAAATTTGGTTTCCAACTTTGGATTTTTTTTGGGTCGACTTTCCAGGCCTCAAGTGTCCAGCTGCAACCGAGGCCACACCCACGCGGAACTCGGACTACATTCGCAGCTGCTCAAAGGTGCAGGCCGCTGGCCATTTTAAAAGATGATCGGGGATGGGTGCAGGTTGGGGTGGATTTTGAACACCCAAAGTATCCCAAAGTCTACACAATGCACATCAATGCGCAAGAAAAAATTGACCCGGTTCTACATTCACGAGTGGAAATTTTGAGTCATGCGCAAAATCCCAAATCGTGATTGAACCAAGAACACAACAGATGCATGGCCGGTTAGATGCAGCAGTGATGGCAGGTTATGGACCGGTCTATTCGAGAAGAAGATAAAATCAGTGCTCACCTCAGAAAAGGAAACGCTGGTCCAAACATGGCAGTTTGTTGGGTTTGCACTCACACTTATACAAGGTAGCAATATTAGAATGGACAAATGGACAATTCAACTTCCTACCGATCCATCCATTTCAGTCTTTCAAGTGTTTGCCACTTTTTGGATTTTTGTATCTGGCATTTGTGCCGAGATGCTGACGTCGGCATGATGAACAAAGACGAGCTCTTGTTGGTGCCCCAAATAACGCGTTTGCTCACACCTGTGCCGCCAACATCGCTGCCTTTGGGCACTCCGTGGACTTTTTCATTTGGGTCCCGGTTCAGATCGGAACTAGAAATGGCTGGTATCCAAAAATGAACAATATTCAAGTATGCATAGGTTCATACCGGAGTTTCCCTTTGGAGGTCCAAAACTGCCAAGGCTGCAGCTGGGCTTGAAGTATGGATCTTTACGAAAGGCCTGGAATGAGGCAGACCTGCGATCGGTGGGATTGGGATTTCTCAAGGGAGACCAGCTGAGTTTCTCATAGCTCAAACAGTGCGTACTGCAGAATCTGCAACTTGGGTTGTTTGAGTAGAAAACCATCCAATTCTTGGGGTTCAAGCATTTTGAGCCATATCCAGTTTATCCATTTTGCAGAATGGTTCCCTCTGTTCATCAAATTTTGGTCTTGAAGGAGGATCTGCAGGCCTCTGAGAGTCACGAAAGGGGCCGGCACTGTAGGTCTTTGACCCCTTTGACAGCGGCAAGATTGGTTTCCAGGCTGGGGGAGCCATGCCGGTGCTTTCTTGATCTTTTGATTTTCCGTGCGCAACCTCCCCGTGGCTTTCGGCTGCGTTTGGTTCTGTAGAGAACGCTAGTAAGAGATGAGCTTGTAACACTGTTTGGGTGAACACTGTGGCCGCTTGACCAGCCATGATTTTCAGATTGGGGGATTTTGGTTCTACCAGCTAAACCCATACCATTGGCATTCATCCCTTCCCCCAAGAATACCCCTTCCAGAAATGGATCTGTTTATTTTGGTCTCCCAGGAGGGATAATCAGCAGGGGAAACGGGATTTGATTTGTCCTCAGCTGAGCTTGGCCGGCTCAGGAGTTCTGCGACCGCATGCGAAATGTGGGCTTCCTTGGAGACATGAAGGCGGGTGAAAGAGTTGAATTGAAGCCGCTGAAACGCCAACGTGCTTAATGTAAAACACGTATGGATCTGTGACATCTCACAATTTTTAAGCTGAAAAAACATTTTTGCACAGGGTCATCTTTTACTCTAGTGGTGGTTTCAGGTATAGGACGCCCCTTTGCATGACTCCACTACTTTCTGGGACTAGTTTCTTTGGGGTCTTCTAGGTTTCTACAGCTAACAGCCATGACATCGGAACCAGTAGCACGTATGCTTTCGCCAGTCACAACCCCTACAAGTGTCACCATTTTCGGGGGTTCTCCAGGGCTTGCCAACCATCATCAACCATCCATTTCCGACTCATTTGTACAACCCCTTTCCCAACCCTCAAATCATGTATCAACATCTATAAAACCAGCATTTTCCCAGCATTTTTCCATATTTTTCCCAGCATTTTCCAGCCATTGATCACCAAATGTAGGGATCCCGGCCGCCAGGAGTGTTGGTGCGCCCTGGGCGCCGAGCGCGATGGCGTCCTGCGGCTCCGTCATCTGGACCCACGCTCCGATGAACTGCCAGGGGAGCTCAGGTGACCCCAGGTTTTCCCAAGGTTTTTTGGGGGGGGATGGACCATGACATGCCACGAAAATTGGGGATTTCAGACTGGTTGGATCTGGTTGGTGGTTTGGAACATGAATTTTATTCTTCTATATATACTGATATATACTGGGAATAAAAATTAGCCCCAACTGACTAATATTTTTCAGAGGGGTTGAAACCACCAACCAGAATACTATTTATTGTGAGTTTACCATGAAAGATATGGAGAAGATGATTGAAATGCTGATTTCACCGACACTTGGAATGGAAGTACATTGCGTTCCGAAGTAGCAATTTTGATGGGAAAGACTATGCTAGTCCATTCAACAAAGCCTGAAACTGATTTATGAATACATATAATACATTCCCCTCCGGTATTTTTAAACATGGCTTGCTGGAAAATCCATCATTTACAGATGATTTGCCCGGCCTTTCGCTCCATTCATGACGAGGATTTCCCAGAAACACTGCCCGGCAGATCCGAGGATGCAAGGCTTTCGCAACACGCTCTCTGAGAAGTGCCACGGGGCGTCACTGTCAGCGTCACCGAAAATTTTGGGTACTGAAAATCGAAACCTGTTGACTTCGTGCTCGAAGACTGCAATTCAATGGCCCAATGGCCTGGTGATTTTGGGCCGTTTTATCCCATTCAACTGCAATTCATGTTGATGACGAAAGTGCGGTACATTTGCGGCAGGTACGGCAACATGTTGAATGCTTGGTGCGGAACCTCAACTCTGTTGGATGCTGGGATCAATGGAGGTTGACTTATGGTCTCATGCAGTGACTGTGCTGACATGTCCAAGCTGTCCATTGTTCATGATCACTGAACGAGTAAAAGTGTCAGGATCTGAGTGGACTGGTAAAATGACTGCTCATGATTTGGGTTGTACAAGATCAGTTTTCCTGCCTTCAATGCCTCATTTCATCGAACTCACTAATGGTCTTTGTTTGACTGAACGCAGGGTGGTAAGCCATTTTTTTACAGAACATGTCTTGCAAAACATGAGACACTTGCTGAAACTTGCTGAAACTTGAGCCAATATGCACTGGTTGTTTTTGATGGGTAGATCTAGCTGTAGATCTAGCGATTCGCCACCAGGCAAACGGCCTTCGATCCACAGAATCGCAGTTTGATCGACGAGGCCAGGGTCACGGCCACAGCACACGATGTGAAGGTGGCGGAAAATCGAGCAATTTCATGTAGCTTTACCCTGCAAATGATGGATGTCATGATGTTGTAGCCATAAACATTTGTGTTCATCACTGTTGTAGTTAGTATATGTTAGTATGCAATACATTGCAATACTATATAAAGTATTTTTCGCTGGTTGATATATGTCCCATTTGCCCACCACGGTAATCACCACGCAGCTTCCTTTTTCACAGGCGGCCTTTGTGAAGCAGCTTTGAACTCAGATCTCTTCGAGGACTAGCAACAGATTGAAACTTTACAAACCATCAAATCAATGTCTACATTGAATGGATAGCCCCAAGTGGTTCAAACACGGAATTGAATTTTACTTCCATGATTGAAAGCATGCCTGCGCTTTTTTGTGTCATGCAGCTTTCTGCCAAATCAATTTGACCCAGGTGCACTGAAGATGGCATCGAGGGCGATCTGGTGCCCTTGGGAGATCTGCGATCCATGATTTTCCCATGAACTTTTGATGCTTTGGAATCAGTCCCGTGGGATTCCAGGACATGTTTCCCATGATTTTCCGACCGAACTGGCACTCAGCTGGAAGCGGGGGCAGGTTCAGCTGTTTCACGATCTACTTGCTCCCTGGTTGCAGAATGGTCACTTTTTCATGGAATCGGTGGGAGAAACACATTTTGATGCAGAAAGGTTGCGTTCTGAATCTCTTGGATGGTCTTAACATGTCTTAAATAATGATGAGTCAGGAGTTTAGTGTTCTTTCAGCTTTTCTTGCTTGCCAACCCTGGTGGAAGCATTGCCACGTATGCCAGCGACAAAACCTGTCTGAGGATGACCCTTTGAAGATCAAGTACAAAAAGATGTCTTTGAGGGAGTTTGAAACCTCAGCCTGGTCGGGGAGGCACTTCCTGGTGTGGGGGATGTCTGGGTGGTACAAGCTGTACTCAGTCTTGTTTGGGAACCTCAACAGTTGCTGATGCTTTGTCTGGGCGACTTTTCAGAGGATCCAATTTTCAGAAACAACAAAAACATGGGCTTGAATACTTTGGGTACGTCATCCCCTATTCTTAGGTTCTCACTCGACTTCAGGGCCACTTTGTCCCAAGTTCGGAATAGAATCCCATCCATTTCCACACTGAGTTTTGACTTGGCTGCGTATCAAGCCTTGGCCCGCATGGACACCGACATGATCGTAGAGGCGCTGGCTTGAACGGTTGAAGGGCTGTTTCCTGTTGAAATCTCCTAAAATGATTCATATTATGATTGGGTTTATGATTTATACCTAAGAGATAGTTCTTTTTCAGGAACATGACGCAGTTTTGGCTTGATTTGAACCGGGGAAGGAAGTTTGAGATATTCAACTGTCACAAACATGTGCAGGCCGGCACAGGTTTCATGAAGGGTCAGGGGTAGTATGTTGCAGCTGAAACCAGGCACAGAAGACGGAGAAGGCAAATCCTATGGAAATGTCCTTCGACGAGCGTCAGGAGCGTCACATCCCATCTACAAGTGGCAGGGTGGAAATCTGACAGGAACATCGACCACACAATTTCAAGTTATGTGCCTTTCTCAGGGGGAAAACCCATGGAAAACACTAAAAAAAAACGGAGAGACCATGAAACGATGGATCGGGGACCAGCTGATTGGCTGAGCGTCAGGACAACATGTTCTCGGTGAAGTGGACTAGGGTTTGCGACCAGGGGGGGTTGGAATGGATGGGCTGCAGGGGCACTGCCGGGGCTGCAGGGGTGTCTCAAAATCCACCTTTTTTTTCTGGGTAGATGCGCGACTTGAAAAGTCTTGGGGCTTGGGTCTATTCTTTTCAGAGAGATCTCGCATTGCACCTTGGAATCCGAAGACACATCAGAAACAGAAGGGTCAGAACCATCCAACACTTTGTGGGGATTGTCAGCTTGGGGGAGCTGTGGGCTGAGGCGCAAAGCAAGGTCATGCGCAAAGAAATGGCTGAGCGAGTGCAACAGGTGTGGCAAAGAGATGCGTCATGGCATGTTAGATGTAGATAAGACACCATGTATCATGGCATTTTTCCGGGTATTATTTTGCTTCCACAAAAAATTGGTCCTAACACAGACCATGAATCCATTGAATCCATTCCCAAGAATCCAACTTCGGATGTGGACGTTGCGGAACTGGCCATAGGAGAATGAAGCTGATGTCGGTTGCGAGACTCTGCAAACTCTCAAGGTGGGCGTCTGAAGTTGCAGTTCAAAGGAATCCTAGCCGCTATGGCACGACCCCTTTTCCGGAAGATGCCCCACTGAATCTGGAAACATCTGGAAACCATACCAGAAGATTTTTTTTGTCACATGGCGGTCTGATTTGCAGCACTGCTTGGCGGTTTGCTAAGCCTTGACACCAAACGTCACGATGTTCTTCGCCGACCCCGGCCCTCATCTGACTTGCGGCTCAGTCGATGCTGATCAAAAAGTACAAGAACTTGGCCAGGATCTTATGGGGCATTTCTGGTGAGCCGCTTGCAGTTCGAGTTCGAACAATTTTCAATCAAGCATCTCAATATAATATATGTAATTATATGTATATATATATACATATTTATATATTATACGCAGTAAATATGATATATATATACATACATAATATATACACACATACATACATACATACATACATACATACATACATACATACATAGATACATAGGTACATACATACATACATACATACATACATACATACATCGATACAGATACATACAGACATACAGACATACATACAGACATACAGACGACAGACATACACATACATACATACATACACACGATTACATACAGACATACATACAGACATACATACATACATACATGACATACATACATACATACTACACATACACACACACATACATACACATAACACACACACTACATACACAATACAGACATACATACATACATACAGACATACATACATAATATATACACACATACATACATACATACATACATACATACATACATACATACATAGATACATAGGTACATACATACATACATACATACATACATACATACATCGATACATCGATACATCGATACATCGTAATATATACATAATATTCATAATTACATATATTTATATCTGTCTATCTATCTTATCTATCTATCTATCTACCTACCTATCTATCTGTCTATCTGTCTGTCTATCTATCTGTCTATCTGTCTATCTGTCTATCTGTCTATCTATCTGTCTATCTGTCTATCTGTCTATCTGTCTGTCTATCTGTCTGTCTCTCTCTATCTCTCTCTCTCTCTATATATGTATATACATGTGTATATGTGTATGTGTATATAAATACATAGATGACTAATTGTGTGTGTATTTATGTATGGGTTTCAATACACCCAGGGTGGGGTTTGCATTTCAAGCCATCAAAGGCAAATTTTCGTTCAGTGAGGCGATTGCTTGGAAGGTGGCGTTGGATCCCATGGGCCAAGGGCATCTCTCCAAGGAGGAGCTCGATGGAGGGATGAACTTGGCTCTGTTGAGTCCGAGTAGCAGCCATTACCTTGTGGTTAACCTGGCCATGGAATCCCCCCTCTACTTAAGCCTATCCATTGATGATTTTCCCAGAAAAAAAACATGTTTGATGAGCAGAGGGTTTCGACTACCCTCCGGTAATCAAACGTGGCCACGATTTATAGATGATTTCCCATGAAGACCTCCATTTTTAGAGGATTACCAGAGGGTATTCGATTCCCCGCCTTTGACATTGCGCCCTTCGCTAGGACTGGTACAATGCTGTGAGGAACCGCTGGCTCCTCAGACCTTCAGAGCTTGGACGTTATCATCCAAAATTGGTAATAGGAAAAGCAATGGTTTGGGGTAGCCATATTTCGGGAAGCCCTCATATCATTGGTCAACATCATTTTCGCTGGTTTCCCTGTGCCAGCAATTGTGTTTCTCTTTGGTGCCTCAGCGGTTTGGTTGAACACCCCACTGGGCCAGGTGTTGGCTTCCATGGAGATCTACGGCAGCTGTGGAGCGAAGCTGCCAAACCTGGTGCTGGTCTGCGACTCAGCAACGACAGTTTTATGGTTTTGTGGAGCAACCGCCTGATTCACTTGCTGCACCTGCCAAATGGCTATGGATCAATACCTATTAATACCATTTGTAGGGGGATGAACATCCATTTACCAGCTATTTTGATGTTCACCAGGGGTACAAGGTTTTGACACACTGCCAAATTGGTCATGGTCTCAGTGGAACTTCCGTTGAGGTCACATTTCCCTCTACGACTTGGATCCTCAAGCAGTTCAGGTGGGACGCCTGCGCATGCCTGCGCCCAGTGTGCTGTGGCTGTGGCTGGAGATGGCTGGAACTCAGGTGCTCTGGGACTTCCGGGCCTTCCTATTGGCCCACGGCTCAGAGGATTTGGATGAATTTTGCAGGTTTGCCATTGCGAAAACAGAGGGAAACATAGGGAAACTAATTTCGTTCTATCCTTTGCTATTGGTTGTTTTTTCTTTTTGCTCTTGAAATCAGAGCAAATTTCATGAAATCCACCAGTCCACAGTTTTTGTTGGTGAAACTGCCATGTGTCGGCCATGTCGCATCTGGGTTTCGCAGATCCATGAGGAAGCCTATGGGGACATCATGACCGCATGGCATCAGGGCTTAGACCCCAGGAAGCGAGGGAAAATCGAGGACGGCCGGGCAAAGTACTTGGATGTGCAGCCCAGTTACAGTCAATTCTCTTGGGATATAGTGGACTAAAATAACTGGAATTACACAGTTATAGTCATAGATGTCATAGCACAGTTCTATGTATTCATTCTCACTTATGGATTCATTTTGGGCATCGAGGCAGAGTGCTGAAGCTAGAGATGGGCTGGCAGAAATTTCTTTGATGGTTGATCAATGTCGATCATGACATTTCGTAGATTTCCCCCATTCAAATGGCCAGAACTTGGGGTCCCATTGACACCACGCGCCGGTTGCGGGGCGCGTGAAGACATGGCCAGGAAGATGACTTTGCCAAGCGCTTGAAAGACATGGGCTATGAGGCTTGTGGGCTTGGCTCAAAGTGACCCACAAAGTTGGATGGTTCATCTCAGTTCTATCCCAAATGCCCAAATTGATTTTGAATAATTATTTATGAATCATGGTCTTGATTCCAAGTATGGCTAGAATTATCATACAAAGCAAACCGCAAGATAACCATAAGATATGCAAGTCTTGTGGGTCAATGCTTATCCTGAGGATGACATCAAGAAGCTGTGGCAGCTGCTTCTGGCAGAGCCGCAGGGGGCCCTTTTGATGCCAGAGACGACATGCATCCCCGAATCATCACTAAATCGGAACCATTCCATCTGTGGGGCCTTGACTATCTTGAAGGTAGACGCAGGAAAACACTTCATCCATCTCCATCCCATTTCTGCTGGTTAAACCACTCCTTTTCACATCTTTTGGGTATCATCGAATTCCAAGGCACCGGAAGTACATCGTGCTGCGAGATATCGATGCAAAAGCAGCAGATGCCACGCAACTGCAAGGGATGGGGTCTAGTGACACCTTTGGACGTCTAGGTGGAAAAGATGGTGGACTAAATGGTCGAAATCTATGCTTGCTGAATGCTGTTGATATGTTATTGGTGTATATTGGTGTCTGTTGATTGATGTAGTTTGGTCACTGCTACTGCGTTCTGCTGACCTGATTTTCCCAAGGCATATTTCCGTGGAGACGACAAAGCCTTAACGCTCTATGGCACCAAAAGCCCGTGACTTAAATTGGGTTGTCATAGTCTGTCCAAACATGTGGGATAGCCCATGATAGCCCCAATCTATGATTGAATCCCGAAAACGACAATCAACATCAATCGACCATGAGATTTTGGCGCACCTGATTGAGATCCGGAATCCGAAACTCGAAAGTTGTGACCCCCGAGAGTTGGATGGTGAACATAACACGACATATTCAGGACATAGCGATGGCTGGTGGGTCCTTTTGGTACCGCATTTTCGAACAAAAAAAGCCATTGGAACTCGTGTGTTGAGGTGGACCTCAAGCCTCTCCGGGCAAGTGGACAGGAAAACTGCTCAGCCCAAAGGGAGAGGATGACGAGGTGCGGAGCTATACGCTGCGAATTTCCTTTCTCGGGATGATGGTGAAACTTGGTGCGCCCAACAGTTTTGCTCCAAGCAAAAAAAAGATCAAAAAGGGGGGCCATGAGAAATCCATTTCATTTCAATCCATTTCAATTCATTATTTCAATCCATTTCAGAATCATTTTTGGATTGGTCTTTTGATGTTGGCTTTCTCCATCTTTAGTCCTCCATTTTTCCCAGGGCTTTTCCACCCGCTCAGGAGTGTCCAGGAACACCCAGCGGAAGTCCCAAGACCTTGGCACTGCCAGGGACGCCTTCCAAGGGGTGGGGGAGCCCTGCAT
This sequence comes from Cladocopium goreaui, assembly GCA_947184155.2. NCBI lineage: Eukaryota > Dinophyceae > Suessiales > Symbiodiniaceae > Cladocopium > Cladocopium goreaui. The sequence continues at coordinate 85,267 of CAMXCT020000751.1, forward strand.
CGAGCTGATTCTTGGGGATAAACGGATAACCGCAGGTTTTCATGATTTCTCCAAGAAAACCTGACTTATTTGGGGAACACCTGTGATTTCCCCAAAGGAGGTGTAAACATCCACGTACTAGCTATTGTAATGCGAACTACAGGGTAGCGGGGTTTTGGTACGTACCCATATTATGAATTCAGATGCTTTTCTCTTTGCGTCGTTTTTTGAGTTGTTTTGGACTTCGTCAAATGTTCATAGACAAGTGTACATATTCTGGTTGTTCCACCCAGGGATCTCACGTGCCCGAGAGAACAAACAGGCAATGTCCAGGTTGATATAGGCCCTGAACTCATGCACCCGGGGGAATGAGCTATTTGCGCTAATCACAAGAAATCATAACAACCTTAATCGTTGGTGATTTTCAAGTTGTTTCAAATTTCTGAAGTCTCTCAAGTTGATAGTTCCTACATGTTCCTACAGGCTGTACTCCAGGTATCTCCAGGTGCCCTTTTCCCAAGTCTGGCTCTGTGGCAGGCGCCCTGGCTCATCGTCCTCTGTTGCCTCGAGGGCACCATCCAATCAGTCCGTGGCACGATCCACTGCTGGAGATGACGAGGCGCCGCGTGGATGGCACGGTTCCAGGAGATTTTTTCCAATTGTGGAATTCTGAAGCGAAAGGTGAACTTTTTTTGAGGACTTTCCCTTCATTCAGCATCATTCAGCTATTTTGAGGATATTTTTAGAGGATATTTTTAGACTGAGAGCCGAGCCGCGAAAAGCATCGAAAGCAGTTGGCCGATTCTCACATGGTCAAAGATCACTTCGACCCGCCGAAAAGGCGGTCTATCGGCCCACGCGCATTGCCATTTGGTGGGGCACCTGAGATCTTGTAGAGGTGGCCCCGGCCCCACTCGGTGAAGATTGATATTCCTTCATCGAGTGAAAAACGCAACATTCCATGTATAAATTAATACGATTATATAATTATATATGTGCAACTTTATCTATGATACCTAAAACCTAAAACTATATACTAATGTATGTATATATGTATATATGTATATTGTAATATCATATATGTACATATGTGTAAAGTGATGTCTGGTGCTTCATGTATTTGCATTCCTGTTTCAGCTGTTGGAATCCTTACGGTCCCGTTGCCCACCTTTTAGCTGTCGAGGTCCGAAGAACTGGGTGCGCGCAAGCGTCAGGGCGCGGAGATGCGCCTGAAACAAGAAATGGATCTGCAAGTCGGTCCACCTGGCCTGCTTGCGATTGCCCAGGCGATTGCTTGCGATTGCCCAGGCGATAATTGAGGCCCGAAAAACCCATGGTAAACTAGCTGGTAAACAGTTCTCGAACTGGAACACATCAGCATTTTGAGGTAGACCATCGAAACCGTAGCTGTGATAGTTTTCTGGGTACACCACATGGAGGAATCCCTTCTATGTTTTATCAGTTTATCATATTTTAATTTGCTTTGGGGGGAGCATTCCCTAAGTTAAGGACAGCACTTCCCGCTCGACAGTCCGTTTCCCACTGGCCCTGTGGGACTTGGAATGAAGAGGCATTGGGCAAGGGCTTCCATGTTACTGGACTCGTTAGTGGTTTTCAGATATCCCTATGACATCCTATTATGACTATATAAAATGACGCACCACACTTGACCAGTATGTTTTCTTGGGACGGGTGGCTTGATCAATATTGTGTTTATGTTTTGTTAAGCCGAAACCATATTTCCAGCTAAGTCTGGATGCTCTGAAAATCCCGCAGCCAGGACCAAAATGCTTGGATGATTATCGCAGACAGCTGGTGAACGGAAGCGGAAGTCTTGCCGAGTCCCCAGCTTCCTCAGGCTTTCTCGATTTTAGCTTTGATCATTTCCGTTGGAAGATCCAGAAAGCAGATGAGAGCCTAGTGTACTAAGGTCATTCATGTGGTAAACCCAATAAAAACATATATAACATATAACACCCACCTAATTGTGGGTGTTTTTGATGATGAACAGATGGTTTTTTGTTTCGTTTATCACATTGTAACCAGGTTTTGTTTCGCATCCCGCTCAGGCCGGAGCCTGGAGATATCGCATGGACGAAGAATGTTGGGGGGACCCAGCTGGAGCCAGGGAGAACGCCAGGAGCTGGGCGAGCTGGGTGCAGAAGATAGGGGAGCACCGGATTTTCCATGATTTTCACAGGAATCTCGCTGGTTTTTGGGCGTTTCGAGTGTTTGAATCTGGGCTGAGGCACAGGTCGCATGTCCTTTATGCAGTTTGTCATGGCCATTGATCGTACTGGTGGGTCTGGATCCCAAGCTCGGTGGGGAAGCTTGACAGAAACACACAGATCATCACCATTCGCCAACAATCACCTCCAATCAGCTCTTGTTTCTTATGGGCTAAACATGGCTAAACCCACCAAGATGCTCCAACAAGAGCATCCCTTGTCAAAGCACCGAAGGGCCCAGGTTCGGTTTGGAGATGGTGAAACATGGTGAAACCATGACCCGCATGACCTGTGCCTGTCGCCAAGGTATTCCGGCAGTGTGAAGCAGCTCTGGGCGGAGTTCTCCAATGAAAAGGACGAAGTGACGTATCAGGACTGCCAGATACTACCAGCTTCTGCCAGGGGTTCAGCTTCTTGGGTTCCGAGGACTTCGGGGGGTTCATGTCCCATGTCTCAGCGACTCAGTCGTTGGAGGACTTGGATCCTGATGGCTTTGAGCTGCTGCAGGCGATAAAACATGATCAAACTCGAAGCTGCAGATTTCGGTGATGTTGGGACGGGATTCCTGCTGATGGTACTAATGTGACTGTAAGTGATGTAAAGTGTGAAAATTTGGAGATTCATTGGTCATCCACCCAAAGGCACCAGATTCCCGAGCCAGGCGTTTGGCGTTTGGATCATTGACAACTACGAGACATTCAAAGGTGCGGTGTGGGTGCTGGATAGCTTGCATGTCAAACAGGCAAGGCACAACTGCTTAGACAGATGTCATTAGGAGTTTGGACCCTGATATGAGAGGACACTCAAATGCCACGATCATCTTTGATCGGCTGTAAGATATTTCGACTGCTTGCGAAGCTTCCACGCGAAAAGCCAAAATCACCCGAGAATGCCTTTTTTGTATCTGAACATCAAGGCTTGACAAGACCTTCTCTAACTTTAAGGGGGGTTCAGACTTGTGAAAGCGACTACAGCATCTGCTGGCATGTTTGACACTTTGGGGAACATTATCCCTTGGGTCAACACATATCAGCAGATGTGCTTTGTGGAAGGCTTCTGGAAAAGCATTGAGAAGTACAAGGACGAGCAGCTTGAAGAGGCAAACATTGATTCCACGCCCCAAGAAGCATAGAGGTCCACAAAAACATACAAAAACAAACTATTGAATGCCTTTGCATAGGATTTTCCAAATGCTTGTTCGTGATCGTAAAAGGCCAACAGAAATGCCGCCATGCAGCATCTGCAGAAATCTGTCATCGCCCTCTGCCAGGGAGAATTCGTCGACAGATGCTTCGAGAATGGCTTGGAAGGCATCTCAAAGCGAGAGATGAAAAGGACGGCGTGGATTTTCAGTGGTGACGTGTGGCGAGATTGACTTCAAGAGATTGAGCCAAAACAGATGGGCTTTTTACATGACCAAATCTGTGGCTCCAAAACAGATTCTCATTTTAGACAGATGTTTCCACACAAAAAATCCGATTGATCTTATGGTCATTTCACGGTCATTTTATGGTAAAACTTCTGTTTCCATCTCAATGCCAAATACTCATAGGTCGATGGCCAGGATCTTCAAGATGCTCCTGCCGGAGCCCAGCACCGGTCGCACCAAGCTCATTCAACCAGACCTCAAGGCGGAAGCGATGTCATTTGCCGTTGCCAACCCGGGGGGCCCCGTGGGGTTGCCCTGTTTCCTTAGTGTTCCCACCACCAGGTATGCAATATAGAATTACATTTGTCTGCCATACATTTTGTGTTGCTTCTATCTTCTCCCCAAAGAGGGAAAGGAACGGTTGTTGCAACTAGAGAGACTGGATAGTTTTACTGGGACTTCTACGGATCTTCGTCATGTTGGTTGTGTTTGATTATAGCCCTTTGTTGCACCCAGTGACTCCATGCCCAGCCCTACAAGTGATGCTAAGTGTCTCGGAGTCTCGGCTCAGCTTCTCCTTCCATCTGCTTCGCAGGTTCTGTCGATTGCGCTTCCTTTAGACGTCAAACTGGCGATGAGGTCATGCTGTCACCGTTGGCCCCACGGGCTTTGTGGAGGGCACAGTGGAGGGTCTCTGTCACGCCAGGAAGACAAGCACTGAGAAGACGATGGCACCAGAGAGATCCAATGGTACAGAGAAGACTGAAAAGGAGGAGGACCGCGCAGGGACTTTGCAGGTAGAGTTTTCCATCATTTGGCACGGCAATACCTATAACTATAACTATACGTATATATATATATATATACATGTATATATATATATGTATGTATATCGTGTTGATAATTAATATAATATATATATATTAATATAATTATATATATACACATACATATATACACATGATGTAAGACCCCCCAGCATTGCAGCATGCAGACACATGGGTTTCCTTACACTTTTTGGCAAAAGTCTATCTATTGCAGGAACACATAACATGGTTTTTTTTTTTACCAGGATGGCAAAGTTGCAGGCTAAACTTCTGTGTTGGTTCGGTCGGGAAATTGCATTTCTTGCAACAAAGGAATAAACAATTAAAACAAATACGTTTGCAAGAATCGCGATTGAATCAGTCCCTGAGACACATACTACCTAAACATCGAGTAGTGATGAAGGGACTCTTTCCTGTATTTGCAAGGCTAAATCATTCACTTTTCTCATCGAAGCCTCCTTTCATCCGCACTCCCCACTTCCAGAACTACCCAGAACACTTCCATGCCCAAGGTTCAAGACAGTTTTCGTTTTTGAACGTATTGTCAATGTGAAACCAGTTCAACCAACATCTTAAAACTCCAAATTTCAGGTTTTTCTCCAATGGTTTCCAATGTTTTCCCCACCTTTCTTGGGCATTTTCGCCAGGCGCGGGAGTCACCCACCTCGGCCTCGCCCAAATCGCCCCTGCGGCCGCCCTCGCCGGCGTCGCCCGTGTCGCCCACCACGCCGCGCTCGCCGTCGCGGGTGAAGTGCTCGCCGGAGCTGCCCGTGATCTCGGTGGAGGCTTCGGATGGACAAAAAATCCCAGGATTTTCATGATGGGAGTTTATATATTTAATATAATATAATATAATATGATATGATATGATATAATATGACATGACATGATATGATATAATATGATATACTATAATAAATTTATAATATAATATAATATGATATAATATAATATGATATAATAAAATATAATATGATATGATATAATATAATACAATATAGTATAATATGACATAATATAATATAATATAATAAGTTTATAATATAATATAATATGACATGATATGATATAATATAATATGATATGATATAATATAATACAATATAATATAATATAGTATAATATAATAAATTTATAATATAATATAATATAATATGATGAAATATGATATAATATGATATAATATAGTATAATATAATAAATTTAAATTTATAATATAATATAATATAATATGACATGATATGCTATGATATGATATAATATAATATGATATAAGATAATAGAATACAATATAATATAATATAATATGATAAATCTATAATATAATATAATATAATATAATATGATATAATTTAATATGATATGATATGATATAATATGATATAATAAAATATAGTATGATATAATATAATCTGATATAATATAATATAATATGATATAATATAATATAATATGATATAATATCATATAATATAATAGATTTATATTATAATATAACATAATATAATATGATATAATATGATATAATACATTATAATGTAATATATCATAATAAATTTATATTATAATGTAATATAATATAATAAATTTATATTATAATATAATATAATATGATATAATATATTATAATATAATGTAATATAATATGATGTAATATGATATAATATAAGATAATATAGTATAATATAATATAATATAATATAATTATATATATATATTATAATGTAATAATATATAATAAATTTATATTATAATATAATATAATATAATATGATATAATATATTTTATAATATAATATAATATAATATGATATAATATGATATAATATAATATTAATATATATATATATTATAATGTAATATAATATAATAAATTTATATTTTAAATATAATATAATATAATATAATATCATATAATATCATATCATATAATATAATATGATATGATATAATATATATTAATATAGTATAATATAATATGATATAATATGATATATAATATAATATAATATAATACAATACAATAATATATATATATACATTAGTTAGAGGACCTTGAGTTGGTGGTGATTTCATGACATGATTATTCAGATCCAAGAATGGGATTTAAGATATCCTAGGATTTGATGAGGATTTAGTTTATAAAATGATTATACTTAATGGGGTTTAATGATCATCCAAGAATGTGGTCGTGGGTAAAACAAACCTAAAAAGAAATGATCACCCCCGTGTCAAGGACCATGGCTGGTTACCAGCTCTATAATTATCATAATGGGATGATAGCTATAAACAATCATAATCTCGCTGTTAATGACTGTTAATGGGTTTTCTTGATGGGATTTAATCACGATAATGATGGGATTGTTAATGGTTATACATCCCATCATAAAAAACTCCTATCATGGTCCTATAATCCCACTTGGAGGATGTCCCCACACATTGGTTGTTAATGGGATTTATATAAACTATGATATCATGGACATATGATGGTAATAAGATGGGATTTAACCACAACTAGTATTATTCCCTTCCCCTTAATACTAATATTGAACACCGTCCAGAAACCATGGTGGACGTAGGGGATAAACACACATATTTGGAACAATGGAATGGGTGTTTAATATTTAGGGGATTGGATTATCTCCTACCAGTAGTGATGTTTCGATTTGTGAGAACATGTATCTTATCTATTATCATTATGATGACGGGTAGTATCAACATTTATCCACTGTACTGCAAATTATTGCTTCGCATCATTTTTGTCCCAAAGTATCAGGAAACAAAGCATTATAGAGTGGAGAACACCTTAATTGTTAGGGAAATTTGCAATACAATATTGGGAAACGATCGGACTTACTGGATGCGATATGGGATTTTTAGGGAACATGTTTCATCATTTGAAGTCATCTTCCAATTACTTACAATTTTGTGATGGGACTACAATGACTGATGAATCTATGCACTATGATATAGTATGTATAAACATGTAGACATGATACTTGATCTATCCATTTCAACTTTTACATTCAACTTATATTGACACCAACCATGTCTATCCATATGATGTTCCCCTGTGGAGATGGAGATCGGAATATACCTGCAAACAGTTGGAGTTAGTGACTCGAGAGGGCGTTTGGGTTTCACAGGTCTCAAATTTTGCCACTAGGATGGGAACGATTTAATGAGGCAACGATTTTCAATTTAAATTGGTTGTTCTAAGGGTGGTAAGTTTGGAATGTAAGCAGTTGGACTCAGTTGAATATCCAGAATGGGGACAGATCCAGCTCGCTTATCCTTAAGTTTACCCCAACATACTGTATATAGGTCTGTTTCAAAATGGGTGATGCCCCAATATATGGCCATCAAGAATGGGGAAATAGTTTTCCAAGCCAGTATAAACCGTGGGATTGTAGGATATTTCAAGGTTATGTTTTTTATTTTCCAAACCCTCGGAGATTTTTTTTGGTCTAGGTTCTGATGATGCTCAAAGCCAATACAAACCATGGGACTTTCGGCTTCTCCAAACATCCCCCAACCTCTCCCGGCCCGTGTCAACAGGAGTTCCGCAGAACTCTGAAGCGACTTTATGGCAGCGTCCATGCAGGGTGGGTGAAGTATCTGGATGTCACTGAGGCGGGCGTTCCTGACAAAGTATCCCTCAGTTTCCAGCAGGTCGTGTGGAGAAATTATGGCAAAGAGAGGTTTTCAACCGTGAAATTTTGGGCTCGCCCAATTTTAGGCAAACTCAACTGGGGTCATGTGGCCATTGCTGGAGCAGGTTAGAAATTGACACACCAGGGTCAAGGGACAAACGGTCTGTTGTGGGGGATATTCACCGGAAGTAGTTCGTTCGGTGTTTTTAAAGGCCATTCCTGACGTATGACAATTAGTTAGAATATTCACAATACAAAGTGATTTCTCTGCAGAGCATTGAGGGCCGCAATTAGTGAGTTCCCATTTCAGCCTGGACAATTGGGATGCTCGGGGCAAACTTTTTGTACTGAACCATATTTGACCATATGAAACCATACCCTCTGGCAATTTGACAGTCTGTGAACTGGAAAATCAGAATTCTTGATGCCTATCATCGAGGAAAATGGACCATTTTCCGCCAACTGTGAAATTAGCAAAGGGTACCTCTGGTAAACTAACATAGCTATGGAAAATCACAATTTTTAATGGGTAAATCCACTATAAATGGTCCATTTTCAATAGCTTTTTGTAAACGTTTACCAGAGGGTAAACCATCTCACTTTGGAGCACCCAATGACTTGATCAACAAAAAACCTCCAAGCTTGCCAGGTGGGACGCGTGCCGAAAGGTGAGTTCGTGAACCGTGCACGATCCATTGGCGTAACAGGTCGCGCTTGGGAAATGCGTTGCGAGAAACGTTGGACATGCCATGAAATGCCTTGAAGTTGCGATGAGTTTCGACTGAAATCCACAACTGAGTTCCAGGCCAAGTTGCTGCGCTCTTTGCGGAGTTGGATGTGGATAAGAAAGGCTTCATCACGCTGCAGGACCGGTGACCAGCGGTGACCCACCGGTGAATCTTGGACCCTCGGATTCAGAGGGACCAGTGGCCAGGACTTGGATCCGGAGGTGTCAAAGATCACCAAGCAGTTCTTCAGTTGCGTCCAGGAGCGATCTTCGATATCGGAATGGGATGAAGATCAACATATTCAAAAACAAAAAAAATGGACACAGCAAGTCATTGCAAGATACAAGTAGCTCTTATACTGGGATTGCTGTACTTACTTCATCTTACTTCAAGTGCTTGGGAGAATAGCTTTTGGTCTTGGACCATCCAAGCAGGTCAGAGATGAATGGACAGCCTGAGGTGATACGTTCAAGATAAGGGGTGCCCAAAAATTGCGATTTCATGCGATTTCAATGAGTCAGTTCACAGGAGACCTATGGCACTATCGAAGAAGCCTGGCGAAAAGCGTTTGATGCCCACACTTGGCCTGTTTGAAGATGGGGGCGCCTTGGGAATTTTGACATTCTGGGAGACATTCTGGGACATTCTGGGACTCTGAAGCCGTGTTTTTTCGTTTCGCTGGAACCAGGGGTGAAGGAGAATTTGGGGTGGGATGCCGCTTCCGAGCTTTGCCAGGTGACCAAGCGAAAGGTCGTTGGAAAGAAAGAATTCGCCAAAGGCTGCGAAGCGATCGGCTTTGAAGGCGAGGGCAGCGGATGTGCTGGACATCTAACACTCCAGTATTGGTTGAGATCCTGATGTGTGATGCTTCAAATCCAAACAATCCAACATTAAATGTTCCTCATATTGAACACTCAATTCCTCAGTATTTTCCCATATGATCATGATTCTTTCAAGGTTGAATCCCGACAAATTCCTCAAAAATTGCATGATGCAATCGTAGTTCAAGGTCTAGTTCAACCCTGTAGTTTATATTCTTAGAGCCCTTGACTTTTCATGCTCCTGCAGGAAACTCCGAGAAGCTCTTCAGCCTGCTGAAACCCGAGGCAGGTCGGACGTGCGGCGCTGAGGGCATCCTGAAACCGTGCTGGAAAGCTGGAAATGGATGGAAATGGATGGAAATGGCGGAAACTGGTCAAGTATGGTGTCAACAAATCAACAAATCTACCGAGAATGTCCAATGAAAATCAATGAAAGATGTCTTAAGGCTGACTTGAAATGCCATGAATCTCCATGACTTGCTGAGGTTTTTGGAGCTCAGTGATCTGGGACGCCATGCAGCGGCCACGGTGAAAGCCCCTGAGCTGCCAACCATCACCCCAGAGGCATGCTGCACTGATCCTGATTTGCCAGCTTTTCTGGATGTTTTCTCGAAATGTGGGCAGGCAAGTTACATCAAGTTACATCAAGTTACATCAAGTTACATCAAGTTACAAAGTTTGGACTCACGTCGTAAAACCTGGCGACCACACACTCTGTTTGCATGTCCCATCCAGGAATCCAGCTGGTGGGCATTAGTTACATCAATTTTTCAATCCGCATTGCGGAAGCACGTGGGTATACAGTTGTACAAAATTATACTGCTATCTGCAGAAATGGAGTGTGTCTGAAAATGTATCCCACATCCATCGGTTCATCATCATTTTCCCTCATTTTTAATGGTAATTTTCAGAGTCATTTTGTTTGGCCCAAATTTCAGACAGCGATGTGCGAAACAGACAGGACTTCCGCAAGATGCTGAAGCGGCAGTGCGGAGAAGTCGAAGCGGCGTGGCGGCAGTCACTGGACCCCACGGAGGCAGGGAGGGTGGGAGCCGGATCTCCAATGATCTCTGGATCCGATCTCTAGATCCGACATTTCTGGTCAGATTTTCATCTTGTTTCCATGTCTTTTCACAAGATGAAACGGTCTATTTTGGTTTCGGAGATTCCGCAGATGATTGATACAGATGGTGACGTTGACAGGTGGGAAGAGTTCGAAGAGGTGAGTTCAATGATCGAACCCGCGCCATGGGTATCACAGGCGCAGACGCGAGTGTCATCAAGTGACATTGGTTGCCATGTTAGACAGGTGGCCAGATGACGGTAGATTAGCTGAGTGATTAGCCGTTACTGACCCTCACATTGGGAGGATTGAGTTCAAGAAATACTGTAATTTTGCTGGGTTTCCCATGGTTTCCCGGTAGAGATTTGTCCACTGGCAGCTCTCAACTGCTGCAGGTAACGTTGCGGCGCTCTTTACAGACTTAGACGTAGACCGAAAAGGTTTCATCACACTTCAGGACAGGAATTCGCCCGTTGAAAGGTCTCGTGAAGTCCTAAAACTCTGTGGGCTGCCAATGTTTGGCAGATGACCTTTGAAAAAAAGGTTGGACTTGACCCCTATCAATTAGCCAAGAGTGTTCAAACATTGTTCAAACACTCAGACTGAAGGCGATTTTTTCCAGCGGCCAAAGTTGTGAAATGAGTTGTGCACCCTTCTGCATGTGGATCACCCAGCCATGTGCAGCCATGTGCAGGACGTGGATCCGGAGGTCAAATGGATCACGAAGCAATTCTTTAAATGCATTCAGGACACGGCATATCAGGATGGCAACAAGCTGAAACTGCCTGTGACAGCAAACAAAACAAAGGTGAGTCCAGAAAATCACATGAACGGTGTTGATCCCCACCGTGAGGCTGTCAGCTAGGAACAAGCTGAGGCTCATGATCTCTGAATCTTTCATGGATCCCATCTGCAGGAGACACATGGCACCATCGAAGAAGCGTGGCCGAAGGCTTTTCAAGACTTCCCGGCATGTCTTTTTGGTTGTTCAGAAACCGGGCTTTATTTTCCGCGCACTGCTTGATAGTTTCTGCTTCACCTGGTGCTTCTAGAAGTTCTAAGACCCGGGCTTACCCGGGCTTTGAGACTGAGTTTCCATGGCTTTCAAGTATTTGTCGTTTGTGGATATGGCGAATGATTGACAGTTGTTTCTGAGATACGCTCATCATTTGTCTACCAGGTCACAAAGAAAACGCAGGTGGGCAAGCTGGAGTTTGCAGAAGGTTGCGAAGCCATTGGCTTTGAAGGCTGGGTTGGGTTGGTAGATGTTGGTAGCATCCAGCCGAATCTGGTAACCTGGCCATTCAAAATCCCACCTGGCTGATCCGGCTGGATCAAGTTGGCGTCATTGGATCACCCTGGATCACCCTCCCAATGGTAGATGCTTCACCATCCACCAATCACCAGGGGATGTGGAGAAAGTCTTTGAGCTCTTCAAGCTCGAAGCAGATCGAACGCAGGGCGCCCGAATGTCTTGAAGGAGTGTCATCCAGTGGCGATGTCGTTCATTTGCCAATTTTCCAAAGGTTTGACAAAAAGAGACAGACACAAAGGTTGAAAGTTGGCATATAGTCAGTTCTGATTTATTGTTGGGCTTCCCATAGATGATTTTTCAGCTGGTGAAGGAAGGACAGCCGCCCAGCCCCCGAACAGCTTCGCAGCGCTTCGTTCAGGTTTCTGGAGCTCAGCAACTTACGGCAGGCGGCGGTGTCGGTGAAAGCTCACGAAAAGGCGCAAGGGGGCTGACGGGGTCGGTTGATCGCCTGCAGCGCTGGGAAAGGGGTAGAGTTTCTGACCCATGTTGAAGCATGGGATGCCAGTCCTGATTTGAAGATGGTTGCTAACTGGCTCGACCGGTTGCTAACTACTAGAGTTTATATGAGTTTATCAGTTGAAGTTGCAGCCCAGGACTAGTCCAGATCCTGCGAAGCAGACCTTGAGACAAGGAGTTGGGGTAGTTGTTTCGAGCGTATCTTCCCTTGCCGAAGGCAAGCTAGGTTGTAATGTAAGGGTTTTTAGTGCAGATCCTGACATGAGCCAATTTGGACTTGAGTGTGGCTTGACGTGTTCCGGCTTCCGACATTGATCTTGATGGTGTTGAAGGAAGCACGGAAAAAAAACATGAACTACAGTATTACATACAACTTTGCAAATTTTTGCAAACGGCAATGGTTTCCAAATTGGCAGGGATGCACTTGTCAGGTTGGTGAGAGGTGAACATTGTGAAAATCAGCATGCTTCCTTTCTTACAACTCACCGGACCCTTTATAGTATAGTGCTTGTGCATGTTTGTGCTAGACAAGTTTTATTCTTTGACATTTTTTGAGCTCTCACCTCTTGAAGAGATCCCTGAAGTCATTCCGCGTTTCTGCCACTGCGCGGTGAGACGCATCGGCACGTGCCTGGGCCACTCTTCCCCGGCCGCCCGGGTCGCCCGGGTGAGTTGCGGAGACTGCAGACGGGCGCGAAAGACGCGAAAGACGCGACGCGTCACCGAGGCGTTTTTCCAACTTATGCAGCGGGTTCAGACTGGGGCTGGGCTAAAGGCTCGACAGTAGCTCCGCTTGACTCTAGGAAAAAGACTGCCAGATCTGCCTTGGTGGCGGATTGATGAAGTTGATCACACTTGCCAGATGATCGGAGGAGTGAATGTATGATTATCTCTACACTTTACATCATTTTACATCATTTTACATAGGTCGATACCTTTGAACATGTTTCAGATATACGCAAACAACCTTGGAACACATGATGAAGCTCTGAGCTTTTAACATGAGCCCCCTCAACCTGTCGCTCTTGTGGCTCCGCTGGTCTCAACTTCCATCAGCTGAAAAAACTATATGCCTGCCACTCCAACAATCTACAAACGCTGGCATGACAGCAGACTGCAGGCAGTGCCTTGACACAATCACCTCAGGCAAATGCCAAAAGTATTTCGATCTGGATGAGCACAGCTTTACTGTGACTTAGTTGATGGCTGGATCATCTGTGACTTAACTGACGCTGATGAAAACCATCAGAAAATGCTGTGCCATCGCTGGGCTATGAGATGGGGTGGCCTCACACGTGCCCCTCTGACTGGGTGGTGTGCTCAGCGTGTTTCCAGATCCCCATGAAGGAAAACGAGTTCATGTTCCACAAACGAGACTTTTGATGCGGTGCCTTCTGCTGTCGCCCTGAGGCGCTGGCCATTTGCCTCTGCTGCGCAGCTGTCTGCAGTTGAGCCGGCAGCTCAAATCCAAGTGGTGCTCCTTTCAGCTCACATCATAATGTCATAGTGTTGCTAATGAATATTGCATCAACTTAACATCCATCAGTCCATCACTTTAAAATACTTTAAATATCATCCAAATATCTCATTCTATCTCATGACGTCACAATGTCCCTGTAAAATGCCTGGTTTCCGGCACCGTTCCAAGGCTGCACGCCGTCCAAGCCTTTCGACGCCGCGCCGTGGTGGATCTCACCCGGGCCTTGGAGGCGTCCGGCACGGGCGTTCCGCAGCTCAGCTGGGGCCTTGGTTGTGGATGGGAAAATCGGGGCGCAATGGGCTAAAAATGATATGTGGGTTAGATATATCTATGTCATTTCTATGTCTATAGGTATCATGATGTATCTCTCTCTTCTCTCTCTATATAGTATATATATATTATATACATATATAATTCCCATTTCATGTATCAAAATCATCTAAAATCGATAAATATTTGGAAAAAACTTAGAACGCCTCGACTGATTATGACTGATGGTTTGCATACAGTTTCCTTTTAGACTTTGGACTGTGCTCCTTTGGTAGGCAAAGCCCCGCTTTGACTTTAGGTGAAAAGCTGCGAAACATCGCTAGCGAAGAGGTCTGCTGAAGGGATGCTGGTGGTATCCAGTCTACACACAACTTGCGGTATGAACAAATCGTGTGATTGATGCTTACTTGCGGGATTGGCTCAGAATTATTGAAGCCTCAAAGGCAATTCCTCAACAGCAAACACGAGTAATTTGAGGTGACCACTGCGTTGGGTGAGACCTCAGGCTCAAAGGCTGGATGCGGAAACAGATCTTATGAGCTGAGCTGGGTGGCACATTGACCTTGCTGCAAAGCAACCACCAAACAAATGGGTCTTTCGGTCTTTCTAAACATTGGACACCTCAACAACCTATCAACATGGAAGCTGGGGTACTCTATCTCAAGGAAAATACACTTTGACTTTTAATTCCTAACTTCCAAGACCTTTCTGTGGCTTGACCTCAGTTGTGCCTGGTGGAAGATTTTGGCTCCACTGCTGGGCACGTCTTGGGCGGTGCATCGCTCAGTAGCCGTCATGAGGCTGGGACCAAACGCAGGGGTAGAATCTGAGTAGACCAGTTGCCATTGGCCCGGTATTCAGTATTCCATAGGTGCCAAGAACTAGAGGCTCAACGTGCTTTGCTTTGGTGATGTTGGAGGTGTTGATTGAACCTCGCAAGAAACCATCGGCTGCGACCCCAGGCCCCCAGTCACAGCCCTGGCTGGCCTGGCTGCGCTGCTGCCATGCTTGGAGGCTCTTCCGAAGGCCGCCATGAACTGCTGGGGGTTGTCGAGTCAGGATGGAGTTCAGGTAGAGCACATTTCACTAGCAATGATAGCAATGTGGATCGGAAGCAGTGTTTTTTTCCTCCCGACTTTGGCATGGGAGGCAAATAGCGGCCTCACTACACTGGAGCAGGAAGAATTGGCTTTTATGAAGAGTCTCTTGGAGCCATTGGAGTCGGAAAAGAGGTTGGCTTCGGGTTTTGAACCTCCATCCCCATCTAAAGTGAAACATCTCTAAAATTTCTTGGCGAAGCAATGTGAACTCGGTCAGTTGTGACGAGAGGCATCCTTCGAAGTGGATATGTACGAAGAGATTTACCAAAAAGCGGGGTGCTTGCTGTTCTTGCAAAAGGGATCACAAAACCTTGATAGATCACAGACTCTGCATCCTCCGTTTCTCACTTCTGAGGTTCCTTGAAGCGTGAGATGGATGATGCCTCTCAGCAAGCACTGGGGTCCATTGAGATACACTGAGATATGCATAGTCAGCATTGGCAACATTGCTACATCATCACATCTCATCACGTTCACGTGCACTTTGGTGCATTGACATCGCTGTCACAAGTCATACGCAAAACATGAGGCCTCCGACCCTGTGCATGATAGCTTGCACGGGCAAGAGAAGGCCATCCGGAAAGCGTACAGCTACCTGGCATGAGCTGCAGCTTTCAACGGACTTGGAGTTTGATAAGAGAAAATCTGAGAAGCAGACTGTAGTCTGCTTTTTTGATTTCTTTTGTATGTTTTGTTGGTTTTGAATGGTTTTGACATCTGATGAAACTGCCAAACCCATGCTTGTTCTGGAACATGCTGGTTGACCCCCCTGGAGAGACCTCACTGCAAACGCCATGTGGCGATTTGCCAAGGAAATATTGCCCGTAGATTCAAGCGCAATATCTTTGATGATCAGGCGCTGGTGAAAAATGTTGGGCCAAGGGAGGAGTTTCACACTTTGGCTGTTGATTGTCTTTGATGGCAGCTTTTGTGTTTCAGTGTGGAATCAACACCATGCGTTGTCCTGTCATTGCATTGTTGAATTTTTGGCTAGTCCAGATAGATCTTGCATGATCTTCAGGTGAAGTTTGAGTTCCAGATGCGCGTCTTGAATCTAGCAAAGGACGGACATTTCATGGCGGCCGCGGAAGAAACACATTCTTGGCTCTTTTGCAAGAATTGTTCTGTGTTTCATAGGAAAGTCTTGAACTTCACGTCGATACTGGAACTTTTGGGAAACCAACATGCAGAACTGATTCTTGTCCGTCTGAGGAAGCCCTGATGAAGGGCGATGGTCTGGGTGCAGAAGGATGGGCTGATGAAGATGAAGACGAGGAGAGATATTTGACGCAGCTGTCCAATCCAAAATCAGCGTGTGGCCAACCTGGAGACTATTGGAGACTTCCAAACCCCTTGGATCGTGCCAGTTAGTTTATTGGGTTATATTGGGTTTTTGGGTTGCTCTTGATGCTGTTGGGAGACAAGTGGGAACGATTTTTCATGGATAGAGCTTGGTGCCACCATCCTCAGGATGAGAATGCCACTAAAGGTCCTGGCAGAGAACTGCTGCAATCTGAGACACAGATGTTTCAACCAGCCAGAATTGCCGAGTGTGCAGGTATGATCTCCAATGACTACATGGTGACTACATGGAAAACAGGAAGCAATTTGTGCCAATTCTCTTCTCCACAGTACCCGGCAGTGCCACCACCCCAGGCCCGGAGGGAGTCGATCTAGCGATGATATCTCGAGCCTTGGTGGCAGCTGGTGCTTGTCCCTTGACTCCTTCACTCACAACTGCCATGGACTCAGGAAGCAAATCCACGGCTGGCAGGACAGGGCTCTTCAGGGTCGCATTCACAGGCGGCAACGGATGAGGGCAGGACATGCCAAGCCACATCATTTAGTTGCTCCTAGTGAGACAACTCGTTGACCACTTCAACCTAAAGTCAAAAAACTCTGGTACTGCAGGAGTTTGCGCTGGAGGAAGGGATTAGGTTTGATGATCCGGACAAGGCCGCCGGTCTGTGAGAAGTTTTAACTGCCACATACGGTCATCTTGTGGGCATTCGTGGGACTCACGACCCCAAAGATGGCAAGTGAGAAGCTGACAGTTTGTTGATGTTTGATTACGGAGGAGTGCCTGAGTCTTGCATTTATGAGACCCTCTCAACCCCATGAAGTTGACCATCCTTTGATCTCCATTTCAACCTGTCGATACCTGTCGTATTTGCATAGTGCTTCAAAGTGGTTCTGATTCAACGGAATTCTCCTTCTGCGTTCAGGAAACAACTGCAGCAGGGTCAAATTCAGTACATATTGAACCCCCGCGATGATTGTTGTACCCATTGGCCCATTGGCTTGAAACAGTTCTAAACACATCAAAGTTGGGGGTTGGAGGCCCCTTCTAGGGATTCTCTGAGGGTGGAAAAGACATGGAAAGACAGACCAATTTGGGTATACATAAAATGGCTCAATGCTCAACACCCAGACAGTGACCCTTAGATTCTGGCCACATTCTCATTTTTCATAGAAAACATCCAATGTTTTTGGCACCGAGCGACAAGAGGCCTTCTTCATTGGTCACACGCAGCATGGCTATCGGGATGCCTTCGCGGGCAACTGGAGTCAATTTCTCCGGGAGGACGGGTGGTGTGGTGTGGGCGAAGGTAAGATGACTCTGCAGATGACTGCAGCTGTGATGACAGCTGTGGGTCTGTGAGTATCTGTGAGTTGTGGGTGTGGCAGATTTTGGGCAATCCCAATCCCTGTGTGGTGAAAACTGTGAAAACTTACTGAAGATTGAAAGATTTGAAAGTCGAAAGATCGCCAGCAACTTGTTGGAGTTTTACATAGTTTTACACTTTGAAAACTGAGACCAAGTGGCCGGCACCTGACGGATAAGAACACACCAGAGCCTTGAAGGGGATCAAAGACCAAAGACAAGATACTGCGGTTTAAACAGTTTAAATTAGTTTAAACCTATAGCAACTTGGTTGAGCTCAGTAGCTCAAGCCTCTCTGGCAGGAACTCTCGGACCTCTGGCCGGCGGCCTCCGGATTACGGTCCGGGAACTCGGTCATCGGTCGTTGGTAGATTGGCTGAGCATGGCTGAGCCATGTCCTTTTCCTACGGGTTGATCGAGGGGTTAGCTTCAGCAAAGTGATGATTCAATGGATTTAAATGGTACCCTCTGGTAATTTAACATGGCTATGGAAAATCACCATTTTTAATGGGAATATCCACTATAGATGGCCATTTTCAATAGCTATGTTAGTCATTACCAGAGGGTATCCTTCAGCCTGGACGGGTTAGACTGGTCAGCTTCAGCCTGGAGGTACCAAGTGGAGCTGGACGGCAGCGCCAGTAGTGAAGCCCGCGCCCACTCTCTGCGCAGCGGAGCTCAGATCTGACAGCTTGGTGAAGTGTTGAATCACGACATATGGCAAGTGGGCCAGATGTGTACCAACACTTTGGACATGTTAGCATCTTCCATTAGATGAGATAAGATAAGATGAGATTAGAATAGAATAGATAGATGATAGATACATTATGATACATTATACATTAGAGATAGATTATGATAGATAGATTATGATAATTTCATTATAGATTATGATACATCTATTATCATTATGATAGATAGATTATGAACATAATTATAATCAGATGATCATTATTATGATACATTAGATGATTGTATTAATCACCAGAGATAGATGATTACCATCCTCTGGTTTCATTTTGAAGAAACCCGCAGGCCTGGCAGAACAGGCCCGGCAGCTGGCGCGCGAGGCCCTGGCCGAGGTGGCGGGATTTCTACATCGCTGTGGCGCCTCGGTGCTCTCGGTGAAATCTGTGGGAAATCTGGTGGAATCTGGAAGAAATGTCCAGAAATTTCTGGTTTCTTTCGTTTCATGTTGAAAAAAAAGTCTATTCCAAGAAATTTCGAGCGGTTTTTTTTACTGAAGGAGACATCTATTTCATGAACTTTCATCGATTTTTGTTTTTTTTTGGGAAGGAGTTGCTGGAGTTGAGATTTCTGATGTAAAGGAATTGACACCTCAAAATTCTGCAGAGTGAATATTTGTATTTTCTCCATATATATTCTCTCTCTCTCTATATATAATTATATATATAATGAATAATTGAATGGAATTGAAGGTCTTGTGAGAGTTCCAAAGCTTGAATGCATGGCCATGCGCTTTTTGCGAGGTGGTCGGGATCCTCCCCTGGCCGGGCCTGTGCCGGAGAGTGGAAACACAGCAGCCTGGGTAGACGTGCACTTGAAGGCACGACTTTGCTGATTTCTGTGGCTCCAAGGGTGATATCATTGGCAAACATGGCCCACTTGTGATTCCAAAGTTCCAAATTAGGAAGCAAAAAAGACTACTCAACTACTCATAAGATGCATTCATAATTTATCCCCATTTATGTATAATTAACAAATGGTTTTCATTGACATGCCATTTCTTTGTATGTAGGGTTTGGCGTTGAGTCCAACGCCTCAGGTGTCTCGGAATCTCCGCACCTTATTCGCCGGGCATTCCACAGCGCTTGAGTCTTGTGCCATGGGGGCTGATAGAGAGGCCGATATCCGATACGAAGAGCCGCGGGATCCCAAGGCAAATCCAGCCGTAGGGCCGTAGCACATACTGTACTCTGGATCAATAGCTGAGCATAGGATATATGATACAAGTTAAACTCTAGGAAGCAGGAGTAACATAGAGTAACAACAGACAAAGACATATCCTCTGCACGGTTTAGATCCGATCAATTTCCAATTTCTTTCCTTGACGT
This sequence comes from Cladocopium goreaui, assembly GCA_947184155.2. NCBI lineage: Eukaryota > Dinophyceae > Suessiales > Symbiodiniaceae > Cladocopium > Cladocopium goreaui. The sequence continues at coordinate 105,296 of CAMXCT020000751.1, forward strand.
GTACTAATACCCGTCAGAGCACGATGAGCAGCACTTGCTTCCCAAAGAAATGGGATTGCAAAGGTGCTCAGCAAATGTTGATTTCTCAAAGGTGTCCTCTCAAAGGTTCTCCATCATATCCATCCACAGCTAAAAAAATCCTGGGCGACAAAAAACTCTCCATCAACGCATTCCACCTGAAGGGTTTGCTCTTGGTTTCACCAGAAATGGGTACATCCCGAGACATGGGTACTTCTACCCTCCACCTGTGGACGGGATCGGGACCCATCGGGACCCTATCATTTGTGGCAACCTTCACCAGCATGATCGAACTGAAGCGTGGATTTACGGTCAGTAACTAGGATAATTATATTCCGTGCTGATCTCAAGATAGATCCAAACATATGTCCAGTTCCAGCAATCCCAATAACCATATAAATCTAACTATAATCTAAATACAATATTCCAAATATCCATACATCATCCTATTTAAATCATGTAAATCATTGCATATATATTTATATATAATTACATACACAGATTATTATAATACATACATTGACATCCGTACGTACGTACGTACGTACGTACGTACGTACGTATGTACATACATGCATAGATACACAGATACACAGATACACAGATACATAGATACATAGATACATAATCTAATCTAATCTAATCCAATCCAATCCAATCTAATCTAATCTATCTACCGTTCTATCGTTCTATCTATTTCTCTCTCTCTCTCTCTACACACACACAGCTTACACACACACAGCTTACACACACACTGCTTACACACACACACTGCTTACACACACACTGCTTACACACACACACTGCTTACACACACACTGCTTACACACACACTGCTTACACACACACTGCTTACACACACACACTGCTTACACACACACACTGCTTACACACACACACACTGCTTACACACACACACACTGCTTACACACACACTGCTTACACACACACTGCTTACACACACACTGCTTACACACACACTGCTTACACACACACACTGCTTACACACACACTGCTTACACACACACACTGCTTACACACACACTGCTTACACACACACACACACACAACACTGCTTACACACACATGCTTACACACACACACACACACTGCTTACACACACAACTGCTACACACACACACACACACACTGCTTACACACACACAGCTTACACACACACTGCTTACACACACACACACTGCTTACACACACACACACACTGCTTACACACACACACTGCTTACACACACACACTGCTTACACACACACAGCTTACACACACACACACCTTACACACACACTTACACACACTTACACACACACACACTTACATTACACACACACACAGCTTACACACACACACTTACACACACACACAGCTTACACACACACACACACACACACACACACACCTTACACACACACAGCTTACACACACACACACACACCTACACACACACACACCTTACACACACACACCTTACACACACACACATACATGCAATATATAATGCCGTAGACAGAATCTTTCCCCCAACCTCTCCCCATCTCCAGACCCGTGCTGCCCTACTGGAGCTGAACCTGGAATCCCTGGAGCGCCTCAGCAGTGGTGACGGCCTGGGCCGCGTGGACGTCCAGCAGGAGCTGCGGAACGCACACAGCGCGGCCATGGCGGCCAGGGCCATGGCCGTGCCGTTGCATTGCCAGGTGCTGGGGCTGGGGGGCTGGGGGGCTGGGGGGAAACCATGGGAAAGTTGGGAGGGAAAAAAAAACAGTTGAGGAAACTGCTGAGGAAGCTGTTGAATGGATGTAGAGTGGCTGGTTTGTATTTTTTCATCTTTAATTGTTGGATTCGATATTCTGAAGCATTTGTGACGATACACCATGCTGGTTGACCTATGCTGGGAGATGGCTGGAGCTGGGTCAGGAGTCTGCCAACTTGAAGCGAACAGCGCTGGAACGGCTCTGGGAGGAGTATCACTTTGGGCCCTTGGTGGAAGAGGCATACCCCTGCGATGCATGTGGCCTTCAAGGTCTGTCCATGTTTCTGGAATTCCACATCGGCCGAAATGGAGAGTTTCCGCGCATTCGCTTGGAACGCTTTCCTTGGATTTTGAAAGACCTTGGGGGAGCACTGGTGTGTTTTCTGAAAGCATCCGCTATCCCCTTTCAAAAGCCCTATAATAAAGCCCTCCCGGAATCATCCACGGGTTTTTGGTGACCACCAAACAGTGAGGTTGTTGGTCCGACGTGCTGAACCTGACAGAACTGTGCTGCGTGGGCTTCGAGGGCTCCTGAACCTTCAACATGTTCTTGCCAGACCAGCAGCTTGGCAACTGGACATCTGGACATTTGGCCTATTGGCAAAAAGCTCTTTCTATTGGCGAAAAGATCCTCCATTTGGAGCTGAACCCGATCAATTTGGTTTTCTCCTTATTCCACTCCTCAAATTCAGCGGATGAGAGTCTAAAATTTCTCACTTGTCCAAACTTCAAGCTTGATCCACCATCCCAGTCTCCTGTGACTCTCCTAAGACCAAGGCCTACATGTCCTCTGGAGCCAGCTCCAGTGACGATGAGGCCCCTCAGCACTCCAGCGCCAGTTGGCGCGAGGCGGTAAGCGACGTCGAAGAAGCAGCGCCTCATCATGGCGACGTCCATGGGGCCCATGGCATGGTCTGGGCAATATGGCTGTTTAGAAATGGGGTATACTGGTATACTATATCCTCTGAATAGCCATTTTGGTAGAGAAAATGATGATAATCATTGACAATCCAGACAATCCATTCAAATTGGGGATGCCCTATTTTCAGACAATATATGGGGACTATCAGCAGAATGCAGATAATTACGATGTAATATAACCAACACTGACATATCTGGATCTGGCCAGAAATGGAATACCCCACAAAATGGCAATTTCAACATGGAAGATTATGACAAACTATTGGATTCTGGGGCACCCCTATCTGAAAGCAGTGTGTGGGTTTCCACGTTTTGTAATTGCTTCATGTTTTTGCTCCGCCCAAACGGCAATCCCAAACGGCAACTTGTATAATATATGTATACGTATATGTAATATATATAATATAATATAATATAATATAATATAATATAATACAATATAATATAATACAATATAATATAATATAATACAATATAATATAATATAATATAATATTATATTATATTATATTATATTATACATAATAGTTTCACTGCCAACTTGTCAACAATAATGCACACATATCACAATCATACCAGAATCATTTAAATTCACCAAAATCAATGTTTCTTGGTTGAAATCATCCTGACCTCCTGGCTCTTGCCCCTGGGGTCGCGGCCGTCGTGGCCCTGAGGTTTGGAAAGGCATCGCCTTCCCTGAGCTTCACACGGCTGCGGGGCAGCTGATGGCGGAATTGGCCAAGAAGGGCTTCCAACCGGCGCCCTGATGCGCTGTGGGAGATGTGGGCAGTTTTGTTGAAAGAAATTGACACCCTAAATCAGTAAAAATCATCCAGCAGTGGCTTTAGAAGGTCATTAAAAAAAAACGATTTCTTGAACATCCCTTGATAGGGCATGTCCCATGTTGAGACAAACGGCTGAGTGAGTTTTTGGAACTCCCCAAAGGATTTGGGGAGGATTTCGCACCACTTACAGCTGGCTTCCCAATGCCATGACTGCGCCAAAAATTGGATCCCCAAATTGGTTCAAAGAGAGAATCTACAGAAATGGCTTAATCTTGGGCCAGAAAGCCGGGATTTCCATGGATTTCCCATCAATTTCCCATCAATTTTCCCGTCACCAAGCATTCACCAATCTGAGGAGATCATTGGGGCCATGATGGAGCATCCGCCCGTGGCGGGTGCGGCGGGGAGCACCTTGCCCCAGGGCCGTGAACCGTCGGATGTGCAAGCGCCAAGGGAGCCACGCTTCCAGGGCATGAGCATACCTGGATACAACATGAAGCTCGCCGCGGACGGAAAAACATCTTGGGGAAGATATGGGAAGATGAATCACCTCTGTTTTGCCATGTGGCCATGTGGCCATGTTTTCATTGAGCTGGTTCAACTGCCAAGCCCCACATTTCCACATGTTTTCATGCTGAACATGGTGGAGATGGCGGACTTAGCCACTGAGGAAACCAGTTCAGAGATACGAAGAGCGTGCGCTGCGAATGTGGGGTGATGAAGAAATCGAAGAGCACTGGGATCCAGTTCGACTGGGCCTCTCGCGGCTTGGATCCGGTCCATTCGCATTGAAAGCATCACCTTCGCTCTGACTTAGACCAGGATCTCAGCGTTTTTTTTTTTGGGATATATATATATATATTATATAATGATATATATATATATATAATGATATATCTGATATATATATATATAAAGATATGCTCTGCAAGATTGGCGCCCCCAGGTACATTGATCTCACCTCTGCGTGTGATCTGCCACTCCAAGTTGCCATGTCTTTCCTGAGCGCCGCCCTGTGGATGTGGAGAGCTCTGGAGTTGCTGGGCGACAACTGCGGTGGCGATGCTTGGCTGGACATGTACATCTTCGAAGATATTTGGGCAGCGCCACCAGCCTCCAAACGCCTGGCCATGCAGTATAGACTCTTGGCAGTTCTGGCGTGATCCGGACTTGGTTGACATGGGACTTGTGTACTTAGTGTACTTCATTTTGATTTCATGACCGCAATCTGACATGACATGAAAGCGTTGAAAGCGTTTGTAAGACTGCTGGAACAGCTGGGTGCTGCCAGTTAGCTAGAGCATGCTAGAGCCAGTCAGCTAGTCATTGTGAATGCTGGATGTCCTGAGTCCTTAGATTTCTCAAAGAGGCCTGCCGTCATTCGAAGGCCCAGCTGCCCAGCTGATCTGAGGCTTGAAACGAGCCATTTTCGAATTGGTGGACTATGCCGGGAACATGGCGCAACATCAACTCCTACCTGGAGCAAGGCACGGCCAGGGCACCTTTTGGGCACCTTTTGGGCACCTTTTGGGCACCTTTTGGGCACCTTTTCAGTGATCAACGGATATCAATGGCTCCAAAAAAGGTGGGATGCAACAACCTCTGGACTGCGACTGGGATAGTGAAGTCCTCTGAAATCTCGCGTACTCAATTCCTTCGTGACCCCTTAATATCGACTCTCTGTTGTGACGTTGGTACGGTATGCTGATGTTGGCAGCTGGTGAGGTTAGCAGTGCAGCGCATCAGCTATTTGTTGCTGCGCAAAGTCACGGATCGCTTCGGCACAGAGGAGGAACGAAGAAATGGGGGTTGGGCAAGATTGGGCACAGATGTTTTCCAGCTGCTTTTGGATGGGTCGGTTTAAGCTGCTTTCACCAACTCATCCCGCAGCTTAAGATGCTTAACGCAGCCGACCCAGCCGACCAGGACGGACAAAAAGTCAAGGCTCAGCTGAAGCGCTTCTTCGCTGCTGCGCGAGTGAATCCCCTGTGGTCTCCGCCTCTGTTGCCAGTGGCAGATGCGGTCTTCATCGATATTTTATCAGGCTTGATGGGGCCTGGTGGGATTTCACCAAGGATATCTGATATCCATTGATTTCACCAAGGATATTAGCTTCGGTCTGCAAAGATGATTCGAGTATATTCGAGTCATGTCTTAGCACTGGGTTGAGTTTGGGACCTTGAATCAATTTGAAAATATATCCGGTCTAGACCTTTTCGTTTGTCTGAACTTTTGAAGTTACAACTGAAAGAAACGACCGTGTGCTGCCTTTCTCATGTTCCATCCATTTTCCATCCATTTCCACCAGAAATCATCATTGCTCCACCTGCTTCATCCGAAACCTTGGCTGCGGCTTTTCAGGTCGGCTCCACTCAGCCTTCCTGGAAAAGCTTCACGAGTCCGAAACAAAACACGTCTTGCCATATGCGGTGCCGGAATACACGCTCTACGAAGCTGCGTTACTGGGAGGTAGTCACTTGGAGACACCCGACATCACAAGACCACAAGGTTGAAGGTGAGTTTTTGACAAAGATTTTGATAGGTTTCTGTATGTTTTGATGTTGTCAAACTTTAGTTGCTAAGCCGCGAAGCCATGATAGAAGGTGTTTGCCCACACCCAGATCCCCTCGAATGAGGTGATGTCAACGTCACCTTTGCTCGCTATGATGTCATGGGTGCACTCTTGCAGGATACACACAGATCCTGGGCAGATGTAGAAGCCGTTCTGCAGGCGAGTTGTGAAATGGTTCTGCAATTAGCAATCTCGAAAGATATGGCAGAGATGGGGATGGGGGGGTCGTGTTCACAAAAAGACACCTGGTTACATCCCCACATCATCAATTATGTGATACAATCAATCGATTATATATAATTATATATATATACAGTATATATATATTTATAATATCATCAACCTCTTGAGTGCCAGGCTGGTCACATCTTTCCCCAAGATGCTTTTGGTTTTGTCTTCGGCCGCAGAGCCGACCCCCTGCCCTTGATGGCGGACTTCGCGGCGGTGCGTGGTTTGCGAATCGACCTAGCCACGGGGCACGCCAGCCTACTGTTGGCGCGGCCATCGGCGATGGCGCCGCCGCTCTTTTCCTTGGAGGCTGGGCCAAGTGGGTCACACCAGAAGATGAGGTGGAAAATTGTTGAAACATTTGAAAAGGGGAAAGGGGTCTCAACCCCAGTAATCAGATAACAACAAAAATGGCTTCTGTCGTACAATCACTTTAGATCGCAACATTTCCAGTGTGACGCAGGATGTTGCTGCGGTGATGGCTCTGAAGGATACTGAACCGCTTGCATTGATGCTGGATCCTCCTGCACAGAAGCTGGTCAGATCAATACATCCTTCACCATGGCTGCAATCATATAGATCAGAATATGTCAGATACCAAGAGATCAATGGCCCAATGGCATCACAGAGCAAATTATCAAAACATTAGGCCCCAAACTGATATTCTTTGAGCCATAACTACAGACTTGGGGGCTTCTAAGGTTGCAGATTCCCATGTCTCACCATTGTCATTGGCAGTTTGCTGTGAGGAAGGGAGCCGGAATGCCGGAATACCCGCATCATCCTTTTCAACGTGCGAGCGTAAGTCCTACAGATGGAGGGCTTCGGGTTGAGGAGACATTGCTCCAAGCAGCCCTGGCTGTGCAGCAGTTGGCATCTGGCACAGAGGACTGGGTTGTTTTTGGGAAAAGCTTAAATCTTTCCTGATAGATCTCACATATCTCACTGTATAACATCAGGTTTACACCTTTACGTCCTTGGCACATCTTGGCACAAGATGGACTCAACAGCAATGTCTCCATCCTTTCAGAGGTTTCAACCGGTTTCAAGCAACAAAAGCCACCAATTGTGTACTCCTCAGCGGCTCCTTTCTGTGAAGGTATCCTTTCGACCTCCCTTTCCGACGCGGCCATGTGAAGATGGCCTATGTCGATCGCTGCCCAAAGCCATACGAGAAAAGCTGCAGCCCATTCGAAGCCTCCGCACTGAGGTACGGACAGGGAGATTGGGCGACCTTGAAAGCTGGGAAGTCGAAAAATTGGATGAAGATGGATGAAGTACAAATACTGTCGAGATTGTCGGGGTTTGGGGCTTCCCCATTTTGTGAAATCATCAACGATGCGGCCAGGCTTGGGACGTGCCCTCCAGGCGTGGGCTTGGCATCCGGAGCAAAGGTCATAACCTCCGGGTTCCCAAAGACCCAAAGAATCCGAAAGGATCTCTGCTCAGAGATGAGCCAAGAGTGGATCTCCGCCTTTCTCTTTCTCTGTCATACTATTGGTATATATATATATAAACAACTATGTATGTATGTTATCTAGCATTATGTTTCATCCCGGATGGAAAAACAAGCGTTTTGCAGACATGACAACAAGATTTAGTACAACGAAGTCCCGGGGACTGGCCAACTCTGGCTGGATTATTGGTTCTTGTCGGAACTGCCTCATGAGCTCCTGGAGGCTGGTTCTTGAATGTCCACGTATTCCGTTGGGGGCACCCTGTGGACAATGACACTAGAGATGGATTGGACAGGGATGGTGATGGGGTTGGGTGTTTGGGCCAAGCGGATTTCCAGGGATGATAAGCCCAGTTCAATAGCCGCAGTCAGCGGTGAACTGCCAAGGTATTGGCAGGAGCCATCAGGGAACGTGATGGATATACGGCTGCCTGGCTCAACCAGGGCCCTGTAAATGGAAGATTCACAGCTGGCCGGCAATGTTACAAAGTGATGATTGCATTAGTATTGTTGTCATCATTACCATCGCCAATACCATCATCATGAAATGGTATCCATAAATATCTATAGGATTGATGTCCATTTCATGGTCATTTGAGCAGTGTGCAAAACCCCTGTTGTACCCAATTTTTGTTGGGGATTTTCATAATCCGTGACCAGGGGATCCTGTTCTTAACCAGCAAGGTTCGGAGATCCACGACTGGAGGCCATGAAGAGACCTGGGATGGTGTCATGGGTGTCATGGTGTCATGGGTGTCAGACGGTGGGTCCAAACACGTGCAACACTTCATGTTGGAAGGTCCTAGTGACCTAGTCTATCTGACCTCATAGGAGTTTTCTGAGTGTATGGATTGTGGTTCTCGCAGTCTGTCGCCCCAAGCCAATGGGTTGCAGGTCCATGCGGGACAGCCACTGCGCGAACTGAATGAAGAGGACTTGCAATGAACACATCCCGCATGACTGGTGGTTTGCAGAAAAAGGTTTGGTGGATGGCTGAAGGACAACAATTGCATGCAACGTACCCTGTGGTAAACTAACATAACAATGGAAAATCACCATTTTCAATGGGAAAATCCACTATAAATGGTCACTTTCAATAGCTATGTTAGTCATTACCAGAGGGTATCCCAAACATTGGCAGCCATGGCGGCCATGCATGGCCATGGCTCGGATTTCCCGCAGGAGTTCAAGAAATGGCCCGTGGGTCGGCTGCAAGCAGCCTTGAATCAGGTGGAGAAGGAGCTGGGCAGCAACCGACAGGCGCAACAGATTTCCAAAAAAGGATCTTTGGGTAGGCGCAACCGCTATGGAAAACAGTCACTGTTCTGGTCCATTGATCGAGGATTTGCCGACCGAAAATGGTGATTTTTGCCATGTCAGCGATGGGAATTTTCGCATAGCAGGGGTGACTCATCCAGTGCATCTGATTAGAGGTGGGCACCTGGTCTTGGCAGGCGGAGTTGCCAGCGCTGGAAAAGCAGGACCATGGGATGGCATGGATGACGGATGATGACGGGATGCGGCACTGGGTCCGAATCTTCAAATATCATGGCATCACTACTATAAACTTTTATAAACATCCTGCATCCTCCCGAAACAAAGAGGTTCCCAAGAACATGTTGACATGTTGTGTACCATTCAGTGGTTGCTCACTCAACTTTCCAACTCACAATAGTTGAATGCTCTTACTCCAACTCTTATAATTCTCCGAAGACTCAACTGCGCAAACCTCAGCAGATTGAGTTCCCCCCTCGTGGTTCAGCAGCTGGTGCTGTAGAGTCTGTAGAGGAGCTGGTGGATCGCTTGCTGCGAGCTGCTGAGAGAGGCTTACTGATTGAAGATGATGAGGCGAATGGGTCTAAGGGGATGATTTGCTGATGTTTGCGGTGGTGTTTTTGATGAGTATTGGATAGTAATGATAGTATTGGTATGTATTGGTGCATATTTAAGTGCCTTGTGGTGATCAACTCATGCGTCGGGAACCATGACAGGAGATATGGTTGATATGGATCATGATTTCCCAATGCTTGGACTCGCCTTGGACAGGAAACAGGAGAGCCATTGGTGCGCTTCTCCCGTCGTTTGACTCATCACCTCCAGGATTTTTTTGGGGTTTTCTGTCAGCACGGATCCATTCTGCGGGAAGATTCTGAGAATAGCTAGGTATGGGTCAATACCTGGATACCATTTTTAGTGGGATGAAGATCCATTTACCAGCTATTTTGGGGTTCACTAGGTACCAGGGTTTTGACCCATCCCCAGCTCAACACCAAGTCCCAACAGCAGCATTGGATGGGAAATGACCAATAGCTGCAGGACATTGGAGCTGAATGGCCACATCTTGCACGTGCCGCCTGCTGCGGTTGCAAAGTCCCAGTGGTGGACTATTGTTCTTGTTCTTGATGAGTTTGCTATTGATAATGGATATCAGAATATCTTAGATAAGCTTTGATCCATTGCCATAGCATTGTATTGTATTGATTGATGATTTGATTGATTCATTGGTTGGTTGATTGATTGATCGTTTGGTTGGTTGGATGTGATTGAAGGGTATGAAACTGTTGAAGGCATGGTCCCATTCTGCGCCCTGAGAGCAGCTGGACTGATTCTGCGGATGCAACTGCAGCAGCTGCTCGGCCTCAAAAAGACTTTGTGTGTCATGCAGGAGAAGTTTGAAATATCAAGGTTGATCAAGGTTGACATGCTATGCTGGCTATGTGTGCATTTTCTATGAGAGGATTTGTTTTACTCAAGATGTTGCACTTCAGCATCTTCAGAATCTTTGGCATCTTCAGCATCTTCAGCTGCCCGTGCTGTCCAGGATGAACCAATCTGCAAGCGAGCAACAGGACCTGCTTTGCCACTTCGGTTTGTGTTTGGATGTACCCGTAGCAAGCATGGTGACTAGGTGTTGCCTATACCCTGTCTAGCTGTGTCGCACCAAGAAACGGCTACAAATCATGGCGCTAAAAGGTATCGATCATAGGTCCTACCATTGGTTAGTCTCATGAACGGAGAACTACGCTAGTCAAATTGCTCAGGCTAAGAACCACAGAAAATAGCTAGTTCAGTTTTGAAGCATGCATCTTCACCCATGACAATGAATGGCTTTTTCTTTGCCTTCCGTGAAGGAGGGATTAAAGCAAGCCTCCGAGCAGCATGCGAAAGGAATGCAGCCGCGTGGCCCAGGGGTTGGGGATGATTTGAGGGCGCAGATTGCCAGCACCTGGATAAAGTTTAATGCGAGCAGTCTCTATGGCCCCAAGACTTCAAGATTGGGAGTATAGTACAGAATAATACAGAACAGTGGAACATATGGAACCAGGAGACCAAGACTATCCAAGACCTATTCAGCAATTTCCGTTGAAGATGGCCTAAGATGGCCCTTTACTTTTTCCACAGAGTGGCTGCGTGGCTAAGGCAGCAGCAGGAGGAAGGATGGAGAGGTGTGCTGGCGGAGGTGCATGCAGGCGACCTGCACTGGGACTGGGGCAGAGTGCCTTAACAAAAACATCGACAAAATGGAACAAAACATGAACCATGATAAAACATGTTAAAACATGTTAAAACATGTAATTATTTTGGGAGATCAGATCAGATCATCAGATATCATCAGATCCACCACGTTTTTTCCCAACTCACCAACTTTGCCGGTGGAGATTCCATCGTTGCGAGGCGTCCTCCGTCAGCAGGGTTTCGTGAACTTGGACCCCATGAAGTGCTTCGAGGACGCGAGCGGCCGCAGCTTTGGGCGCTGCTGCAGCGTGGGGGACTACGCTGAGGAATGTTGGAATGGCAGAGGTGGATTTTGTGGAGATTGTGGAGATATGGAAAATAGACCACCTATAAAATCCACAATGGTTATATCTATAACAATAGAGATATGGAAATATAAAATCCTATAAATATCTATAAATATGATTTATATTTTATTTTAGAATATGTTCAATGGTTTTTGGAATGTTATAGACATTTTTAGGCCATGTTAGATGATTTCATATGACTCTGAGAATGACATGGTGGTGTCTCAGCACCGACGCCGTGGTTCGGTATGCGGCTCAAAGGGGTTGGAGTCTCCCCCCAGCTACATCAGCTACTTTTTTGGGTACTTTGGGTACAAAAACTTGGATTACAGTATTTGCAATGACTTTCATATATTTTGCATATATTTTTCATGGGGATTGCTCAGCTTCAGAGGTTTATCTCAGCCTTCGAAGGTGCCCAGCGAGAGAGATGTTGCCGTGGAGAAACCCGACAGAAGGCAGGAGGATACACCTGAAACTCAAATGGCTTCGTGTCGAAAATGGGGGTCCAGATTTCTCATCCGAAATAGGTATCATTTGTGTTGCACTGCCAGAAACTCATGATGACTCATGGTTGTTGTGACGCATCCACCACAAATCCAGTGGGTTTCGCAGTTTCCCGATTCCCTTAGTCTTGAGTATCACAATGTTTATCTGTTTCCATCCATGTTTATCGATTTATGTGATGTTTACCATGATTTCATCCGAATTTCCCAGAGTCTCCTCCGTCCATTTTCCCCGGATTTTTCCATCAACATCTCCCAGATCCCCATTTTTCCCAGATTTTCCATCATTTCCAGGTGGATCAGCATCTCTTGACCTCCGTGGCCGCCCAGTTGGGCAGTGTCTCCAGCCGTCGTCCTCCACCAGAGCTGCTGATCCCAGCGGTAGAGGCCTGGCTGCGGAACCCTGCCGGAGGCACGGGAGGTACCAACAGCATGGCGTTGATCTCGCTGTTGGTGGAGGAGGTGAACCCGGAGGAGTTGATGAAACAGCAAGGTGGGGCAGATTCGCAGATTCGCAGGGAACTTGAGGTGAAGATAGGTGAACTATGGTGAACTGTTTATTTTGATTTTTGATGGACAGGTTGTGGTTGATGAAGACTTAGAACTTTATCATGTGGCCTGTGGATGCCTGTGGTAGGATGCATGTTGAGTTGCAGAAGCTCAGCCAACGAGCCTTTCAGGTCATCATGTAAATGCCCCCGTTCAGAAGCTCTTTGCTGACCTGGATGCCTTGAGTCCAACAGCAGGAGTGGGGCTGGTTTGAGCTTCCCATGTCCAACTGTCCAACTATCGTGTAACTCTTCAGATCAGCGACACCAACAACTCTCAAAAAATCTGCAGCCAATACAGTTCCCATCTCTAAACCAATCTAAACCATCTAAACTTCAGCCTATCATCATATCATTATCCCATATTATCATATATTATCCCCATCTATGGCATCATCAGCATCCCCTGCCAGAGGCATCAAGGGCTTGGTCTCCAGCGGCCAAGCCGGGTCCGAGACCTGGCTGCCGGTGCCCGCCCTGTCGGCCTCGGGCGGCCGCCGGGCGCTCTACGGCACCGTGGCGCTGTCCCCGCAGCTGGTGCACCTGGAGCCGGACGAGGCGCAGGCAGCCAGGGAACATCTGCAGAAACACTACCCGGGCACCTGGGTCCATGTGCCCATGGAAGCTTGGTCTCAACATGTCTCAACATGTCTCAACATGTCTCAATATGTCTCAACATCTTGTTATCTGTCTTTTTTTTGTTAGGAAAAGAAGAGAAAGTATAACACATCATGACACATCATGACACAATTCATGCATCAAGTGGACATTGCCCAGCCGTGGTAGAGCAGAATGGTCCATTTGCTGTGAATTATTCCATATTGCCAAGTGTAACGGTATTCATTTTTGGTAAAGCGGGTAAAGCCGGTAAAGCGCATGGATCACAGGGTTTTGAGACATGCCTTGATCCGATTTTAGTTTGGTTCAACAAATGAGTTTCACTCCAACACAGCGCTGATCCCAGGAGAATTTATCCCACCAAGTACTTCAGAAGGATGCGGCAAAGAGAGCTGCCCTGCAAGCACAGCAATCTCCGAATCTGCGTGCCATTTATGAAGCCACGCAACTCATTAACCTTCTGGATGAACGGACAGAAGATTTAGAAGCTGGCAAGGTGGTGGCCATGATTTGCCCAGGGGGTGGAACTGGGTGTGGGTCAATACCCCAATTAGTATCGATTAGTGTTATCTGTTATCCCCACGTTGTTTCACATTCCGATGGTTCCAAGGTTGAACTCCCTCAGTTCGCTGGTGAATCACTGGATTTTCCCATGTTTGCCCCATATTCGTTAGATAGAATCCCTGGATTTTCCGCCACGAGGTGCCAACGGCAAGCAGAGCAGTTGCTCAGATCTCGGAATGCCTCACAGGTTGGCGTGAACTGAACGCGCAGGAGATCCAGCAGCTGAAGCGAGGCAGTCACCTGCAACTGCGGCGCAAGCAGTCGGAGGACCCGCTTGGGCTGCCAGTGTGCCAGTTTGGGGGTGAAACATGGTGAAACGACTTGGAATTCGCCAACATTGGCCAGAATCCAGCCACAGCTTGGGACTAGCGTATCTGAGATGTTGATTTTGGGGATGCTTCAGATGGCTGCATCGTATTTTTGGGGGAAATGATAAAATATGATAAAATTCTAAACGTGTCGGCGACCTGGAGATCCCTGTGAAGGAGCCCATTGAGGTGCGGATGGAAGTGAAGCTTCTGACCACTGGAGAGCCAAGCAGCTGGGTGCTACAGAGATTTTTGGCCCAAAAATATCATAGATTTGCATTAGATTTGCCAAGTTTTGGGATGAAACATGATGAAACAAATTAATTATTACTAAGTTTGTGCAAAATCTGTTTGACTTACTATATGTTCACAAAATGAACACCAAAAAAAAACAATCATCCGAAAATTTATGGTCTGTTCCCCCATTGTTGGATGCATGCAAATACTTGGATTGTCCACGCCCACTGGAGATGAGGATCCAATTCTGTGATTTTAACCATCCCAAGTTTAAAAGTTTCTTGTCATTTTTTTTTCAAGGGATTTGGTTCACCAGCAGGTAGTCAATACCTCATTTGGGAAGTTTCCACGGTTGGCACTTCCGAACTTCAGTATTTCGACCTCCTGCAGACCGATCTGGCAGTGAGCGCGCCATGCAACGTGTCGCGGCCACGGGAACCGAATCCCTCCAACGCGTCGGAGAGCGCGGCCAGTGCCGCATCCGATGGACCAGAGGCATCTGAAGGGTCTGAGGACTTTACAGAGGTGCCACGCAGTGAGACAACAGAATGGCCAGGATGTATTGAAGCGGGTATCTCCAGGCAAGCAGTGGACACAAAATTACATGATTTTACATGTTTGAAAGTGTTATTTCAAGATGCATCATCCACATGTATCCACACCTCACCAGAAGTAAAATCGGGAAAAGTGGGTGAAAGTTGACTCACAGCAGGTGCATCCTTGGCAGGTCATTGGAAGGCAGAGGTTTATTTGTGAATCTGGGAGCTTTGGGAATTGAGCGCGGCTGCTTCCAAGACGATTGCTCGCATTCAGATCACTTTGAAGCAGTAACTCCAGCGGAATGTGCCAAGATCTGCAAGAAGAGCCTCGGCTGATCGGACAAAACGTAGTGAAAAGCATTTGTCGCATCAGTCTGCTAAAGTCCCTTCAGCCACCTTGGTGGATTTTTTTTGTGGGGAAGTCGGATCGATTGCGCAGTACCATTTGTATTTGTGTTTTCAAGCGTTTGAAGGAAAGATTTTGTTGGTCCTCTCGATTCGATGTTTTCCCTGGATCAGATCCGTGTGAGACAGATTTGTTTGCAAGCATCGATTGCAACGCTCTCTCGTCCATTGCTTCGAACAGAAGGAAAGAAAAGGAAGGAAAGGACAGCAAAAGAAAGAGGACAAAGGGCAAAGAGAGCAGGCTGCTATACCGGGCTTTGGACCTCACCCAGACCTGGCCCAGAGCCTGAGCCAGAAGAAAAAGAAAGGAAAGAACGAGAAGAAGAAAAGAAAATAAAGAACAGAAGAACAAACATTAGAAGAAGGAGAAGAAGAAGAACAAGAAGAATAAGAAGAATAGAAAGCAACATGAAAGGAAAACATGCGGAAACTGGATCCAGGAGAACCTGATGTGACTACAGTTTCTGACTGTATCTTTATTCAAGGCAAATTTAACTCAACGGAGACAAACTAGATTGCCTGTCAAGTTAATGAGCGAAGCTACAAACACTATTCATCTATCAGATGTGTTTTATCTGATGTGAATAATATTGAAAAACATATAAATACAATTACCAACACATGTGGGTTTCCAAAAGAGAAATTTGACCATATAGGGGCCCCATTTTGGCACGTTTCTGAAAATGCAGTGTTTCTTGTATATCATATTTGATCATCCATGTTATAGATCTTGAATACGTTCCTTTGTATCATGTAAAGACTAACATGTAGAATCTTGTAATATATATATATATACACACACTGCAAACCATTTAAGCATAATGTTATATTTTCTTTGTTAAAATGTGTAGTGACAAAGGTCATTCATCTGTTCTTCTTTGTTCTTTTTCTCTTAAGGTGATTCCTTATATCTCCATAGATGCCCAGAGATCCCCGGAGATCTATGTAGACAGAGTCTCTCAATGTCTCTCATGGATCCCTGGACATCCCAAGAGATCCCCAGAGATCTCCAGAGATTAGATTCCCAGGATTTTCCAAGGATCCTCGGTGATTCCTGGAGATCAAATCTTCTTTTGATCCCTAAAGATCTAGAGAAAAAAAATAGAACCAATACAAAATGTAGTACATAGCCTGGGGGGTGGTCGAAAAAAAACATCGACCCCCCTCCCTCCATACATATATGGCTATGGATCAATACCTATACATACCATTTTTAGGGGGATGAACATCCATTTACCAGCTATTTTGATGTGAACTACAGGGGCATAGGGTTTTGACCCATCCCCATATACACATATATATATGTATCAATATGTTTTTTTTTGGCTCCTCCCTCCTCCAAAGCTCCAACTTCTCTCAGGGTGATTCCAAACATCTCCATAGATATGAGAGATCCCCGGGGATCCCTGTAGACCTTGGAGATCTCATTTGTTTCTGATGGATCCTTAGACATCCTTCTGGAGATACCTGGGGATGGTGATCCCTGGGGATTCCAAGAGATTCCCAGAAAGAAGCAAAAGAATACTAAAAGTAGCCCTACTATACTGTTCCATATATATATATATAGATACATACACACACACACACTTTACATAATCAAAATCTATATGGAGGACTTGGATCATAACTCTATCCCTACTACACTGTTCTATATGCAGTTTACAGAATCAAAATATGTATGGAGGATTGGGATCATAAGTCCACTGACTCCACCTCTACTATCCTGTTCTATATGCAGCAAATAGAAGAGCACTGTAGCAGAAACAAAGCAAACAAAAAGACATACAAAAGAAACATAAAAACGTGAGACTATTAACAGAAACAACATCAACTATCAACAAATGCCTATTTTACCGTGGAAATTTGGGGCCCCTATTTGGTCACACTCTCTTCCAAAGTGGTGGTACCCCAGCTGGATGATAACTATAGGGGTACCCCCATGATCTCGGCAATAGGATTTCTCTCCCAGGATTTCAGCGTGCCGGCAATGGATTTTTTGGGAAGGCAACCCCTCCACCTGTTGGCTGCGGCACAGCTTGTCCCGACGAGGAAGCGCAGGTGGAGCTCTGTCAGGTTCCTCTGCGTGCGTGCCACCGGATGCTTGGAACTGATGAAGGCCATCTACACTCAATTTTTTTGGTGGAGAAATCATGAGAAATCCATACTTGGAGGATCTTTGAGGTCGCATTTTAAGAAACATGATATAAGGTTACCTTTGATTCAATAATTGAACATACCATGATAAGAAACCTTTGATAAATATCTGCATTTCCTGCATTCCCCGTTGTCTTGCACCCCAGATACGTGTGCCAGTGCTTCCTTCAAGGATGAAGATGATGGCCCTGCCGAGCCAAACCTTTTCTCCTTGATCACCAGCAAGAGTGGTACCGTTCCTCCGGCCTTGTGGCACGAGAGAGACCTCATAGGAACCTTGGAGGATCGAGGTTTGATTCTATTTCTTTGAACATTTTGGAAGGGTGTTTTACAACTTATACACTTATACTTAAAGAACAAACATACCTGGATATGGCGCGGTTGTAGAGTGGCTGTGCTTGTAGAGTTGCCAGACATTAGAAAAAAACAGAAACCAGAAAAGAATCCCTGCAGGAGTTTGGTCACCTGACGCTGGCTGAGATCAAGCAGAAACCGTCCTCCATGCGTCAGCGCACCGCCTTGCGCGCTGCCGCGGAGGCCAGTGCGACCTACCGCAGCGGTGACGCATGGCTGTCCAGGTGACGGTGATCTTCACGAGGTGCTGACGTCGGTCTCAGAAAAACGTGGCTGCAACGAGGTGGGCAAAACGTCACGGCGATGTGATGATCACAGCGTGGTGGACCGGAGCTGGATGGGGCCCGGGGATGCTGATGGAACCTGCTGATGAAGAGCTGGTGAAGAGCTAAAAACCTGAGGGGCCAGGGAGTAGTTGAGATGCCACCAAGAGAAGGTTCAGATGGACCGGACATGCGGGGCAAAGTTCTCCACAGGGATGCTGCGAGTTTGCAGAAAGAGTAAGGTGGAGTTAATGGTAAAAATGTTAAAAATGACCCGGCAGAGACAGCTTGACAACTTGCGGATGCAATGGTGACTTCAATAGGGAGTTGAGATGAGTTGAGTAATGTTTGTAAGGAGCCCTTTTGGGCATAGCATTTTGCGAATTTTGCGACAGGCATCGGAGCATTGTGTGCCCACCTCAGACGACCAATCCACACCCAAGTGCTTCGAAGGCTTCGAAGCGACTGAGGAACAGGATGCCACCGAAGTGTTGGAGATGTTGGGTGCTCTCGAGGCCTGCATGCTGCATATGCTATGCTGCTATTGCATGCTGCATGCTCGTCAAAGATCTACAGCTCATGGTTTTTGTTTTTTTTAAACATCTTTTCCCCATCATTTTCCCCATTTTTCAGACATATCTTGGGATCCCATCCCATAAAATGAGACGAACCAGGAGCAGCGCAAGGAACGCCGCCAGCTGCAAGAACGACGGGCTGACTTGCTGGCCATGGGCTTTCAAAACTCCAACGAAGAGAACCAGGACGTCGCTGGTTGCACCGTTGCACCCATCAAGGGATGATGAAATCACCGGGGCTAGACGGTTAGACTGCTCTTTCACAATGGGTTGGCCTAAAAGGCCCATACTGATGGTGTGTATGAGATAGATGATGTGTTGACAGATAATACGAATTATTCATTGTAGACTCGAACGCCATGTGTGCCGCTTTTTTCGATCCATGGTAAATCGCTTACGTTTTTCTTCAATTCCATGTCTTCAGCGATCCAAAAGAATTTCGATGAACATGATCCATCAAAGATCCATCAATGACCCATCCATTTTTCGGGCGCCTTTCTGGTAATTCGGCTGACCCATGCAATGTTCTCACCATTGGTGCAATGGCAGGAGTTCACCTCGCTCATCGTTTGTGCCGTGGGTGGCCTCTTTGCTTCGGCCTCAGTTGGGATATTTCGGATTCATTACCCATTCATTACCCTGTATACCACCTCATTTAAGCTCATATTGGGGATGGTTGTATTATGGGCTTTGCCACATGATGTTTTGTTGGCTGAACATGATGGTCCAATGATACTGATGGGCTTTCTCGGGTTTCAAACAGGCGTACTGATGGAAGGATTTGGGTATGGCGGAGTGAAATCCTTACGAAGTAGTCAGTCAAAGCCATCATCCATGAGTTTTAGGAACTGCCACAACAACATTGCATCAAAAAGAACTAGGTCTGCAGGACCCACTTTTTTAGGAGACAGCTTTGAAGCACTTCAAACCATCCATCTCAAACCCGACCGTTACCTTCGAAGCGCAAATCCACCTGCAAAAGTGGGGTATTAGGGTGGTTTTTAGCCATGCCTTTTGTACCCAATTTCTGCAACTGGGCTTGAAAGATAGCAACTGACCTGCAGCTGTTGGTTTCTGGAGATACAGCTGAAACTACCCAATGTGGCGCCTCGATTTATCCCTTTTTTCCATGGACCAGCGCCACAAATAGGTGATGGGCATTAAACACTTCATTCATTTGTGTTCTTTCAAAACAGAAACCCACATGGACCATGAGCACTAATACAGTAGGTTGAAGCTCGCGATGCCCCTCAGGCTGTGTCGATCCACTATGCCTTCTTCGCATTGTGGCTTGTCGGCTACCTCGTGTACAGGCCCGCTGGGGTTCCAGCGTTGCAATCTGGATGAATTGCGATAACTTCAGGGCCACAACACTATAGATGATGGTTGGGAAGGGGAACCTCCGCAAAATCAACTTGTTTGATGTTGGTGAATGGAACTCAGCCAGATAAGCCACTCGCAATCACTCGCATAGATTTCTCATTGGAAATGAAATGACCGGCCCATACATGCCAATATTTGCTACTTTTCGGCGGTTTTTACTCAGAGTTTTCACCAAGTTTTTTTATGTTTGATGGGTTGGTGCCAGCCAGAGACCGTCTTCACCCATGGCTCGCGCCAGGCGGTCGACACGCTCGGTGCGCCGGCAACATGCAGCGGTCGAGAATTTGCAGGACATCACCGACCGACTCAAAGAGGTACCCTGGGCCAGCTAGGGAAGCGGAAGTTTGCTGCCTCTGGGGCAACCAATGAAGCTTACAGAAATAGAACAGAAGCGCAACAATAAATATAACAACAATAATAGGTCCAGATACTTGATATACTTGGGATAGTTACAGGCAGGAACGCGGTTTTGGTACTGACTAAATGGATCATCATTATAAAGCTTGTTCAGGAAAACACTTGAGATGCAAGGGGGATAAAAATCGAGCATAGCTCTGCACGTTTTTCCATCCTAACTCTCACAACATGATTCATACTTCAGACACATTTATACTACGTGATACATTTAAGTAAAGATATTGTACTAGATAATTCATACTCCATAGTATAAAGACCAAGATAATTCATACAATTCATAGATCTTCATAGAGATATTCTACGGTACTTTCATAGAATTGGATGATGGGAAAATTTACAGGAAAGCCCTATATTTGATGGTAAAAACCATGGTTTCCGGTTAAGATTTTCCCTTAAACCAATCCAGTGATACTTGATCTTTGCATTCCGCAGCTCGATGCCTTGGAGTCCAAGCGCGTGGCAGAGATGCGATCCAGATTGGAGGCGCGTTGCGGACCGGAGAGGTTACTTTGATGGGGACAACTATGGGAATTTACACTACAGTTGGGATAGAACCCCAATAACATCCTATAACTGTGTTTATAGTTATATATATATACAAGATTCACTCACAACTGGAAGATACTGGAAATGCACTTCCAAGTAGTTGCTTAAGGACCAAGCATGGAATGCTGGTAGATACTGATGTAGACATGCCTAAACAAGGGGGTGAAACGGTGAAATGAATGGTTCTTACGATTCGAAGTTCGCCTGGAGAATTGCACGGGCTCACCATGGCCAAGCTGGGCAGGCCTGGCGACAAGGTGTGGAATGATGGAAAAACGCTCAACGCTGTTGCTGGTGGCAGAATTGTGATCCCAGCAGCGTTCCTTTGGTTTTCATGGCGAAGGTCTGGGATGCAAAAGGTAGTTCCGGGCACTTAGCCCGTGTCAGTTTTGCGTGTATCCACCGCTGTTCAACATGTTCAATCAACAGCACAGAATACCAACAAAAATAACTAGCCAAGAGACTTGGACCTTTTCAACCCACCAAACCTCCAGACCTCACCACATCCAAGATGCAAGGTGTTTGGCAGAGACTGATTCACAAGCAAACGAGTCACTACAGATCCCTGGTATCAAACACTCTGCTTTTCCCGCACGAAAGCTTTGAGGTGCAAACCTGCCAGTAACAGTTCAACATATTTCAACATCATAAACTCCCAGAAACATCAAACTCGCAACAACGGCCACATCGCCATGTCGCGCGGATATGCTGCACAGGCGGTGCCACCTTTTCTTTACACAAATCTTCATGGCCGCTGTGGGGAAACCACGGAGTTTCGCGGTCCCTAATTTTGACATATTTTGACTTTGATCTTGTGAATTGTTTGGATGCTGTCTGCATATTTTTGGATCCAGGATGACTGCTAGTCAGTCCTTAATTGGGGGCCCAGAATCTGTTGACAGGGCCCCAGACTGCAGCCTTCAGTGCTTTGGGCACAACGAAAAGACTCAGTCTTCGTCACAGTGGATATCAAGGACGTGTCCGGTTGATGTGAAACTCATTTAAAATGGTTGCTTCTGACAGCCTCATCGTTTTTGGTCATTTCGATAATCATTGAGAGACCACCACATTCTAGTGGTAGTCAGAGCCACTTCGTCAAAAGGATTACCCTCTGGTAAACTAACATAACTATGGGAAATCACCATTTTTAATGGGAAAACTCACTATAAATGGCCATTTTCAATAGCTATGTTAGTTTACCAGAGGGTATATATATATATATATCAGTAACTCATAGCTGCTTATGGCTCATGGTACGGTTCAGATCACTCCGCGGTCATGCTCTTTATCCTGAGTAGCCTTGAGGCATCAAACATGGCAATGTTTTAAAGCCGGAAGGGACATAGGAAAATCATGGAAAACCACCAAGGAATGATTACAGGGGAGAAGATCCACTGTCATCGTGGGACGTCACCGGAGGATATTCACAATCACTCATGCTTATTGCTAAAACCTCCCAGCTCAGCAGTTTGCTGATTTTCAATTGTCAACTCCATGGACTCCATGGGTCCAGGATGCCAGCGACGTCCACTTTCAGCTGGAGGAGGCATGCCTAGACTTTGCTGCGAAAGGCGGTGAGGCTGGGGCAGACAATTGATGTGGCAAACTCAATGCTTACTGCTGCTTAGTAGGGAATGGAGGAATGATCAATGGTAAACTTGGTAAACCATCATTCCATTCCCACATTCCCTCACCAGTAAGAATAGGTAAACATCACACATCTACCATTTGGGGATGGTTTATAGAGATTTTTGGTGGTATTGGGGATGGTATGTAATTGGGTTTACCACATATACTTTCGACAAAGATGTGCAGCTGTTGAACTGTCCCACTTTTCAAGGGAAACCATCGAGAATGAACGTATTTTGTGGATCAACTTGAAGACTTTTGCAGGTCTAAGTGGCTGCACCACAAAAAACATATATAAGTTGGCAATCTTGATGGCTATCCTACCTGGTTCTCCTGTTGTACAGTAGCACTGTACCATGATGAACCATGATAAACCCATGAATGCAGCCCCATTTTGAATGTTCATGTTGTCAGAAAAAGTTGAGGTGTTGGACTCATAGCTTGGCACCAGGACGGTTCGGCCTATGCCTTCCACTTGGAGCTGTATGCGCCCATCCGGCGGGAGGTCGGGCGGTCTATTGATTGGACACATATTCAAGATGATCATAAGATGATCATAAGATGATCATAAGATGATCATAAGATGATCATAAGATGATCATAGGATGATCATAACATGATCATAAGATGATCATAAGATGATCATAAGATGATCATACGATGATCATACGATGATCATAAGATGATCATAAGATGATCATAAGGTGATCATAAGATGATCATAAGATGATCATAAGATGATCATAAAATGATCATAAGATGATCATAAGATGATCATAAGATGATCGTAAGATGATCATAACATGATCATAAGATGATCATATGTATCATCATCATCGTCGTCGTCGTCGTCGTCATCATCATCATCATCAGTATCAGTATCAGTAACGTTCTGCAGATTCTTGCCACCGGCTTTGGGCAGGGTGGATCAATATCAGCCTTTTTGTGTCACTTCTATCCAGGACTCAAAGTTCAGCACCAAGCGGTGCCCAATGTGCTCCCAGCCATGTCTTGGGGTTTTCGAGGATAGCTTCCGAACATCTCTGACAAGATCTGTGCAGGACAATCAGCTCTTGAATCTCGACACAACAAGATCTCCGACAGGTTCTTTCTCCGGAAGAGCTCTGCGGACAACTGGCCGCGCCTTCAAAAAGAAGGAAAGCTCCCCTGGGTTGGCAGCTCACCGGGGTATGAATATGTACCAGCACCTTCCAGCACCTTCCAGCACCTTCCAGCACCTTCCAGCACCTTCCAGCACCTTCCAGCACCTTCTAATGGGTGCCGTGAACAGTCGTGGTATGAATTCCAGGCTGAAATTGCAACCCATTGTGGCTCTGAGGTGAAGATTGATTGGAACCGATGGGTTTGGCTCTCAGCCTCCAAGTTTGCTGGTTTTTTCCTGCAGGGACTCCCGGCAGGGACCTGAGTCTTTTGTCCTTGGTGCAAGGCTGATTCTGACGAGAGGAGGACAAGGGCGCGTTTGACACGGGTGACCTTGAAGGCAGGAAAGCTGGTCGGAGCCGGGGCCAGGGATGGCAATGACCTCAATGCAGGCATGGACTTCGGCGGCCTGAGCAAGGAAGATGTGGAAGGGTCCCTGCCTCGGTGGAGCTGCTGCTGCCATGTGGAGCCAAGTGGAGCCAAGTGGAGCCAAGTGGAGCCTACAGGTCGGATGACCGGGATAGTATCTTGGCCGATTTGGACGAGGTGCCGGATTGAAGCAGCCATCAAACTCCAACTGTTTCATCCCAGTTGGAAAAAGATGTCCCAAACCCCGTGTGCCCACTGGACTGAAATTTTGACCCAGAGCCATGTGATCTTTTGGCGGGTAGACCGCTGTCTTGAATGTGTTGATAGGACATTGCAGTACTCACCGACGAAGAGGCTTGAAATGGGAAAGCGATGATCCATTGGCTCCGGTCAATCCGATTTGCGCATGTTTGTGCTAAATCTAAGGATGTTTGAGGTATGTGGATGTTGAAATCGGAAATTTTCCACCAGAATCAACAGGTCTTCATCAAGCAACTTGGTCTCGGTCAGCATGCCGAGGCGCAATAGTCGCCCTGCGCTGCCACAGAGCGCATCGGCCACACGGAAAAGTCACCTGAACATGACCCGACCCAGACCCCACGGCACCCATGGACCCCCCGATGAGATGGATGTGCTGAATGCACGGGCATGTCTTGATGATCACAGAAACATACAGAAACCATTCTGGTATGTTGGCATGTTGCGTTCTATCATGTTCTGTCAATTGCAACTGACGTATCGTGGCTCTGAACTACCACAGCTGGCGACAAGACGTTGACAGCACGCTGTAAAGCCTCTAGGGAGGCTCATAACGACGAAATGAATAAACAGGTCCAGAAACGAAATTACTTCACCGGACATGGCTGCGCAAACATACTAACAGTTGTTTGTTGCCCAGACATCAAGAGGTTGGAAGGTCGTGGAATCGCACTGCTTTGACAACATATTCGCTTCTGGATTGCAGTGGTCCAAAGAATTCCTGGGTGGTTTTGAATGTTTTGAATAGTTCTTAATCACTTTCCAATGTTTTCCAATCCTCTTTTGGGATGAGATCGGCATTTTTTTTTCAGCGGCTGAATCTCCAACATCTCCAACGAGTTCAAGAGCCACAGTAGTTCAGCTGCTGAAGAGCATGATGTCGAGTGACAGCGGAGAAGCTTATGGCGGCTGGCAGCATGGCGCGGCCCTCAACAAAATGGTGGAATCCCTGCATGGAATTTGGCTGTTTCGCTTGGATTCCATGGCTATGACTCTCGGATTCGTTTGTGGTTTCCCATGTTTTTGAGCATCCTGCAGACTGAAGATGGAAGCCCCACGCAAGGCGCAGTTGCTGGACCATTGGTGTTTTAGTCAGGAGGTACCCGAAACCCAAAAGAGCGAAAGAGTATGGCTTAACTTTCCTGAACATGGCCCTCTAAATTCGATGGTGTCATGGGAAATATCGGAATAACTAAAAAATGAAAAAACATGATCGGACATGTCTATTTTTGATTTAAGGTTTCATCTCACCAGCATCTTGAGACCCCCTTTCAGGGTTTCGAGCTGTGGCTGCTCGTGTCAGGCCAGACTGAGACAAGAAGTGATGAAGCTGGGCTGATTTGATGTGTGTTGAGTCTGTCGTTATGTGTCCAAATTTTCAGACCTCTCCAACATTTTGGCCACACCTGCAGAATCCCGCAGATTCCTCGCATTTGCCGAAGTGTTCAAAGACAGCAAGAAGCAATGGCTCGAGAATGCTTAATATTGGATGTAGGCAAATTGCGTTCTCTTGTGACTGACAAATGAAATCATTTGTGAGTGACGAAAACAAACCTGCGCCTGCCAGAAACAAGGGATTTATCGAACACTTTGATGGTCCCCTGAGGGGAGTCCCCTGTGACAGGCAATCCTGGGTAGACTTCGGGTAGAATTCTAGGTTCTTCAGTTTTTCAGAATTCACCACATCGAGGATTCCGGAAGCTTGTCTCCGTTTCCGGAGCAAATTGGTCGTCGTCTGGATCTCGGGGACACAGCCATCTCAGGGAACCTGTGAATTACATCCCTTGCAAACAGCTATGTTAAAAGACTTCAGATAGCGAGGGAGGAAATCGCTGGGGGTTGAACCTAAGATGGGCTCACAGATCTTTATGATGTGGGTATATGTATATAGTATATATATATAATTATAATTATAATCTATTATATATATATTTTCCTTATAATATATTATGTATATATATATATACACATAATATGAGTTTCCATCATGAAATGCCTATTTGGTCACTGGCAATCGTAGATTCGCCAAGGTCAGGTCACCATGGACGGGCAAGAGAGCATCACGTCCTCTCAGGTGACTTGGACGACTTGGACCGCCACAAGTCTTTTCCTGTTCAGAGCTTGTTTCTGACCAGATATACTTCGAATCATAGATTAGATATGACAATAATGATAGCTTAATATGTACTTATAAGTACATGTTTATTCATTTAAAATTTTTGTTTATCATCTAGAGTATGGCACCAAAGCCATATTTCCATGATGATTTCCCATCTAACCATGAGATCTTGAGCCTTTTCCAGGTCCTCGGTGACGGCACGCCCAAAACGCCATGGAATGCCAAGTCCAAAGGCGAGCTGAGCTGTTCGTTGGGGCCGTTGGAAGCTGGATTGGTCACTGGTTACCCTGGTTGGTCAGAGTCAGTTAGACCCCCAGCTTCTGTAGATTCCATAGGAATCTAACCTGCGATGGAAAAACAACATAAAACAACCATGGAACATACACTATTAGACTATTTGTAGATGATTCTTTGGCATACACATGGTGATTTTGCAGTGCCAGATTACCAGAAGGTAACTTGTGAGAATGATCCAATTTATATGTGGATTTTGGTATCCAAAACCAAACTACCAAGCCCAAGTCGACATGGGGTCGTGCAGAAAGCACCAGTCTTTCCAATGATCATCATTTTCATCAGAGGTACTGCTAAAAGTTTGGGTCAACATCTTCAGTTCTTGAGACAAAAACATGGAAAGACTTCTAAGAAACATCACGTTCAATGCTCACTATTCTTCCAGCGATCTTTCGACGCAGGTTTGAGGGACATCCTACTGAAGCCACCGGATTTGCGCACTGAAGTGGAAATTGAAGAGGCTCGGTTGCTGGAAACATCTGGAAACTGTTTCTGAAAGGAACAGAGGTGCCAGAAAGGAAATCAGGCAAGACCAGGCAAGAATTCTTGTGCGAAATGCTCTACATGATGTTTGTTCAGGATGAGACAACTGAAGATTACTGATGGCTCGTGGGATTCGGGCTCCGTGGGATTCTGGGAATTAATCGATTTGGATTGTCCCATGGTCCCATGGTCCCATGGTTCAATGGTCCCACGACCTTCACTCATTGGAGGTCTTTGCTGCGATTGAGAGGCTGCAAGATCCGCCCCTCGTCTGGGATCATCTGGATCATGGTCCGGTGAAAGGGCACGGCAACAAAACAACTCAAGATCAATTGGTCAAACGTTTGCTTGAGATACCGTATACGTAGGCATCGTCAGCATCTTTTTGGATGTCAAAGATCTCCCAGGCAAAAATGGTTACCCTCTGGTTATTTAACATAGCCATGGTATACATGGCCCATAGAAATAGATGGTTTACCTATTAATAGCATGGTGATTTTCCATGGCTATGTTAGTCATAACCAGAGGGTAAGTGAAACGAGGTTCCTCGCCAACTTGGATCAGCCCGTGAAACGCGCCATGTGCGACTCATCTGCAGTATTCAAAATGGGTTCCCCCAAGCATGGGGAACAAGGGGTAACCCTCTGGTAAACGTTTACATAACTATGGAAAGGTCCACCATTTTTTATGGGAAAACTCACTATAAATGGCCATTTTCAATAGCTATTTTGACATAACCAGAGGGTAACCCTGTTGTAAAAACCATGTAAAAACCATGTATCATTGATTCTGGTGAAGCCAGCCGAGGCCAGCGCCTCACTTGGGAGGCTGGAACCAGGGAAGCCCTCTGGGATGGCAAAGCTGTGATGGGGAATCTGAGTCGGCCAGGAATTTCAGGAGAACGAACAAATCTTTGACTTCGGTTCCGTAGGCGCGCGGCCTCCAGTCTATAGCTGTCAAGATGGGTCACTCTATTCAATGGTTTTTTTTGCGATTCCAGGTGGAATTGAAACTCCTTTCATGAAGAATCCTAGCCTTTGACTGGCTATGGCAGTTCTGAGTGCAGTTCTGACTTGGAAATGCTGACTGTGCTGACTGGATCTGAGGAGATAAACTTTACATCGTTTGGAGCGGGCGAGTGCAGCTGGAGGCTGGGCGTTTTTTGGTGCGGAGTGCCAATCCACCGGCTTTTTAACAGAGGGACACCAGTTTCTTTGTGAAGAGGGGTCCCCCAAAACATAGAAACGTCATTCCATAGTTTGATAGTGATTTGCCAGTGGATTTAAACCTATGATACCCGGATTTTTATGGATTTTTGGGAATGAAGCTCCACAAAATCATCATCAGCGGCCCAGGGATTTTGGGTTTGAGATGGTTTGAGCCATGGGCAGGTGCCAGATGAGAAGACCAGTACCGAGACAGAGTTGCACTTTGCCCGGAGCCTGATAGTGGAGGAACGATGCACTTTTCCACAGAAATCAGATCCAATATGATCCAATAAGATTCAAACATAATATGCACACGCACACTTGTTTTAGTAACTTTCCAGATTTCTTTCACTGCAGATTAGGGAGGATTGGCCTATTCGCTTTTTAGAGACTGCAAGCAGTGCCGAATGAAGGTGGCATCCACATTCATGTGCAGCTTTTGAAGCCACTCCAGTGAATCCCATCACAAGAAAAACATCTGTAGCAAAATAGCAGAGACCACTTTTCAGATGACAACACAAGAAAGGCAAATACAACACAGACTGAACACAAATTGATCACTCACTTCCAGCCATTATACTCAGATACCACCAGCACATTGACCAGCATTTCGCAACATCAATTTATCAATTTCAGCATATTATGTTCGAAGTACATCTAAATACCACTTCCACCAAGACAAAAACCAGTACCAGAACACTGTTCCAAGCGTTCCAAGCGTTCCAAGCACCCTTAAGGCTGCCCCCAGGGGCTGGGCCCAACGCCATGGCCGGGTACCCTTCGCTGGAGCAGCTGCAGCAGGAGGTCATCGAGGCAGCGAAGCGTTGCAGCTGCGAAGCCTCGCTGCGACAGGCCTTGGAGAGGCTGCAGGCACCGGCGATGCTTGGAGCGGAGGGTTCTGGGATGGGTAGAGGTTGGTTACCCTCTGGTTTGTGTCAAAATAGCTATTGAAAATGGCCATTTATAGTGGATTTTCCCATTAAAAATGGTGATTTTCCATAGCTATGTTAATTTACCAGAGGGTATGGTTGGTTCTGGTTGGGTATGGTTAAATTGGTTAAATTGGTTAAATTGGTTAAGGGTTGCGCTTATGTTGGATTCTGTGGGGTTTCTGCTTAGCTGCTACTAGCAGAGTTTTTTTGGATTTTGCTTTCTGCATGACGGACTTTCGGCTCCATGTCACTATAGCTCAGAACATTTTGATTTGAAATGATTTGAGTATTTGAGTGGAAGCGTATCCTGGAAGTCAAAGTGGCTCCCAAGGACTTCGATGAAGGAATCGCAGAGCGGCATTTTTGGTGGCCTGGGTGAAAGCCTGGAAGAGCTGGGCAACAAGGTGGGGTACCTGGAGATTGTTCTTGGTGCCCCGGTTGTGGGTCTGAAAGTTCGGGGTCTCAGTTTCATCAAAATAGATCCAACTGGTTAGAATGATTGGGGTGGAAATCTTGAGCTCCAATTTCAGCGATTTTTCCAAGCAAGACTACAGGGAAGCAGCGCCAACATCATGAACATCCGCATGTTTGTTGATCTTTTGCATCTTTTTGACGACTCCCCAAGTTTGGGGCCCTCACCATTCGTGCCATGTACGACCGTAACCAGCGACCAGGCGAAGGAAGCGTTGAATCGCTGGCACTTTTTGGATGGCTGGTCCTTCATTGGAGATCGCGCCCAGGACTACATGCCCGAGGATGTGACAGAAGCTCCTTGGAGTGAGCCAAACGGATCAGGTCACCTGTGGGGGAAACCGACCTATACCTCTGAAATCCTCTGAATGCTTTTGAAGAGTGAATCTGGGTGGCACCAGGTGCATATGGTGCATGTTGTAGACAAGCTCTCAGGTAGGTTTCTTACTTTTGTCGGAATCATAGAAAATCCAATAAAATCAGATAAAAACTAACCTAACCAGTTTTTTTGGTGTGAAATCTATGAGTACCCTGGGTTTCCAGTGGCTTCAGCGTGTTTCACCTCCAGCATTTCCAGGTCTTGCGGAGCTTGAGGGAAGGCTCCGGCGTCTTTGGCATGGACATTGGTGGCACCTTAGCCAAAGCTGCCCAGCTGCTGGCACCGGGCGAAAGTCACATCAGTCCCTCCACCTTTGGCAAGACGGGGACCTTCCACAAGGAGCTCTCCTTCCAGCTGAAGGTCACCTGGTCACCTGCAAATGCTGGAGGAACCACGATGGAACCATGATGGAACCATTGGTTTCTGAGATTTCTCGCTTGGGGCTTTATGTTTTTGGAAGTTGCAGCAAAATGTCTTGTGTAGATCTTCAGTTCTACTACGTAATTGTGACTGGCAATCTACACTTAACCGGAACAGCTAAAGGGCTAAAGGGTCATGGCAGGTCAAAGATGTCATGCACGATGTCCACTTCTTGTCTGGAGCTACTTACTACTTGGAAGCTCGGTCGAAGTTCTGCGGATATGTTGACCATCTATGACCATCCAAATCAGAAAGCGAGTGTGAATGATCTTAGACCTGAAGAGGTCCTTGAGAGGTCTACATTGGATTCTTTCGCTTTTTTTCGTCCCAATGAAAACGGAATAGAGATCTTGGGCAGCTCATCAAGCTATGTTCATCTATAGTTCCAGCTGTTTTCCATGCTATCCACAGTGAGGAGATGGTGTTGAAAAGCCTTCAGAAGGATCCCTCCCCAAAGCCCAGCATCCCCACCAGCCGCCGCATCGTCACTGCTGGGGGTGGCGCGCATCGACTGGCGCAACTCTTCATGGATTCGCTGACGGTGGAAGTTGTGCCCTTTAAAGAGATGGACTCTGGGTGAGTAAGTCATGGTAAGTCTGTTAGATCTTCGTCTCAGTTTGTTTTTGTTTTTTGAGATTTGGAACCTCAGAATCTCCCAGATATCGGTATATATTATATATCGTTCCCTTTTTTTGGATGCCTGCCTTTTTGTGCCTTTTGAATAGACATAATTTCTGTTGGTCTTTGTTGCTTGAGCTGTACTGACAGCATTGTGGCGAGGAGTCATTGGTCAGTGGACTCACCTTCTTGCACGAGCACAAGCCTGATAACGAAGTCTTCAAAATCCAACCCGATGGCACCCAAGAGTTTGTTGACTGGCCTGATCCTTTGTACCCATGCATCGTCGTGAACATTGGCTCAGGCGACTTGGCCTCAACTCTAGCAGAGTTGATGTGAGCTACAGCCAAAATTTAGGTTAATGGAGAGTAGTATTCGAGATCTCTATTTTTTGGAAAGTGAGCTGGGGCTTGGAAAACGATAATACACTCTTCAAAAAACGATAACATTTGCTTATCTTCGAAAACCTGAAAAACGACAATACACTCTTCAAAAATTGATGACTTGGAGCTATATACCAAATATTGTCCGTGGCCCATGTGAAGTTTATTTTGATTGCGCCTGGCTTACATAAATACAGTAGGAAGGTGCCATTGACACCGCATTTTTCTCCTAACTTTCGTCCATACACCCGTCATATCCCCTTGATATCTCCTATGGCCCAGGTGTGAGCGTCTTGAAGTTAGATGCCAGTGAAGATGGCAAAGAACCATACTTCACACGCCTGGGCGGCACCGCCACAGGGGGCGCTGCCTTCCTTGGTTTGGTGCGGATGATGACCAGAGCCAAGACCTATCCGGACTGCCTGGCCTTGGCGCAGAAGGGCGATGCCAGAAAGGTGAACAAGTTGGTCAGTGACATCTATGGCCAGGATGGGTGTTCCAATTTGGGGCTAGCACCTGGTCCCTGGGCGAAAGCTTATAGAAGCTGATAGATGCTGATAGTGGATAAGGGTTGGAAGAATGGGAGGCAGCTGTGAATGTGAGATAGTCGGGGCTTTGACTCTTTGTAGATGTGATATTTTCGGTTCGATGTTTGGGTGATGTATACAATGTCCTTTCGATGCAAATCACCTGTCCACCTGTCAGTGGCTGAGATTGAAACTTCAGTATGACCATGAACTTTCACCGTAAGCCAAGTCTGAGTTGCAGGTGCTGAGATGTGCTGGGTTCCCAACATCCCAACATGAAGTCAGAATTCCTACATGTTTGCGCCTTTTTGACATTTAAGGCTTGACGGCTGCTCACTTTGCCAAGATCACCATGAAGGATTTCAATCATCCTGACTATTCAGAGGAGGACATAGCTGCTGCAGTCTTGACCATGGTGGTTTCAGCCAGTACCGTCATTGCCAGAGCTTTTTCTCGGTCCGTGGCGAGTTCCACTGGTGCTAAGGATGAGAAGCTGGCGCAGGTTTTGGTGTTTTGAAATAGCCCCCACTGTGGTCCCAGGGTTTCCTCTGTGGGAAATGGCTTGGTCATTCTTGGTTTCTGCAGGCGATCTTCAACTGTAAACTTTTGAAACTAAGGCGTTTCTGCAGGCGTTTCTGTTTTTGACATCTGAAATTGCCAGGTTTTTTGACATCGAAGTAATTTGAACACCACAAAAAAGGCCCGGATGCGGAGCAGATCCAATACCTTGGACGACCTCAGTGGATCTGCTCCATTGGTTTCAAAGGCACAACTGATGGGTGCTGCGCCATACCCAGGTGGGGAAAATGGGGACAGATATGGACAGATGGGGTGCAGCTTGGTGCGGCTTGGTTCAGGTCCCATCAAATCTCTAGGCTTCAGGTGGAGAGTTGGAGTTTTGGGATGGCGGCAGATTCTTCAGGGCCGTTGCATTTAAGCGTCGCGTTGCACACGTCTTGCGCAGGCGAACGCAAGACGCCGGTCTTCTTCGTGGGAGGCTTCCTGGCCGAGAATCGGAGGGCTTGGGAGATCATCAGCCGATCCTTTCGGAACTTGGATTGTGGACCTGCGCTCTTCCTCCGCCATGCTGACTTCCTGGGGGCCCTGGGTTGCCTGGGGGCAACCATTGAAGGAAAGGGCGACCTCTGAAAAGGGCTGGATTTAGGTCTGGTGGAGCCAGATATGTTCCAAACAGTTGCTTTGTCCGCTCAAGGAGCTTGGTGAAACGGGACAAGAGCATTGTTTTTGACTCAATAAGTTGCAGAGAAGTCAAAAAGACATAAGGTCTCAGTGCACTGCAAGGAAGACAACCTCCGTGACGCAAGTCAGGGATGAACATGGATGAACCCATCACATTAGATCTGCTTGAGCTTCGAAGGGTTATTTGCTTTCGGATCATGACTTGTTTTTTTCACGTTTGTCCTACATGCATTGAACATCAGGGTGCTTCTGCTCTTCGCCTTTGTATGAGGTGAAAGGTGCGAAAATGGATAGTGGAAAGGCTCGGCGGCCAAGCAATGAAGCAGCTCAATGTGTGTGACGGGATCACCCAGCTTGAAAGAACCACATGTCAATCTACGTTCCTTCAAGAAGTGTGAGTACTCGGAAGTTTTTTTTCGAACTGAAGAGCTTCCAAAAGATGTTGGTCTACAGAAGGGTGGCAACTTCATGATATATATATTTTTTTTAATAGACATTTTTAAGCATTTTTTTTTCACATCTTTTCCGGGATGAGTTCGAGGTTGTAGCTGAATTAAGCCAAGCCAATCCCACATCCACGAATCTCAGCGGCGTAACCAGCCGAGGTCTTTGGAGAGATTGCCTTGATGAGCGAAGACTGCAAGAGGTGCACACTGAATTGTCTCAGCTTGTATCCCTATTGCCCTATTGGATTGCTGTTGAATGCTGTTGACAAGATCCTCTTAGTGACCAATCTCGCCAATCTCGCCATGTTGATTGGTTGGGTCTCAGGGTGATTCGGTGCTTTTTCAAGGGGTTCGAGAGTATTGCCGTGAAAACGAGTGAAAACTGTTCCATAATCAGGCTGCTTAGCGTGTGCATAATCTGACTCACGACATGGCTTGTTGCATGCTTGGTTTGCGACCCAGATTACCATAAGGAACACAGCACCGAAGTCTGATTTGACATTACCCATTTTTCGATTTTCTTCCCGCGTGTTTTGTGTACTTCGAAACGCAACCGCATCAAACGACGAAATCAATTGGAAGCCAACATCTTTTTGAATGCGACAACTCTGCAGGAAGGGTCGGTGTACTGCTTTGAAGCCAACACAGCTGCTGATTTTTTATCGGGACGATTACAAATGGCAACTCGCCGCAAGGGGCAACCTGTATCATTTGAACAGGGATGGACTGGGATTGAAGGGGGTTTTACAGGGGAGAAGAATCATGATCATCATGCCAGAGGGAACCACAGGCTGGGTCTGGGTCAATAAACCAGGCTGGGTCCATCATCTCTGACACTCTTAGGTGCGTGGGCGCTTCACAGGAAACCACTGTTAAAGAGCGCGTTGCCTTCCTGCGCATGGCGGAAGAAGGCCAGGCCTGCGGTGTTGTGCGAAGGTGCATCAATGTCTCCAGACGGTTCTGCTGATCTCACCTTATCATTTGTCCGAATGTTTTTGATTTGATATTTTCGATGTTTTTCTATGTTTGAGGACATAACTGATCATCATTAAGAATTCAGGACCGTCAAATCTGCCACAAACGATGCCACCGTTGTTTTATCCAGGCCTTCACCATCCTTCACCAACGTCCGTTGCGCCAGGTCTCCTGGCAGACATGAGATACGTGGACCTGCAAGCCCTGGCGGGCAGCTTGACGGAGGATTTCTACATCGGCGAGCACGAGATCATCCGCCAGGGTACCGAGGTTGAACGCATCATCTTCGTCAAGAGCGGCTTTTGCAAAATCGTGCGGGAACTGCATCCCAAGTCGCCTGGACGGCTATGTGGTTTGTTTGGGAGTTGGGTGAGTTATACATAGTATATATATCCATATGTGTTCATGCAATGTTATGAAGCTGTAAATCTGAGATGGAACCCAACAAAGAAGATATGTTATTGGGTAATACATGGGTCATATCTATGGTATGAAGATGTATACTGTATAACAATCATTCAACCCGCAGTTGGTGGTAAAATTTGGGGGTAACACCCTATGATGTGGGAGATGAACATCTATGAATGCCAGCTATTTTGATGTGAAGACCAGGGTCCAAGTTCATGCGGGTTTTTATCCATTCCCAACTCAAACGATGTGATATCTTCTGAGGCTATTGGAGTTTTTTTTTTGTGGGTGAAATTGGGGTTAAGGTTGCTTGTCGGGAAGTTAGAAGTGTTGCGGCGGTTGTGCCGGTTTTTACAGCGTACAAGTAGAATACATGATTCTTCCATCGAAAACCATAGCACACACACACACACATAAATATTTTAATATCCACTACACATCAGTTTAAACCACAACACAGCCGATCACACCTTTCGACACTATCCCCGTGGCAATTTCCACTCTAGAACTGGTGAACCTGTGCATAGTTTAAACAAAATTCTTAATGTATTGGAATTTTAAAATTGATGTCAGGCTAGTCATTTTATTGTTGGGTGGTTGGGCTGAGCATTTTATTGTAAAGGTAAATCCTGATGATTTTTAACATGTTAAAATTCCATTCTCATTTTATTGCAAAAACATGTTTGCTTGGAGCATTTTATTGCAGAATGGAACCAGTGTTTTTCCAGGATCTTTTTATATCGATTTTATTGGGCATGTCATTTTAGATCAGCGAATTTTAAGGAATTTGAAGG
This sequence comes from Cladocopium goreaui, assembly GCA_947184155.2. Classification (NCBI taxonomy): domain Eukaryota; class Dinophyceae; order Suessiales; family Symbiodiniaceae; genus Cladocopium; species Cladocopium goreaui. The sequence continues at coordinate 141,333 of CAMXCT020000751.1, forward strand.
CATTCTAAGGAATTTTAAGGAATATTAAGGACTTTTAAAGGAATTATAAGGAATATCAAGGAATTTTTCGGAATTATAAGGAAATTTAAGGAATTTAGAGAGTTTTAAGGAATTTTAAGGCATCTTAGAGGAATTTTAAGGAATTTTACAGGAATTTGACAATTTGAAGGAATTTGGAGGATTTTTAAGGATCTTCAATGTTTTTAAATTTTAAAGGATATTTAAAGAATTTTAAGGAGTTTTTTGGAATTTTAAGGAATTTATAGGATTTTTAAGGAATTTTAAGGAATTGCCACGAAAGAATGCCACCGTATTTTGTTGCTATAAAATGCTATAAAAAAAGAAAAACACTTAATATTTGAGCACCTTCACTCTAAAATACCCCTATCTAAAAAGAATTTCCTGACCCCTTTTTAAAGAGGCGTTTCTGAGGGTCTTCAAAATTGGATGAAATTGGATGATGTTGGATGCACATTCAAGCATGAATTTGGTGGCAAGGCATTTTATTGCAGAGCCAGTTTTCATTGTTTTTGTGCATTTTAAAGCCTGAGGCCTATGCACAAAAGTTAGACCGCTCTAAAACTCCTGCACAGCTTCACATAATGAATTGGCACCCCGATTCGACACTCACTTCCTGATTAGGTACACCAAAGTCTTCTGCCGCTATGCAAATTATGCAGAGCCCATGCCAAACCCCTACGCAGAAGGAGAAGGAGGTCTTCGAGTGGGCGAGAAAGGCGTTTGGCCGCGCCCACAGCAGCCCAAACCGGCAGCCGCGGCTCGTGTAGCTGCGCAGAATGCCTCAACGCCCCGTGAGGGTGAAACTGAGAAGAGCACCTTGAAACTTGACAGATCTTGTCAAATTTCGATTTGTCGCTTGTGAATTTTGCTTTTATTGTTTTTAGATGAATTTAGCAGATCTGGTGCATCCAGGGGCCAATATTGAGTCAGGTTTGATTGCAATCACCAGTGGACAAGCTGTTGGCATTCAAGTACACAGGGGCTATATATGCAGACTTGCTGTACAGGAGTGTAGTTCATTTCTCGCAAAAGACCGTGTTTCTGATGAATCCTGGAATTTTTGCAGAATCATTGTCCCTCCTTTCTGCCAAGTCCAACGAAGGAAACTGGAGTCCCACCAGATGCTCAAGAAGATGTTGCGCCTAGTGCAAGGAGAGCATGAGGAGGGTCACGTGAGGGAGAGGAGAACCAGGACCGCAGTGAGTTCCCTCGACTTTCGACGACTTGGGTTTGATGTTTGATTATCACATTCCCACTTAAAATTGAAATGGCCATATGGATCATATGGGACATACCCTATTTTGAGATGTACCCACAATACGCTTTCAAGACTCTGTGCAGTTTTCCTTACATTGCAGGACAGATACCAACAGCCAGAGCCTCAAAGCATCATGCTGGTGCTGTATGAGTTGAAGAGTCGCGGAACTCACATGGCATTTCTGGTTGAGGTAGCTCTTCGGCAGAGGATGTTTGCTTGCGGGGTTGGGATGTTAGCGGTAAGAATAGTCAACGCACCTGAAAGGTTTCTCAGAAGTAAGATGCAGAAAAGGATAGATGTGTATGTTCGCTTTAGATATTAAACCTCTATATGTCTATGTGGTATACTTGTCTTTTTTCAGCTTCGCCATGTGTGAGAAGAGCATTAGTTTGACCTTGGAAAATCGTGTGCGGGAAAATGTGGTACACCCCTGTGAATCCAGGAGACTTCCCAAGAGAAGACTCGGAGCTTGAAGGTGGTGGTGGATATCATCTCCAAAGGCGCAGAGTTGGGTCGACTTGTTGCAGTAAGATTGCGAAACCACTCAAGTACAACTATGAATGTTGCAGAAGATGATAAAAAGATTGAGTGTGTAGCCACATCGTCAACTTGGAGATCTTAGAGATCAAAATTTTCGATTCTGATTCTGCAGCATTTTCTCAGATAATCTGGTGATCATCACAGGAAGTTCCGTGGGAGTGATGGAGCTCATGGAAGGCCTCACTTATCAATGCACCGTTGGGGAAGCCCAGGGAAGCCCAGGGGAATCCCAGGGATCTGGGAATCTGGGGCCAGATGAACCAGTGAACCAGCCCCAATTTTACGGCTTTTGGCGGTTTCAAGCATATGGGCCATATGTTTATCGTTGATCTTAATGGGATGATGATTTGAATTGACTAGCAATTCATCTTTTTATTGGGGATTGAGGCCACCAACCAGAACAAAGGCGGACCAAATTGAAGAAACACCAGGAACGCTTGAGAGGCACAGGGCAGAACTCCCTTAATTCGATGAAGTCAGGTGGTTTGTTCGCCGCTGGCGGAGATCTACTCAATCTCCAGATACGACTTCATCAGGAGACGGGTGGTCGCAGAGGGCATGAAGCATTGCCGAACAAGATGTAAAGAAACACATGCGAAGTATGCTAAGACATGCTAAGACTCAACATGTTTTATATGTCTCGCATGACTTGAAGAAATGTGTTAGATATTTCACCAGACTGGTGATTACTGGACTTAAATCGCAGCGCTTTTCCAGTGCGGCATTTACAGACCAGGGCATGCTGCCAGGAATGGTCCTCGACCAATCACACACCGTCTCTTTTGCAACTACAAGGCAGCCCGCAATCATGTCCTTGACAGCACCGACCGTGAGACCGTGAAACCAACCCACCTCACAAAAAACAAGCTGAGATTCAGAGGCATGGAAAATGGTATATATATATATATGGAAAGTTGATGTAAATCCGGGAGACATTCTGCTCCACTTATCTTGTCATTTGCTAGGGAAGCGCTTTAAAGATCAACACTTCTCGCGTAGAAAATTCTGCAGGCCCGACTCTCCGACAAGCAGTTGATCTGGCGCCTGGTGCAGAAGCACAGGCATCCACTGTTGATGTCTATGTCTATGTGGGATTATGTGGGATTTTTAGACCTCTGAAAATCATTTTGTAAGCCCAGTGGAACCGTTCATCATTGCAGCTTTCAGTATTTTGATGTATATATATTTTGTCAGTGCCTCTCTGTATTCAGACTCACCTCTTCAATATTTTCTGCGGAAGTTTCACTGTCCACACATGCTTGTTTGTGTGGTTTTCAGAGGGAAAATGGTCAGGGTATGTCAGGGTGATTGGCTCCTACTTAGCTCATCTAAGCGTGAATCTAAACTTTGTGTGGGTCTGGCTCAAGATTGCAGACCCAAACATTGGCCAACCAATTTGTGGTTTTTGGGGTCCATATTTTCGATCGTCACCAGGGATGATTCATGGCAGGTGGGATCACTACAAGCGTGGCTTGCTGGAAGAGATCCGTAGTTGGAACAGCCGCAGTCCAAGAAGTGTATGATGCAGGTAGGATTGGCCATTCTGCAAGGTTTGTGCTTTTCTACGGCTGGGAGACACTTGATCTTATTTGACATTTATCACTCTTGGGTAGACTTCTACGATCTGATCTTCTACACATTTTCAGGTGTTTTCCATTCTTTTTGCCAGCCATGATGGGAAAATCAAACAACCAGGTCACCGTGAGCCAGTTCTGATGGATTTATCTGAGGCTCAGCCAGTCGTGGAATCGTGGACAGGCCCTGCCACGACATGATTAAGTACCTTTTAAGTGGCTTATGGGTGTGTCTGAAAATAGAATACCACCTTTAAAATCCGATGCCTTGTCATGCTTCTTACCATTTCAGTGGAGGTTTGGAGGTATGCCACATTTTATCGGTCAGACCCAAGATCGAGCGCCGCGAGGGAAGATCCTGTCCCAATGATCGGTGGCAGCGCTTTGGAAGATCAGGCTCATCATTTGGAGAATTTTGGAGACATCGAGTCATTTGGAAAAAGTTGCTTTTCTGGTTTCATGTCGTGACATGTCGTGACCAAAAAGGACTATTTTTGTTGCTTCAAAAGGCACATGGATGGTGGATCATCTGGATCACGGCTTCGAAGATGTTTTCAACACACTTTCCATATTATCTTTCCATCATCATTTTGGAATCCTCACATCAATTTTTACACATTTTCATGGTTTTCCATCACTTTTCATCACTTTTCCATCGGTTTGGCGTTTTTCTAAGTTCTGACCCCACCGAAAGCGGAATTGGGATTCGCCAGACCTGCATCCGGATTGGCCGCGGCGAGAAGTTGTGGGACCAACGTGCTCAGTCAGAAAGCCCAGGGAGATGCCGATAGCAAGACATGGCGATGGCGACGGATTTCTGATTTCTGTTGATCAATACTTATCAATATATATAGTTTAATAACGTTTAATTAACCATGTTTAACGGTTTAATCACGTTTTGAAAGGGATGAACATCCATAAAACCATATAAAACCCAAACTATTTCGATGTTTCTCACAGGACCACAGGGTTTCACCCATCCTCCCCTCCGGCTAGCGACTGATCCTGGCGCCACAGGACTCCACCGAATCAGGCTTATGACCCGGACCAAGCAGTGCCGAACTGAGTCCTGTGATGCTTGCAGTGAGGTCTCATATGATCTCTCCAAAATTCTAAGATGATGTAAGTATTAACCATTATTAAATATTATTAACAATTATTAAGCATAATAAATTAACCACAGATTAACCACAGTATGAACGCATCCAAAATATCCAGATTCCAACGCCACGACCTGAGGTGAAGCAGATCTTCCATGTCCAGTGCTCTCGAGACGAACAGGGCAAGCCCTTGGTACAAGTGGAACGAGAGGCGCAGTGTGCAGGGAATTTCATGCTCGGATGCCAGGATGTGTTGTCATTTATTGTGAGTGATAATGATAATAAATAGACTATATTGTACTATTCAAAACATATCAACATTCATTTTGAATTCTATTATCATGATATTGAAAACACAGCCATTGTCTGCATCACAGACGATATTTCCATCGCTTCCCGCTCCGTGTTCAGCAACGGGATGCCTCCATGGACGAGTTCGAGCGGAAGCTGTTGGAAACCATGGCGAATGCCCGTTACCGCGACAAGCTGCGAAGGTTGGGCCGGGGTGAGGCTGAAGCCCAAATAGCTGGGAGATGACTCTTGGGAAAAACCATGAAAAACAAATGTGGGATTTATCATGATTTATCATGATTTATCATGATTTATCCCAAGCACTGTAGTAATGAGGGTATAATGTTCTATGAAAAGTAAGCCAAGTGAGTAACAAAAATAGCGATTTCATGGGATATTACTGTGGATATTGGATGTGATGGGTCAATTTCAGATACAGAAATCAGTTCTTGGTTGTGATCCAAGTGGACCAATTTTGCGACATTTTCTGCCTTTCCGTGAACTCAGCATAGTTCACTACAGAATTCATTGCGGGATGCGCCTCAAGTCTGTGGCCAGGGCCAAGCAAAAACATGCAGCTAGAGCAGCCCTCAGCTTTAGCTTTGCCCTTCCGACCTGGGCTTCAGCATTTGGGCGGCAATGAGAAGATTCCGGAGAGATCCACTAGATCTTGGACCGAGGTCATTCTGCTTTGGAGGACAAGGCCGAAGGGCCGAAGCAAAAAATAAGTCTGTGACTTGAAAGGTGTATCACACGGTGTATCAAGATCCCCACTATGCAAAACAGGGATGTCGCATCTGGATGTCTTCAGAGTTTGGAAGACTATGGAGTTGGTTCCGCAAGACGCAAGACCTCTGTGTTGGTCCGATATCCTGGGTGTTCCCTTCTCCAGGGTGCCAATGCGGTAGCCATAGCGCAGGTGTGGGGCCTCAGGTTTTTGAGCAATCCTTTTTGCCATTGAGATCCATTGACAAGGTAGCCATTACGATTCTCTAATCGTGAAAAACGAACTGCTTGGACATATTCCTTGTAGTCATTTGATGTTTTGATGTTTTTTTTTTTCCCTGTGTCTCATCCCTGTTCCACATCAAAAATCCGTTGGAACTCCGTTGGAACTCCGTTGGACCTCAGCCTGAGGCCTTAGAAGAAGAGGCAAAGAGGAGCTTAGAGGAGCAGAAGCAGAAGGAGAAGGAGCGCATCGAGGTGTGACCACCCACTTGGGTTGACCTATGGCCTACAGGGCCTACAGGGCCTACAGGGCCTACGGCCAGGCCATGATGGCCATGGCTATGTTCCAAAGAGGTTTTTTGGAGCTGAAACATTGTGGTCCCAAATCAGGCATCCAACAAAAAATGGATCAGATTCTGATGTGGGTGTGATGTTCTCAAATACAATGAAATAGGCCATATATAAATGATACTGGTTATCTCTTCGTTATATCAACAGGACTTCAAGTTCTCATCATATCCCCTTGATTTCGAGGGTTTTGAATGCTTTTGATTTTAATCTCAACATCAATTCATGATTTTATACTCTTCATAGCCACTGCTGGTTGTATCGAGACTTCCTCGTTTTTATATGTTTTTATTTTTTTCGCTGGACAGGTGATGCGGCAGGAAGTTCAAGCCAAGGTGCAGCGAAGGTGTTGGGTAGTCACCATGACTGCATCGTAGTCTACTACTGTTGTGGTTAAGCTCACCCATGAACCTGGTTATATCACAATGATTGGATGTGCAATGATGTGCATAGATGTATACTATATGACTATATGTATACTATATAATTTAATAATGATATGATCTAAAAGCTGTTATGTAGGGATTAGTTATTTCTCCAAATCCCAGCAATTATGTAATTCGCAAGCCACTGGATGGAAGTTGAAATACGACTGGCCTTTATGCCAAGTCGTTGGTGGCAATTTTGGAGTCCCCACAGTCACCAGAAAGGGCGCAAAAGGGTAGAACCAGCAGTTGCAGTAGACTACGCAGTTGGGGTTAACTTAGGGTACCTTCTGTATTTTTTGAATTTGAACCACATGATTTCATGTCTGGATTCTAGAATTGTTGATCAAACCTGTGAGGTGAAACTTGACCGTGACGCGTCCAGAGAAAAAAGCCTGTGACTTGGGAATAGGTGTGCAGCATTGCTTTCAGCATTCAGTAAAACAAGGCAGTTGAATGAGAAGTGCCTAGTGGCTGAAGATAAATGTATTCAAATGTTGCAGGCAACCGGAAGTAGAAGAATCCGCCTGGCACTGGGTTCACTTTGGTTTCCCAAGGAAACCGCAGAACTCTGACAGCTCGTCCTTCCATGCGGGTCTGAAGCTGAGTCGGCCTTAAGAGGTCAGGTGTCCTGTGCCTTGTGTTCCCTGTGCTTTGTGGTGAAATCTAAGGCTCCTCCAAGCGGTGCCCAAAGTGCAAATCCCAGGTTCAGTTTTGGAGCGCAGTTCCGGCGCCAGCCATTGGGGATCGTAAAAAACAGCTCCAGAGTGCGAAATGTCCAGCATGGTGAATGATTCTCAGGGATCGGGAGAATGTTGACCCGGGATTAAAGACACGTATCAGGTGTTTGTTTAACAATATGTGCAGATAATTGCAGATAGGTTCATAGGCCATCTGACCTTAGAGATATCGTTTCACTCGGGGTGATTCCACTTTGAAGGCAGATCACTTTGGGGTATCCGGTATCCCCCAAACTTCTCTGAGTTCATCAAGTTTCAAAGAAATGACCGACATCGGTAGGAGGCCTTGAAGTCTGGCCATGTCTCATAAGGTGCCCGTAGTCGCCAATCAACAAAGCAGGTGGGGAGCAAAGAGAGCCTGGGTCAATGGGTGCCACCCTCCAAGTGGAGTTTCAATCGTTTGTTTCTTGGTCCCAGACATTCTGATGGTGCTTCTCCATGAGGGATCTCGCAGGACGATGGTGATCAGTGATGCTCTAGCGCGGTCCGGTTCAGATCACCCAAATCCTGGAAAATCATCAATCGGCATTTCCACTAGCAAAATCCTGGAACATCCTGGAACAAGGATTTCCACATTTGGACATATTTTCATGCAAATTTTCATGCAAATTTTCATGCATTTTCATGCATTTTCCAGGTCCATCTGAAAATTTCAGTGAAAAAAACCTGGCAAAATGGCAAAATGGCTGGGTCTCCAGGTGGAGTTGCCCCCTCTGCCCGGCTCCAGGAAGTCGGAAACTCGGAGGATCAAGAGATCAGGTTTTGGGGTATCAACCAATAGGTGACCCACTGCCCTATGAAGTGACCCTTGGTTGTGAACATATCACCACTCTCCAGGGGAAAACATGGCAAAACCATGGCAAAACCATGGCAAAATCAGGAAACTTGGCAGCCAAACATCATGGAATTTCCAGTGGATATTCCAGCTAATGCCAGGTCAGTGTCGCCCAAGAATCGTCGCCAATCTTCTCGACAGTCTACCTTCGCACGAGGCGAACGATCGGGTGGGGTTCTGCTGGTTGGTTCCGTTGTTTCACTGATGGGCTGATTCACTCAAAAATCATGATACAGTTGTGGCTTTCAGATTTGAAACATCAACTTTTCCACTTCTACACTTTACCCACGCTTGGAAAAGGGATTGTCGTAGCAGATAAGGTTTCATGTGGCAGTTATTCTGTCTCCAGCACTGGGCCAAGGACCTACAGTTTGGGCATAGTTCCCCACAGCATGTTTCTTGCCATGCACTGTCATCCAAGATCACTGGTTTGCTTCCCATTCTTGGTGATCATGTCAGTATCAGATTTGGAAGTTACCGGATATGTATAATATTGTATAATTACATACATGTATGGCTGTCAAAGATTGTCGCGTCGACTGATTGGGGGATGGCATGACATGTTAACACCTTTTGTTGTTGTGTTATGTTGTGTTGAGCTAGTGTTATGTTGATGTTCCATGGTATGACATATGGATGGGACACCTGGACGAACAGGTTAGAACTTCATCCCGTCGCCCAAGGCTTGGCTGAGAAGGTTTGTGCTTTGACTTCTGGAGGATTTGCAGAGTGAACATCTTGAAAACTGGTTCAACTGGTTGGTCAACCACCCGTACACTCAACGTTTTTGATCATGCGAATTGAATTGGATTCATAATGATTCATAATAGACATGCGATTTCAGGGCCATTTAATGACAACAGAAGCAGCTCATGGTTTTTTTCTGCCATCCAATCTTCACCGCCGAAGTCTTGGACCGGTTCAAGGCGATCGATGTGGATGTGACAGCCCGAGCCTTGCGGTCATAGGGAAGATGACTTGAGGAAAACTGCACCAGACATCGAATACATCGACGCAACAGCAGAAACGATACCATTTTGTGAACCCATTAGCGAATCATGCGAATCATGCGAATCATGCGAATCATGCGAATCATGCGAATCATGACATTTACCCATTTTGTCTATTTTTATCTCCGATGGCAATGGTGTGGCAGAGTTTTGATGTGCCCAGCAACCAGGCAATCGGCAGACTGGCCTCATTGCAAAGCAGGTAGTCTGTGAGGTGTTAATGCGCTAGAAAAGGCTGGTTGCCATGAGCCATGAGTGCTTTTCTGCTGCCGAAGAAATTGGTCAATAGACTTTTTTCTGGCTTCAGATCTCATGCAGAGGGAAGACATGCAAAGCCTGTCAAGCCGCTAGATTTTCCTGCAGACCATTGGGTTGTTCCTTCGCAGATCTGAAATGTTTAAGCATCCCCGCCCAAGTTGAAGGATCCTGATGCTATGTGGCTGGGCTCAAGATGTGGGGTTGAAAGGAAGCCTCACGCCGCGGGAGTTGCACCCAGGACCCTGCCTCGTTGAAGGCACTTCCCGGTAGTGACAATTTGTTGACATTTCTCACCCATCATTGATGGTCCAAGGCAATGTTAATGCTTGCTGTCCTCTAGTTCACGCACCCTTGACTTAACAATCTTCTCCATGTCCGCGGCTTTGTTTGAGCAGATAGGAAGTTGCCAGGCATGGCGACTGGACTGGATGGCGATAGAGGCACGTGGGGCTGGAACCCGCACAGATTTTATGACTAGTTATGCCATGAATGTTTGTTGTTTACTCCCCAAATATGGTTGTGAGCTATGGCTGGGATAGATAGATTTGCATGGATAGAGTAAATTACATGAAACGTCAAGACGATCATTCCACTTGAATGACACATGTTGAGGTTTCAAGTTTTAATGATGTTTTAACGATGCCTTGCTACCCCGAGATTTGCACCAGCACCAGCTGCAGGTACCATCCCCAAACATCCGCCGGCGGCCAAGTGGCAAGTGCGAAATCATCTTCCACCAATGTGGATCTTCAATCCATTGACCGTGGTAAGCCTGCTAAGCTGGTAAGCACTGCATGGCTCACATCTGGACTCCCTTCCCACTGCTCCACCATCCTAGTGATGAAAATGGGACTGAGGCAGCAGCTCTTCTTTGACAATGTCAATCCTGCCACGCGCCTCTTGGAAAAGCGTCGGCAAATGTCCCTTCCTGAGACTCCAGCCTGGAACAGTCTGGCATGTAGATTTCACTGCCAGGACAAGATTCGGGTAGGTGTCACTCATCCAAGGTATGAAGTGCAGGACGCTTTAGAGAATCAGAAGGCCTGGTGACTTGGTACGCTTGGTACTTCATCTCGCCGATGCAAGTCTGTGGCAGGCGCGCTTTGCGAAGGAGGAAGAGCAGTTTCGGAAAAAAGAAGAACAGCTCCGGGTGAAGGACCATGACCTGCCCCTCTTGTTGGATTATCCCCTGCCGTCATACCTTGAGATTTCTCACTGCTCTGAATGATCTGCCTTTCTGCCTTTGATCTTTGGAGAGTTGCCACGCTGCAGGACCTGCACCTGCAGAATCAGTTGGTGAAGTTCAACAAGTTCTTGCAGGACAATGAGGTGAGGCCCCCGGTGTCAGATATCGGAAAAACATGGGGGAAACACCAGAGGATACTGTTGCAGATACCAGCTACACCTGCAAGTTACTGTATTTCAAGATATTTCAAGCAATTCTGAAACATTTCTTCTTTCATCATTTGTCTGGAAATTATCATCTCAATTGTCCGGTCGCATGCAAACTTCTGTGATTTGAGTGAAAGTAAGTGAGCCCATAGCTGACCCCCTGGTATCACCATAAAGGCAGCAGAATGGATACCCAGTCCAAAGCTCAGGCCAAACGTCGGCGCTCCGAGACCCGTGCTCACGAAGAAGCCGTTGGGGGCTAAGGGAGGCCGCCTCGGGATGCCGATCAATGGGCCATTCCGAAGAAAAGGTGTACATGGAGAGAGGAGAGTGGGAGACAACACTCTGGGAGTAAGATGGAGTAAGAACCCCAAACCTGTTTGGGATGTTTGGGGAAGGCAAAGAAGAAACCTTTAATCGCAAGGGAGGGACAAAAACCTGCAGAAGTGAAAGGCTCCGATTTGGAAAGGGTTGTTTTGACGCGTGCGTTCAGAATAGGGGACTACCAAAAGGCATCACTTAGGCATGACTTCTTGATGATGCGTTCACAAGCAGGGAAAGCAAAAGGAGTGAATTAGGCATGACTCATGACATTGGTCGAGTCCCTGTAGACAATATTAGACATAATTCGACTTGGAGTTGAGATTGGAAATCAAAGAGGAGATCTACGACTTGCAAAGGGTTGTTTTCCACGGTGTTCCAGTTGCAGGGGTATATATGCATTTAAGCATGTATAATATATGATCTTATTATACATACAAGCTATATTTTCTCCATGTAAAGTGTAGTCTACTATGGTTTGCCCCACTGTGGGGAGCCAAGCCCTGGATGTTTTCAGATGTGAAGTCCTGAGGCCCAAATTAAGCAGAAGGATGAGGAGATTCAGGATTTAGAGAAGCAGGCGCAGTTGCCGGAGCCATTTCTGCTGAGATTGGATCCGTTTCTGGGGAGCCTTGCGCCAGCTTCAAGACAGCAAAGCCACGTGTACAAAGTTGGAAGAGGAAAAGGACAGGAACATGAAGTACGAGGAGAGCAAGGGATGCGTCAGCGAAGCTTTGGGGGATATGAGACGAGGGAGTAACTGCCTTCGGGGACTGGGTTTCTCTACAGAAGCGTTCTGGGCTTCACAGATTGGCCACTCTCAGCTATTTCCCAAGCCCAGATTGTTTCTCAATCCCAGGATTACTGGAAAAAACATGCAGGAACCCCAATCAATTTGGGGATAAAAACCATGCTTCCATGCACATTTCTGCTGCTTGACGCAATCCATTGACTCAACCGGTTTCCTTCATGACTTTAGAGCAGCTAACTTCATTAATGATATTTCCCTCATTAGCTCCATGGAATTACCAGTCATCTCATTTTTTTCACGTTTTTTTTTTCCACACTTTGCCCTTGGGTAACCACCGCAGCTTCGGTTCTCGGATGTCTTCGGTTCGGGGCGCTCCGGATCCTTCACCTGCGTCCTCTGCGTCACAGCAGCTGGGCGAGTCGTTGGGGTGTCTTGGGCGAGGACAGAAGAGCAAAAAGAGTCCTTCAAAACTGAGCATGTATACATGCTATCACTATATACACATATATTTGAATTTACATGTATGCACTATTATATATATATACACATAATGTATGTATATGTGCCATTTGTATGTGATGTATTACTAAAAGATGGGATGTTCTGTGCAGATCTCAACGCATCCTTTGTTCAGATCCAGATTCCATCAGGCTTGGCTCATGTTTGATCTGCACATCAATTTCAGGCACCCAATCTTGATCCGTAGTCAGGATTGAACATGATCTCTACACACCTATACAACAAACAAAAATCATTTATACCATTGATATACCCTTGATATACCATTGATATACCATTGATATACCATTGATATACCATTGATATACCATTGATATACCATTGATATGCATGTCCTGTTGACTCTCATGATCGATTTTTCATGATCCAGTTCTTTCCTCCCGAGGATGCAGAAGATTCAGGTGGAGAGCAATGCGGAGCAACTCTTTCGCGATATGTCTGCAACTTTGCTATTAGAGATGCACAGTATCGTACCTCGGCGATACCGAGATTCAAACACTGAGGATCCCCAGCCGCACCATTTGAGAAGCTACGGCTTGGGAGGAAAGCCACCTCACCGGGTGTGGGTGGCTAGATATATGATGATATAAATATAATATATATGTGTGTATATGTCCGGAGGCTAGCTATCCTTGCCATGGACAAAAAGCACCTTTTTCATACATTTACAGTCATTTGTCCATGATACACCAATAACAGTTGAGGATTTTCTTCCATGCAAAATTACCAAAGGGTATTTGGCTCAGTTTGACGTCGACGCCGGTCAGCAGATGTCTCAAATGCTCCTAAGGCGCAGAAGCTGCAAGACAACTTCACTCAGGAACTTCGACCCCCAGCTGCAATTATCAACCTATATAGCTGCAAAGGAACAAGGCAACACACCACTTTGAAGTTTGGCAGATTAAGACTTATGTTTTTGTGTTTTTTCCTGTCAAAGCCACCAACCTTGAACAAAGTTAAGACTTTGGGTCGCTCACTGACATGGTATGACATGGTGACCGACTTCTTTTGGGTGCTGCTTTGCACGTCGCAGACCTGTTGGAACACCGAGGGAAAGAGTTGGATGAGCTCCGGTCGAACCTGGCCAAGGACAGATATCGCTGGTCATCGATCACCGGTTGGACCATCGACATCCTGCTGAGTTGATGATATCAGTCACAGATCATCACCATCACCATCACCATGAAAAATATTGCTTTATGATGATTTAGGATCACCAAAAAACCTATACAGGAAGGATGTTTATAGATATGCTGAATTGTTGAAAAATCTCATCTGCATTCATCTGCCATCAGGACCGCAAAGCGGCCCAATTTTTCCATGGCTCAGAGTCGATCTCAAAGGTGCAGATCTGCGATTTTCAAATCATGGTCACATGTGAAAACAGGAAGAAAACATCAGCAACTGAGAAGGTTTACATAGTTTACATATTGGAAACTGAAAGCTACTAGGACTTTGGTTGGGGAAAACCGGTAAACCTCAGTTCTTCGACAGATCCCGGAAGGTGACAACTGAGATCTCGCGACCAGTCCCGCGGTTGATGAAGGCAGAAAGCAGCCTTGTGCCTTTCAGTGTTTTGAACAACGGCGATGATTCGCATCATTTTGCACTACCGCAGCTTAGGATCCCGGTGACAAGTGGCACTGGGAGGAAAAAATCGTAGGCAAATCACTGGAATAACATTTAAATTTGATTTTAAAATATTTTAAAGGTACTTCATTTTTGCACAAACGCGATTTGGGACCTTGGTTTCAGGCAAGAAGCTTTCACTTCGCGCCGCATGTCTGGGCAACGCGTCACATCCGGCGTTATCGGCAAAGTGAGGATGAAGAGGATGAGGAGTTGGAAGAAGGCGAGATAATCAGATAATCCATCCCCAATGGGGGCTTCTTACTGGATATGAGCCATGGTCAATACTCGCTATATGGTTGATGGTCATCCCATCCATAATAAGGATCCAAAAATAATGGTTATTATAAATTCCTATGAACCATTGGATGACTAGCCCCGTTTTTAATGGTTATTAACCATGAGTATTGACCATAGCTCATATAATGCTAGTGATGCTATGGGATGATTTGCTAAGCCCCAAGTTGTTGCTTTCATGGGACTTGATGGGACCATTGGGACCTCTGGGATGCTTCAGTATTGGCTTCACCACAGCACTGCCCAGTGCGGTCGAGCTGCAAGGGCCCAAGGGGATCCAAGGGGATTCGTCCCTCTTATGGTGAGTCTTATACCCAGAATGTCTGTTAGAATATCCTCATAACAGACATTATATATCTCCAAGATTATAATATATGGATATATAATATATACCCAAAACTGATATATCCATATATATATAATTATGTATATATATATATATCTTTAATTATCGTCATAGAATCCCAGTATTTAATCCGTATATAATCCCGTGATCATTGTTAATTTTCATCATCATGGATACACCCCCATACTACCACAGTCTCATTCTCATTACTATTATATCATCATCATCATCATCATCATCATCATCATCATCATCAGTAACAGAAAAACTATTATAATATGAGGATATACGATAATAATAATAATAATCCACATGATGATAGTTATACGTATTAGGGTTATCATAACCATTATATATATATATATATGGTTTACATATGATGATATAATTTTCATCTACTAGTAATAACTCACGTATTGTCATAATATGTTATAACCGTTGTCCCCCGCATGATCCTGCCAAAGCATCCACGTTTTCCGCAGGTGAACGGCTCCGGGTGAAGTCCACCAAGTCGCGCGTGCCCTCGCGACCCTCCACCGCGGCCAGCCGGCCCAGGTGGAGCCGTCGAACTGGGAAGATAGGACCAATCAGAATGAGTTGGGACTATGAAGACAATCTGTATATGTGCAAATGGAATGTATATAATAGTTATATATGTATGTATATATATATATATTATAATTATACATATGTATTTTAGCTGTGTATATATATATATATATTTATTGTAGCTATATATATATATATATGTAAAATAATGTATAATAGCTATATATCTATATATAATAGCGGTATGTAATAGCAATATATATATATACACAATATACTACGCATAAAGCTAAATATATTCATGTCCATGGGATATTTTGCACTGACTATGAGATGATAATTGCACCCTAGTGAATGGGTTCCTAAGATTCGAAGCAGAAAAGGGTGGTATCATTTATGTAGCTGGTGTTGGGGTGGAACTGCTGTCGAAGATGACGTAAGACTGTATTGTAGGTCGATGAATCTAAAGTACAGTCGATAACATGGAGGAACATGGAGGAACCCAGAGGTTGTCATATCCCCTTGGTCGACTTTGAACACCTTGAGATGATGGGCACGAGTCCCCCAACTCAAGCCGTCAGGGTGTCTTTTGCCAGCCGCGGATGCAGCGAGCACTTCGACCATAGTCCACATCCCATGGTTCTGCTGGGCCAGGAGCGGCTCGAAACTTTCCGGTGCTCTGCATGTCATACAATATCACTCCAAGACGAATAAGGCCCTGGTTGATTTGTTTGACGTTACAAATATTCCGAGAAGTCCGAATCGTGAGCAATTTCTCACTCTTTTGGGGTTCGCCCGCTGAATTGGGTTTAATCCAGGACACACTCA
This sequence comes from Cladocopium goreaui, assembly GCA_947184155.2. NCBI lineage: Eukaryota > Dinophyceae > Suessiales > Symbiodiniaceae > Cladocopium > Cladocopium goreaui. The sequence goes on from CAMXCT020000751.1 coordinate 157,313, forward strand.
AATGTTGAAACACCTCAATGACTCAATGATTCAATTACTGTGTGCCAACAGTCGCTGAACTTGGTCTGTCATGGGGTCTTCCATCCGATCCTTAGTTGGAGGAGCCTGACCTGAATGACATTAAGCAGCAAGAGGCACCAAGTGAGATCGGGGTTTGGCGACTCCTTCGTTGTTGACATGGAAACCAGGTTCATTGTTTCTGGCTAAACGTTGTTGAGTAGATTGCTAGCTTACTTTTTAACCATGCGTTGACATAAATGTATGGAGTAGAAATTGTATGAAGGGGTATAGACTACCAATACATTTTTGCAGTTAAGATTAGACATCGCTTTTTGGAGCATGAATCAAAAGCATACGCTGGAATTTGTAAACGGTGCAATAGTGCGGAAGCAGAACACCAGGTGTTCAAAAGCCTCACAAACCCTCTGCTGCCCTTTCTCAATAATTGCAACATCATCCCTTCAGTTGGCATTTCTGCATGATTCGCGGTTGTGTATCTACATTTATGCCCATGATTCTTGTTCATCAGTTTTCTGTCAATAAATCCAATTTATGTTCGTCGTTGATCTCTCATGTGCATTGAGCCAAATCTACTTGCCGAATCCCCATCGCTGTTGGTTCCTGTGGATGTACCAAATCCTATGACAATACAAACATTGCAGTTGGGCAGCCATGGTTCTCAAGAAATGCACAATTCTGATGATCTTCATTTACCCAAATCTGGCTGATAATATGACCAGCTTGCTAGATCTCCCATTTTTCAGCGCTTATTGATACCATTCCATATCAGCACCTTACCAAATTTCTGGTGTTTTTGGGTGGTATACCGTCATCTTTGTTCCTCGTTGTGGGTTTTCTCACATCCCAATTTTTTGATGAATGTCCTCTCCTCAAATGGCTTTGACCAAATATGGAGTCTGTGCCGATGGGGAAACTTTCTGAACCACTGGGATTTGATGGTTCCCATTTTTGCATTGCGAGCGTAGTGCGGCCCGCTATTTCGCAGCCAGCCGGCCAGCCAAGAATCAAGCCCAGAACCATCTGACCCCTTTCCTTATACCCGACAAAAAACCTGTGTTTTTCCTCGATGATCATAGGAAAATCCCTGAAAAAATAGATCTCAACTATATTCACATCTAAACCTGGGACTTCCCAAACTACGAGGCTCTCCAGACCAAAGTGGAAGAGCTACCGCGGCTGCCGGGCGTGATCCAAACGGAGGACCCGGACGCCTTGCGCCTTTGGCGATGGGTCTGGTGAGGGGGTTCCATAGTGGGGGTACCCCATAGTACCCCAACAGCTGGATGATTTGTATTGGAAAATGTGAAAATCACATGAGTTGAGGGAACTTCGATTTTTGGAAATCTTCAATATCTTCAATTGGGGGGATTACCATCCGTAGATCCCAGCTATTTGATGATGTTTTACCAATATACTGGGGAGCATTTCAGCCACAACCAAATGAAGAGCAAATCAAGATTTGCTTAGTTGATATCTGAAGGATCATTTTTTTGGTTTGATGAACCCAATGTTGGGGCGGACCCAAGTGTGACCCATACCCTACTGATATGGATGGTTTAGAGCCTTGGATGTGGAGGAAGGTGGGGGCACCCACTGATTTTTCATGATGTGGCTGCCCTAAACATCCTAAAACCAACTGTTGTTTGCGAGCCCCCAAGTCCACGAACATATTGTGGTTATCTTTCATGGTCTTATATACGTTCATAGGTTATATAATATACATATCATGGTGTAATAATTCCATATCAGTGCAGAATCAACCATGGTGATCATCCATAGCTTCCAAGTTCCATGCGTTGCATCGCCCAGGGGCTTGCCGGAAGTCTTGGAGTCCTTGGCGGTTCACAAGGACGAGCCTTGGCGCAATTTTTTGGGTTTCACGTTTTTCAAAATGAAGACGCCAGAAACCATGGTTTCCGCAAATAAACTTTGGCTTCCCCAATTAAAATTTCTGGTTTCCACTTGTCTTTTTGGAGAATATACAGAAGCACAATGGATGCTTCCGAGGCAAAACTCCCGAACCACTGTCAGCCTGGAAAGCACCGAGGACAGCCAACCAAGTGCTTCCGGTGATGGTAGTCAGTTGCTGTCCCCAACGCGAGCAGCCAAGAATCCCTCCAGGCCTAAAACCAAGGCTGCTCGACTGGGGTGTGGCACTGGTGGTTTGATTGGACCAACCCACGTAGCATCCTGATGTATCATGACTGGTTCAACTGGACGATTTTGGCAGAAGATATACATATCCCAGAAGATCAGGATTTCAAGCATCATCCAACACGAATCGAGTTTCATCTTGACTCATCAAACATCAACTTAATCTTAACTCATTCAAGTTCATTTTCTTGATCCACTAAATCAACCTAAATCATGCTTGTTGGTCGTTAACTCAATGGGTCAACGCCTGTTCTGTTCAACTGGTAGAGTAATACCCAGGCCGTCAGTGTCCGCCCTGCTGACCGTGCACGTGGCAATGGCTGTGAGAGCATTGATGCTTGGGCTGATGGTTGCACCATGTTGCACCCAAAATAGGTAGATGTTGGCTAAATATGGTTGTAAAACATGTTGGTAAAATAATTTTGGTACCCTCTGGTAATTTAACATAACTATGGAAAATGGCCCATTTATAGTCGATTTTCCCATGAAAAATGGTGATTTTCCATGGCTATGTTAAATAACCAGAGGGTAAATGTTGGGAACGGATCCCCACATTTTTTTCTCCATGGATTCCAATGGATTCCCCATGGATTAAGTGGCCATGGGAATGGCGCCCAGGAAGTGGCCATGGGATTGCGGGCGATGTTTTCGGCCGCTTGGAGAAGTTTGGCCGACCGAATCTGACCCTGAAGTAATCGCAGGAACCTGCCTGGAACATCAAGAAGAATAGATTCTCTATTGATGTTATATATTTTTATAAAAGTTCCTATGAGAGAGAGTGTTTCGTTTGTCAGATTAGATTACCAGGTATCTTGAGTCAGTCGTGAAGTTCTGTCTAGTTTTTTTCAGTGGCCGAGTGGTTGGAATTTGAGGATTCGCTTGTAAAAGAACGGATTTTCACTACAGGACTATGGCACTATGGGCTATCCCCAAGTATCCCCAGGATTCTGACCCCACGACTGGCTGCTGGCCTGATGAGAAGATCCAATCTGAAGAGGAAAATGTCCCTGTTGCCATGTTGTCACTTTTCTTTTAAAAAACTTTACCCGCCTGGCTGCCAACTTGTTTCGCCAGCAGTGTAATGTTGTGGGAATCCTATCCCATCCTATCCCTAGTCGACCATTATTAGCCAGTATGACTCGGTATGGCACTCGCGCTTTTCCAACAAACAACTTCATGGATGAATGGCATCAACAGGCCTTGATGCGACACAACATTTTTGTGTGACCGGAACAGAACTGTCGCGCATTCAAAGATATATAGTATAATTATGTATATATGAATTTGCATGTGTTTATGTACATTACATGTGCATTTGATACTTTATTGAGCTATAATACAATATATATGTAAATACATGCAAACCTCATACATCCAAGGATATCAGCTGATTGCTGAGACATCGCTGAGGAAAATCATCACAGACATCGCGATTTGGGCGCATGCCGCCGGTGGATCTCAAGGCCGGGTCGATCTTACAACGGTAATGCTGTGGGATTTACCCGCTTAGATTCAGAAATTCGGGTCCCAAGGGGATGCGGAACCATCCAAAGGTGTCACTGGAGTCACCGTCACCAGCATCGGGATTTTGCCGGCCAGCCACCCTTCGCATCCTTTCGCATCATGTGCGAAAATGGTCCCTTGCAATCAACTTGTCACTCCAATGGTTTGAATAGATTCAGTCACAGTTGTTTGAAGTTTGCGGACGAATGACCACGAAAGCCTGCACGATGTTGACACCACTCACTTTGTAAGATGAGAAAGATGCTGCTTGCCGCTGAGATTGTACCACCTCTATGCCACAGGTTCGTTCGGAGCCAAAAGTTCGAGTACTTAGTGGCATCTTGGTGGCAAAAGGCACGAATGAAGCATGATGATTCGTCGACGAGTTGGATTCCTTCACGTGTGTCTCGTGGCAGACGGACCGTCAAACCAAGCGGCTTTCCGATTGGCACTTGACGATGATTGGGCAATGCCAAGAAGCCGCCAGTTTTTTGAGACGCAAGACTTGGAGCGTTCCAGCGAAAGCTTTTGAGGTAGCCGTGATCGTCACCCACACAATCTTGGTTGGAAACTTGCTTGCAGATCTTGCAGTGGATCTCCCCAAAGCCCTTCAACTCACTGATGGAGGATAGTTTTCATGTCGCCATAGGGACGAGGACACCTTTGGGGCGATGTTCTGAAACTCAACACATAAAAACGCCAGTCCAAGCCTGTCCAGAAAGCAGTATATAACATGTGTCATATATTATATATACACACGCACGCATGTATACACATCATATTATGTAAATGCAAGGTCATACATGATACTATAGATATACTATATGATACTATATTTACATTATTATTTATATACAATACAGACATTGACAACGACAGAGAAACACAGAACCCCCAAAGTCCTTGCTGGTGAGCTCTGCCCACGCTTTGCTCAGGAGCGCAGATCAATGGCATGACGCTGACCGGTGCCGCGGATCCAGCGGCCGGCTTCAGTGGCATGGTGCGAAGTGATGAAGTGGTCATGGTTCAGGGGCAAGAAACTTTTGGATCGTTCAGCTTCTCATGAAGTGGTCATTTTTGTGGTGATTTTTATCTGACCATGTGGAGATGGCAATCCAGTTGGACGCCAAGAATATCCAGTTGAATACCTTGCAATGCGAGATGCCAGGGTCTGTGACAGCTGTGACAGTCACTGTGACATCTAAGGAGCAATGGATATCGTCATTTGCATCTTTTTCGCGTTGGAGGCCCCGGGATATCATTTTTGGACAAGCGCAGGCGACTGAGCATGCGATGAACACGCACCGTGTGAGTTTCCATGAGTGAAGTGGCGAAGACAGCAGGGCGGAAGACAGCATTTCGTTTAAAGGCGGGGGCCACCATGGAATTTAGGGATATCTCATGATATCTCCCATTCTCACGAACCGAAAACTTCAATAAGGTAGAATGATGATCAACCATGGAATTTAGGGATATCTCCCATTCTCCCACCGACGTGCTCGCAGCAACCTGCGCGGCAGGTTGGACTTCGACTGACAGCGCACGGCTTAAAGTTTTTCTACATGTGACTTGGTGGCCATGACTGGACCAAGGGTTGTCACCGAGCAATGCCCCAAATCTGGTTGCTGGTTGAGATTGTAATGTAGAACTATGTAAAACTGGTTGAATTACAGCGGATGATGAGAATTCAATGGAACCCCAATCAGGTTTGAAGGTGACAGCGCTTCGTTGATTCACCAAGGTTGGGTTGGGGTTGGAACGCTGGAAGCTCAGATTTTGGAAGGCTCAATTCATTGGGATCTTGATCTGGACCACAGCATGAAGCAGGATTGGTGTTGGATCATGAATTCGAATTGTTTGAATTCATAGAGTAAGTGAGTCCATGCAAACAAGGCTTGGTTACATACAGTTCCATGCAGTTCTGCAGAGTTTCTGCCATGGTCTGGCAGTGGATTTCAGCCACTGATGCTGACAGATTGAGGTCCTGGATTTCTTCCTGGTGCTTGCACAGATCCTTGAAGAGTTGCTTATTTTGGCCAGCAACGGGCACTTTGGAGGACCGGTTCGGAAAAAGCGGGTGTTTTTTCGCAGGGCCTTGATCCAAGGCACACTGGGTTGATGCCCAACATTTTGAGCCCCGTTTCGCAGCTTGTGGTTTAACAGGCAAGTGAATTTTGGGGCAAAAGGTATTTTGGCTGGATCAGGTTCAAGTCCATGTGCAGGGATTTGAAATCTTGGATTCTTTTCAAGTGCCATTGAGCCTCGATTGGAAGGTTTAGAATTTAGGCACTGTCTCGTTTCGCTTCCTTTGCCATCTAGTTTTTTACCCGACGGTTGAGAGCTATCAAGAAGCAGAGAGCATGAACGGTCAGCAAAGAACCCCTTCAGAGCGAAGATAGCAGCCGCTCCTCACTTCTCTTCCAATTGGAATCCAGGAATGGATTTTGGTGTCCTTCGAATTGTGAGGACGTGCCTTGCTTGAATGTTGTAAGTTGATTCCCTATACTCTTTGCAGTGTATTGTAGTGTATTTTTAACATAGGCACGAATCAAACGTCCCCACCATTTATGAGATATCCCCAAGGTTTGTTACTTCAATGCCCTGTTCTGTTGCTTACATTCGCTTCTTAGAATCAATATGGCTGTATCTAAGAAATGGGATGCATAACATTGGAAACACCTTGGATCGACATGTCGGCCATCATTCAATGGGATAACCAGGGATCATCATGATTCACCGATTAACGATAAAAAAGGCGCTTTTCCGCGGATTTTTCTGCGGGCGCCCGGCATTCACCGGCACTGCTGTCCCAGATTGTCCCAGGCTCCGGTGCGTTCGCCTCCTCCGGGTCCTCCGCATCACCCGATTCTTAAATGACTTAAGGAGCGCCGGCTGATGCGCGATGGGTGTCCAAAAAATTGACCGAAGGAACAGCGTTTCAACATGGTTTCAACAGAGATCCCAGAAATTCCCAGAACATCCATTCAATTTGAATCACAAAAGCTTCTGCTAGCTGAAGTCTGTCTTGCTTTAGCAAGGTATTGCAGTGAAATTTCACAGTTAAATTCCTCACCCCCCCACACCTATAGTTTGGAAGCAGTTTTGCGCTGGCTCAATCCCCAGGGACGTCGTCCCACTTCGTATCTCCCCGCAGCTCTCTTCCGTGGCGGAAAGGAGATTGGTCGCTTGCATTGTCTACTCGGCGAAGTCCTTCATTTGGTGGCTTAGTCCATGGAAAGTCATGGTGAAAGTCATGGTGAAACTTGAAGATTCCCTGTTACAACATGTTACAACATGTTCAACATGTTGCAAATACTGAAAGTTCCGGAAAACGCGGCCGTGCGGAAAACAACAGTTTTTGAGTTCTTTTTTTTTTTATCAGAACAGTTCCTTTCCTTTCCGACTTTCTCAGGGATTCACTGTGTCTCCCGGGGATTCAAGGTCAGTTGCCTTTGTTTTCCTGCTGGTCTACATCTATGGCCTCTACTTGACCCAATCGGTTCATCTGCACAGACTCGAGACAGGCGACCAAGCAGCTGCAGCTGCAGTGAAATTTACTATTAATGAAGGAAGAAAGACCATGATATCATATGATATCATACTATATTTCATTGTCCATCTGATAATCCAACATATTCACAGACATATTACATTACAATACAATACGTTACATTACATTACGTCACTTAAGTTGCGTTGCATTACATAAATTACATGGCATTTTCTTACATTACATTACAACACCTCACATTACATTACATAATGAATTTCTTATTATTTTGTCTCACTTAGAGTCTAGATTCGTACAATGATCATTTTGTTTATTATTTCCCATATGATCCATGTATGCTATATATGGTAACATGGTTCCCATCAATATACCCCCTTTGTGTTAGTATATATACCAGCACCATGGATCCGTCATGGGTTTATGTCATATCATTTTGTCACAGCTGGCAGGCCCCAATGCTGCCGGAGACGAGGTCCTGGCCGAATACTTTGGAACGGCCCTTTGGACGACCTGGGTTTGGCCCTGGTGAAAGGATGCGAAGATGGATGAAACTGTTGGTTGTTGGTTGTTGGTTGTTGGTTAATGATGGTTAATGTTGGTTAATGATGGTTAATGTTGGTTAATGATGGTTAATGTTGGTTAATGATGGTTAATGTTGGTTAATGATGGTTAATGTTGGTTAATGTTGGTTAATGATGGTTAATGTTGGTTAATGATGGTTAATGATAGTTAATGATGGTTAATGATGGTTAATGATGGTTAATGATGGTTATATAATGATGGTTAATGATGGTTAATGATGATGATGATGATGATGATGATGATGATGGTTAATGATGGTTAATGATGATGATGATGATGATGATGATGATGATGAAGATGAAGAAACTTCCTCCCTCATTTGGATTGAGAACTTCTGAATCCATAAAGTACAAACTAATTTAAGGATTGTGGATTATTGTGGGCTGAATATTGGGAATGTTTCTTGTCAAACTGATTCGATTCAGCCCTTTGAGCATCCCTTAAAACGCGTTTCTGAGGTTGGACGATCCATCCTTTCTTTGTTCCAGGCTCTCACGGGAGGCCTGGCCTGATGGCAGTCTGACCACATGGGGTATCAAACCTGCAGACTTTTATCCATCGGCCATCAACAGGGTACAATCATCTACAATGTACAATCAATCTATAGATATCTATAGATCACGATGGGGGATGATTAATTGGGGGGTACCAATTTACCAATTTCTAGCTATTTTAAGTTGCCAGCAACTCCATTTGTAAAGTTGGCAGAGGTTGCGACCCTAAGCGGCCGGATTTGAAGAGCCCAACAGGTATCGATTGGCGGGACTTGGTGGAGCCACTGAGTCAGTACATGAACTGGGGATGGGGACTGGCCACCGTCATTTGGATCGCATTTTTGATGCTTGGAGCAGCTTGGCGGCAGCCGAATGGAAATGGCGAAATGCGTGGTAAGATGTCATAAAATTGCAGCCTTCTAATTTCCTGTCAGCCAGACAAGCTTTCAGAGATCGTTCCGGAAACTTCTTAACGAGTCCTACTGGATTACAGTGTACCGTTCGGGTATTGAAGCGTCTCGAGGGCTTTCGTGTTTTGCCTGAAGAGTGGGATCACTATGCCGGGATGACAGAATATACAGAATGACCGGAGAGTTCAGGTACAGGGGTGCAAACTCGGAAGGGGTTTCACCTGGATTCACCTGGATTCACCAAATAGTGATGAAACAGGAACAGTTTTCTATAACATAGAATCCATGTATGCATATATATGGTAACATTTACCATCAATATACCCCCTTTATGTTAGTATATATACCAGCACCATGGATCCTATGGGTATAGTTTTCAATGTTCTTCAATATTTCTCTTTTTTTTGGGGCTCAACAGGTTCGGAGATGAACACTGGCAGTGAGGTCATGAACATCATCACAGGCAATTTTGTGTCTGCTGCGATGGAACGTTCCCAGTCCGTGAAGGCGCCGAATACATCTGGGATTGGAAAAAAGCGCTGGTGGTTGATGGTGATACTGTATTGGGTTGCACACGCTTAGACTAATTGATACTGAACAATACTGATATAATTGGAATTACTGAGATCCAATGTGAGAGAACCAATTTTCCAGGCGTGTAGTATAGGTATTCACTGCACAAGCCTTTTCCCACCTTGCTAGGATGTGGACAATGTCTTCCAAGCAAGACGGCTGTTCAAAAGCCTGGATATTGATGACAGTGGTGTCACTTAGCCTCAGCATGCAGGATGGATGTTTAATGGGTACAAAAAAAACAGTCAGTTTGACACATGGCTAAAGGCTTTTCGTTTCTTGGAAGGTTTTTTTTGTTTGAAGATGTTTTTTCAGAATCCCCCCAAATCAAGGTACCATTTTTTTCCGGTATACCCTCTGGTTATTTAACATAGCCATGGAAAATGGCCCATTTATAGATGGTTTACCTATTAAAAATTGTGATTTTCCATGGCTATGTTAAATTACCAGAGGGTACTTTCGTTGGGTTTCATCCTTTTAAGGCTTCCCCAAAAATGGAAACTTTCCATCGCCTTCATTCGCCTTGACGCCGAGGCCATTACGATCGATGAAATCCGACGGCATTTGGAGTCCAAGCCTGTGCAGCAGTTCTTCAGGCAGGCATGGCATTTGTTGGTCGGTAGAGCTCCGAAAAAAGATTGGAACACCTTAAATCATCCAAGAAACTGGGTGTATTTCAGGACTGGATTGGGGGCTTTTTTTTGGATTTGGATGATTGATTTTTTTTGTACCGCGAGGTTCAGGGAACAGTCACATTTCAAGAGTATCATCATCTGGTCGTGGCCCAGGACGATCGATGTTGATTCATCTGAAGCAGAAGTCCTGTTTGAGATTTTAGATTTGAGTGGAGACGGCAGCATAGACAAAGAGGACAGACCGGGAGGGCCGCAGACCGGGCTTTGGGCGAGGAACGACTCAGATAAGAAACCGCGCAGCGTGAGTCTGAAGTTGTTTGGCACTTGGCTAAAGAATCAACACTTATGGTGACACTTTGGCCAGAGAATTATTTTGAGACCATGGCTCATTTGAAACATTTGTCTTGAATTTTCTGTATATAGAATTATAGAGATGGATATGGCTCAAACTCCTCTACCCGTCCAGTTAGGAGGTATCCAAGTTGTATGGCTTGCCATTCTCTACCCTCAGCATCATTTAGCCATGCAACCATCATTTCCCCATCATTTCCCCATCATTTTCCCAGCTCACTTGCCAAATTTTTCTCAGCCACTGGGCCCCTGGGCCCTTCATGGCCCTTCGTTCCCGGAGGAGTTCATCAGCGGCTGTTTACGGCTGCAGGGTGCAGCCAGGGCCGTGGATCTCCTGCTGATGACCAAGGACACGCGCCGAGGTGCGCAGATACGACGTGTTCAGCTGCAGCATTGATGATATCCACTTGATGATATTTTAAAATTTGTAGTCCATCAGTTCAAACATGTTCAAACATATTTGAATGTACTACATATATCTACATATATAGAGTATACAGTACAGTAATTATACGTAATTATACGACATGTTGCAACAAAATGTATGTGGTAGAGTGCATGGACACATCATAAAAGATATGTCCAGGCTTCGAACAGATTCTTTGCTACCTCGAAGAGCTCACACAGCGTTTCGAAGCCACACAGGACCCATGGAGTGGTGTTTTGAAGCTTTCAAGCAGCCACAATGGCACAGCATTTATCATGTAAAAGGCAATCTATACACGTCTATACCCCTGTACTAGTAGATGAAACGTATACTTCAAGAATCTTCAAAATATATCAAAAGATATGATGATATTTGTTTCATCACGTTCGATTCTATATCCACCATCCGCATGGTCCGCTGAGCCTGTGTGGTTCCATCAAGCTCCGTGCCTCTTTAAGTGGAAATCACCTGTTCTCACTTGGAAGATCATCTACTCACGCAGGACAGCTTATCAAGATCCGAAAGTGGTTGGGAGCTCAACCCATAACGCTGCTGGTTCAAACATTTTATGGGACTTCACCAGCGTGTGGACTTCGGATCATATTTCTCAGGACAGACATGATATATTCAAATCTTAGTCGGGTTGCTAGTGCCCAGCTCAAAAACATGCGTTGTTGGGTCAATATTGAGCTGATCAGTCGATGATCCATGATGATCCATATAAATACATGTTTCCTCAGCCTTTGGGGACCGACAAACGTAAAAACAACTCGACAAATGAGGCAGGCGCAGCAATAGCGACAACGGCCTATCCTGAGTCGTGATGTCCTGTCAACCCCCTGCTTTGAGATCTGAGAACTGGATCTGATAGATTAACGTCTCAAAATCAGGGGGGGTCCAATGTTCCGATTTACTTTTATTCAAACAACATTTGAACCTCACGTCACCAGTTGGGACCACCCTGATTTTGAGACATGCCTTCATTGTCATGTTGCAAAATTTCAGGGCAAATATTCATCAAGAAAGAGAAGCAACGAAGACACTGATACACATATAAAATTATAAATATACATCATGCTAAATTTGAAGAGTTTAGTTTAGTTTACCCGCGAATGCACGAGCCGTCACGAGCCAATTCGCTCCCTGCGGGGTACTCCCAGTCCTGGCAAAGCCATGACGCGGGTGCCGCGCGACATCGCGCGACGTAACAGTTGCTGGTGCAGCACAGAGTGGCTACGCACCAGACTGGCGTCGACGGTCACAGTCGTTGCTCAAAAGTGTTTTTTTTTTCCATGGATATTCAACTTTTCCATGGATTATCCAACACTTTTCCATTTTCCATGGATTCAACAGGCTTTTTCCAATGGTTTTTTCGATTCCAACTGCTCGGGAAATTTCTTTCGGGATGATGCAGTGATGGAGGTGTCGCCAACACTACCCAATCACCCAATCGAGACTTGGGTACTATCATGTACTATCCAAGTCACTGATGCTATCACTACCCAATTGGTTCCAGTGATTGGGGGTATACTGTAGTACTCAATTTGTCTCATACCCGTGTAATCAGACATGCTCAACATCGACATCTATGGAGAAACAAGTCGCAACATCAGACCAAAAATAGATGTATACATATATGGATAGATATGGCATATGGCCAACCAAGAGGCCGGACACAAGTCATACCAAGCCATTGTAACACATGAAGAGATCATTCAGTGAAGAAACATTGGCAGTTGCAGCATCAAACATCATCAAACACAGTCACGATGAGAAGAGACGATGTCCAAGCAGTGCAACCAAGACTGCACTCCTAAACTTCGCTTAAACATAAGATGTCGTTGGAGTTGATCATAGCACGTTTTAGCACAATTATGGGAGCAGTGCCAACATGTTGTCTGATTTTTGGTGGCACTGCCTGGAAAACCAGCAAAGAGCGGATGACCTTTCAAATAATCTCTGCTTCTCCCCTAAAGAAATGACACCAGACCCGTTTGTCAGTGTTTATTTTTTTGTCCTCCCAATTTTGTCCTCATGATATCCCGATCTTTACCATGAAATATCTACCCATTCAAGCTGATATGGATATTAATTATGGACCATAATATCCCATCATTGAATCATGTCCCCATGATATCCGGATATATTATGGATGAATCTGCCAGTAAGATCCAGTAAGTCCCCATTTCAGCAGCCAGGAGTTCCTAGAGCTGGTGAAAGAGACCTGTGATGACTACGCAGAGATCAATGAGCGCAGCTCACAGCCCCGGGCTGGGAGGGGAATCGTAGGTTGGACCTCGATGAAGAATGGATGCCATGAATGGTTGCGGTGGATTTCTTGATGCCAATGATTCCATTAGTATCATCATGTATCATCTCTTTTCATCTATTTTTTGTTTATCTATTTTGATCTATTTTTCATGGTAACTCTGGGTGAAGTTCTTATGGATTCCTATGGTTCCACAGACCTGGCAACTCAGCAGGAGATCGTGGAGCGACACTCGACGCTGGAAACTGCCAACACTGACCTGGCAGAGATCCAAACGGAATCCGAGACCAAAATCGAGGAGACCGCAGTGACCGCACCGATTGATGTTGTGCTGCTTTTTTTGGGGTCTAGATTCGTTGTAGATTGAAGATTCGGGGCATCCCGGTCGCATAGGCAGCCTAGGTGTGAAACTACGCTTATATATTATATAATTAGTATTAATTGATTATAGTTACATTTTAAGAGCTTTGACAGGTAGTTGGCTCACGTTTCACAGGTCAATTTGGCCGTTATCCAGCCTTGGAGCAGTCGTAGTAAATCGTAGTGCGACACCAGTGCTTCGGATGAAGTAGCGAAAAACCATGAAAAACTGGAAACATCCGGAAGCATCCGGAAGCATGGATTTTCACATCATCGATAGTTCGGCATTGCCAGGCTGCCATCCAGTTTCCAATGGCAGGGACCCTGCATTCGCCAGGAGCTCCGTGGAGAGTTCCAGAGTTACAAGAGCCTCAGCTGCAGTATTCCTGTGACTGCAGAGATGTTGGATGCCTTCAACTTATGGCACTTTGATGTTTTTCTCTTGACATATCTGGATTATTCTGGATTGATATTACATCTTACATCATCTTACTGTAGGTGATTATGTGATTTTTGCAGTTCCAGAGTGTAATATCATGCAATTACATTGGTGACATTAGTCATTGGTCATATTAGTCATTAGTCTCGTGCTACGGACACCGAGCGGACCTAGCGCAGCAGAAGTCCTGGGAACCTTGGACGGAGCCATTGGAATCTGGACCATGACCCAGGAAAGAGCAGGAAATGGAAATGATGGAACTGCGGAACAAGGCAGGGGATGAGGGGATGATGATGGATGATGATGGATGATGATGGATGATGATGGATCTGAGGATCGGCTTGTCGAGGCATGTCGAGGCCATCTCCATTGAAACAGGTCGAATGGGGTAGTTTCCAGAAGATGGACATAGTTTTTCCGATGTTTTTCGATGTTTTTCTTCTGTGACTTGCTGGGTTCTGTAAGACATTCCTAGGGGCGCTTGTGTGGCCAAGGGCAGAATCCGTTCCCAGTCCAAGTCCAGGTGGCCACGCTGCAAATCGAACTGGATGAATGCCAGAAGGTGGGCCATATCATGGGACATCTGTGAGCTGAAAAGCTTGTCACTCCATCCAGACCTTCAATACCCTTCAATAATCTCAATATATCTCAATCGTATATTGAAACCATTCACCTTCAACATCATGCTTCAGCACCATCCTAGTTGCTTCTGTCGCCATGCCAGAAGCGACAGCAGTTGCAGCACGAGTTTGATGAAGCAACGCTGGAAGACTCCGAGTGCCTAAACTCAAATGGAGTCTGGCGTGTTGCTTGACATGTTGACATTCGAATCAAAGGCCCGAACTTAGATAGTTTACGAATTTGTAGGCCATTGGTACCAAACTTTTCTTTTTAAACATCATTCTTGGTATTGGAATCAAAAGCTGGACGTCCCAGTTGTCTTGTCACCAGCCGGTCCTTGTAGGTCCAATGAGACCAATATCTCATAAAAATTCATTGAATTATTTTCACTCTCTCCATCAAGAAGCCAAGTATCTTCATCAACTGCTGGGAGGGAATTGGTTGCTATATGATATACGTATATATATATATATATATATATTATATATATATATATCTATTGATTATATTGCTACAGTAAGCCTCGACAATTTGGCCACGGAAGTGTTTAGGCGCACTTCCAGTGCGACACAGTCAGTGCACAACCCACAAGATCAAACAGTCTCTGGACGAACAAAGGAACATTGACAGCATCCCGCTGTTTTCCGTACATTTCTCTTGAACCAAACCTTGAACCATGGTACCAACACCTGGTGAATCTCACGACTGGTTCTTTTTGTGAGGCATTCGCTGAAGTTCGGACAAATCCTCATGTCAGTGCGAAGCACAGCCCAGCCGTTGTGTTGTTCGCAAGCCGTTGTGTTGTTTCCAGTGATTCTTACTATAATTATTGGGTTCAGGAGGTGTTCTGGTCGATATCAGGAATTGGTATCAAGTAGTTTTGCGGCTGATGGTGGTGCAAATGGATTCGCTGCACATTGGCTAAGCGGCTAAGGTAGAAAACTTGTTTCTGCGATGCACGACCAAGAGGCCGCGAGCAGTTCCTATGCATAGTTCTGAGAGAAGAAGTTACTGAATGTGACAGTCCTACCACATCAGGTTGAAAGTGGAGGTAGGACATGTGTACCTGATTTTTTGTCGCAGTACAGTTTTGTGCATTCCATGGGACAGGAATCCCCAAAAGAGACCACCATAGAGTATATGAAGACAAACTACAGCAGAAATATTTCAGAGAAACATTATTTTTATTGATCTTTTAACGCATCTGGAAGTATCACAACCAAACCTTCTATGCCCAAAGTACTACATGGTCTGATGGCTGGGCTCCGACAAGATCTGCTTTCCGCAGGAAAAACATTCAGCATGCTCAGACCCCGGTTGATGACGAGGGGAAGCAAGAAGGCATGAGTGATTGGTTTTCAAAGCTGTTTCGAAACTCCTAGGTGGATATAGTTGCAGAATGTTCCGATGTTCTACTAAAAAACGTATTGTTTGGGGCTACACTTGGTGTTCTGATGCCACCGCAGAGAAAGGATCGACATTGGACGATCTTAGCAGGTGAAGAAGGTCAGGATGAAAGCGAGGATTCCTTCCGAAAGAAGAAGGAGCTCAAGTGACCGGTAGTGGATTTGTTTGGGGCAAGGAGGGAGAGTGAAATGAGAGAAGCTGGTTGGGCAGCCTGACCCGGGGCTTTCTGCGGCAAAGCACCCTCCAGAGCAATGAAAAGTATATACATCAAATCGTTCAAAAAGGGAACCTGCAGAGAATTATCAAACATGGCCTGCTGGAAAATCTTGAGGATCTTCGCTACACGGGTCCCCAACCACGATTTGATTTTGGTGACTTTCGTTTCGCATGAAAAGCTGCCCATTTTTAGGGGACTTCCATGGATTTTGGCGTCGAAACCTTCCAGGAGAACGCGATGAGGCAACTGAAAATCATCCTCGCTTACCTCAAGGACGCCACTGGGGGCTGTTGGGAAATCAGTTTAGAGTCTTTTGTTTCCCACTGAGTGTAAGTATGTGTAAGTGAGATTAGTATAGATTAGTGACATACTATAATGTATTAGTATTATACTAAAAAGATAGTCACGAAAGCCAGCCGCTAGGCTAGGCGAAGTTATTTTTGCGAACAAAGTGAGTTAAGGGGGTCTGGGGGCAGAGCGACCCGAGAGGGACAAAAATGAGGAAATTAGGTGGTAAAAAAGGTGGCCACAGGTAAACTTTTTTAGGGTTATGTACCAGGTGGCAATTGGGTGACGTTGGGGTATCGATTCCCCCCTGGTCCGCCCTCCGAGGTGGATCTGGGCAGATTGCAATGGAGGGGAAAATGATGAGAAAAACAATAGAAAAAATGAGGGAATATGACTCTGACATAAAACAATGGGAAAAAAATGGGAAAGGAGGGGAAAATGATGAGAAAAACAATGGAAAAAAGGAGGGACTTTGACATAAAACAATGGAAAAAAATGGGAAAGCAATGGAAAATTTGAGTAGAACGCTTGGAAAATTGTTTAAAACGCGAGGAGAAACGGTGGAAAGAATAGGGAGAGGGTAAAATGATGCCAAGTAAAATTGAGGCTCCGATGTGGGACCATTATCGCGTAAAGCATGCGTGAAACAATGGAAAAGCAATGGAAAAATTGCAGTTTCGATGTGTGACCACTATGGAGTAGAAGCACAGAAAAAAAAACATGGAAGAAATGAGCAAAACCGTTTATACGGTGCAACTGTAGGGATTGTGGGAGGTGCATTTGGGTAAGCGTTAGACACACTGGAGAAATCGAGTAACACCATGGCAAAACACTGTGAAAAGTGATGAAATGGAAAGATAAATTGATAGCATAAAATATGGGAAAAACAATGAACAAATGAATGGGAAAGCAATGGAAAATTGGAGTGGAACGTTTGGAAAATTGATTACAACGCGAGGAAAATTGGTGGAAACAATGAGGAGCGGGTAAAATGATGCCAGGTCACGTAAAGCACGCGTGAAACATTGGAAAAGCAATGGAAAAATGGCAGTTTTGATGTGTAACCACTATGGAGTAGACGCACGGAAAGAAAACCATGGAAGAAAGACGATTGAGTAAAACTGGAGGAAAAACTGTGAAAAAAACACTGGGGAGACTGGAATGAAGGGGAAAATGGTGTCGAGTAAAACTATGGAAAAGCAATGAAAAAAAACTATGGCGTCGACGTGGATCGATGGGAAAACAATGGAAAAATTGAGAGACTGGACTATGATGAAGAAGTGGAGAAAAACAATGGAAAAAAACATTGGAAAAAAACATTGGAAAAATTGCGGCTCTGATGTGGGACCAAAATGATGCCAAGTAAAATAAGAGCAAAATGACGGAAATTGATGGGATGGAAACACAATGGAAAAATTGAGGCTCAAATGTGGGACCATTATATGTGCAAGAAGAGTTTCTGGGTGAAGAGCCTCTAGGTGAAAAGTATATGGGTGAAAAGTTTGTGCAAGAAGAGTTTCTGGGTGAAGAGTTTCTGGGTGAAAAGTCTGTGCAAGAAGAGTTTCTGGGTGAAGAGTCTCTGGGTGAAAAGATGTGAAAAGTATATGGGTGAAACGTATGTGCAAGAAGAGTTTCTGGGTGAAGAGTCTCTGGGTGGAAAGTATATGGGTGAAAAGTCTGTGCAAGAAGAGTTTCTGGGTGAAGAGTCTCTGGGTGAAAAATATGTGCAAGAAAAGTTTCTAGGTGAAGAGTCTCTGGGTGAAAAGTATATTGGTGAAAAGTATGTGCAAGAAGAGTTTCTGGGTGAAGAGTCTCTGGGTGAAAAGTATATGGGTGAAAAATATGTGCAAGAAGAGTCTCTGGGTGAAAAGTATATGGGTGAAAAGTATGTGCAAGAAGAGTTTCTGGGTGAAGAGTCTCTGGGTGAAAAGTATATGGGTGAAATGTATGCGCAAAAAGAGTTTCTGGGTGAAGAGTCTCTGGGTGAAACGTATATGGGTGAAAAGTATGTGCAAGAAGAGTTTCTGGGTGAAGAGTCTCTGGGTAAAAAGTATATGGGCGAAAAGTATGTGCAAGAAGAGTTTCTGGGTGAAGAGTCTCTGGGTGAAAAGCATGTGCAAGGAGAGTTTCTGGGGAAGAGTCTCTGGGTGAAACGTATATGGGTGAAAAGTATGTGCAAGAAGAGTTTCTGGGTGAAGAGTCTCTGGGTGAAAAGTATATGGGTGAAAAGTATGTGCAAGAAAGTTTCTGGGTGAAGAGTCTCTGGGTGAAAAGTATGTGGGTGAAAAGTATGTGTAATAAGAGTTTTTGGGTGAAGAGTCTCTGGGTGAAAAGTAGATGGGTGAAAAGTATGTGCAAGAAAGTTTCTGGGTGAAGAGTCTCTGGGTGAAAAGTATATGGGTGAAAAGTATGTGCAAGAAGAGTTTCTGGGTGAAAAGTCTCTGGGTGAAAAGTATATGGGTGAAAAGCATGTGCAAGAAGAGTTTCTGGGTGAAAAGTATGTGCAAGAAGAGTTTCTGGGTGAAGAGTCTCTGGATGAAAAGTATATGGGTGAAAAGTATGTGCAAGAAGAGTTTCTGGGTGAAGAATCTCTGGGTGAAAAGTATATGGGTGAAAAGTATGTGCAAGAAGAGTTTCTGGGTAAAGAGTCTCTGGGTGAAAAATCTATGCAAGAAGAGTTTCTGGGTGAAGAGTCTCTGGGTGAAAAGTATATGGGTGAAAAGTATGTGCAAGAAGAGTTTCTTCTTCTGGTGAGATCTCTGGGTGAAAGTATTGCAAGGACGGTGTTCTGGGGGTTCAGAGTCTCTGGGTGAAAAGTACATGGGTGAAAAGTATATGGGTGAAAAGTATGTGAAAGAAGAGTTTCTGGGTGAAAAATATGTGCAAAAAGAGTTTCTGGGTGAAGAGTCTCTGGGTGAAAAGTATATGGGTGAAAAGTATGTGCAAGAAGAGTTTCTGGGTGAAGAGTCTCTGGGTGAACAATATCTGGGTGAAAAGTATGTGCAAGAAGAGTTTCTGGGTGAAGAGTCTCTGGGTGAAAAGTATATGGGTGAAAAGTATGTGCAACGAGGGTTTCTGGGTGCAGAGTCTCTGGGTGAAAAGTATATGGGTGAAATGTATGTGCAAGAAGAGTTTCTGGGTGAAGAGTCTCTGGGTGAAAAGTATATGGGTGAAAAGTATGTGCAAGAAAGAGTTTCTGGGTGAAGAGTCTCTGGGTGAAAAGTATATGGGTGAAAAGTATGTGCAAGAAGAGTTTCTGGGTGAAGAGTCTCTGGGTGACCACAAGTCTGTGCAAGAAGAGTTTCTGGGTGAAGAATCTCTGGGTGAAAAGTATATGGGTGACATGTATGTGCAAGAAGTGGCAAGAAGAGTTTCTGGGTGAAGAGTCTCTGGGTGAAAAATATCTGGGTGAAAAATATGTGCAAGAAGAGTTTCTGGGTGAAGAGTCTGTGCAAGGAGAGTTTCTGGGTGAAGAGTCTCTGGGTGAAAAGTATATGGGTGAAATGTATGCGCAAGAAGAGTTTCTGGGTGAAGAGTCTCTGGGTGAAAAGTATCTGGGTGAAAAGTCTGTGCAAGAAGAGTTTCTGGGTGAAGAATTTCTGGGTGAAAAGTATATGGGTGAAATGTATTGAAGAGTCTCTGGGTGAAAAGTATGATGGAAAATAGGGGTAGATGGGATGCTGGCTTTCGTTCCCCCCTTCTCAGGTATGTCCTGCTATATTTTTCTATTCTTTAATTGGGCGTTGGGTGCCCAGATTGGGATGCTGCATCCAAGATCACGGGTGTCTCATGCATCGCAATGAAACCTTGCGCCTTGGGGTTTTTAATGTGGCTAAACGGTCCAACATGGTCCAACCATCCAACCGAAATCCGTTGCGGAATCCGTTGCGGTCAGGATTTCCGGGAAATTTGCGAGATCCTCCGGAAAGAAAGAAGAGCAGATCCCACCCGCGCGAAGCAGGCGCCAGCACTGGAGCCTTGGAGCGATATCATGTGGCGCCAGTACCATTGGGATGGACATCCATTGAGGATGGCAAGGATGTTCGACCTGAAACACAGGCTACGAAGCCTACATCCCAATGGTGTGGCTGATGGACTATATAGGGTAATGTATGGGTAGCACAATGCAGATATGCAGTCTGTCTCCTGATTGATGAGGACGCTTGTCCGTTGGGCATTTTGTTGCTAAATCTCCGACTTGATCCATTTTGATGCATATTTTTGAGATCACCAGAACAGATTCTTCTTGAGGATGCTCCAAAAAATACAACGTTGGATTATGTTCAAAGGACATTTCACTAGTCCGACATCAAACGGGCCATCATCTTCTATGAATACATTGAATACATCCACAATTTCTATACAACTACAATGTACCAAACAGAACTAATATCTATATATGAGTAACCGACAATATTTTTTAAATACAAATTGAGTCTTGCGTCGCTTGGCCTCGCTGCGGTGCAGAAATCTTCACTACCAATAGGGGACGAGCCTAATTTGAACATGCCATGAAAACGAACTTAAGTAATATCAAGTAAAAAATTGTCCGCTATTCATCTATCTTTCTGTCATTCTATATAATAATGCACCAGTCTATCACTTATGATATATTATATATCAACATCTCCAGATCTGATCCCCAGCTTTTCGAAACCTGTTCCGGAACCAGGGAGCTTTAGAGGCGGTCACTGCACCGGAGCCCAACATTCGATTCGAGGTGCCGGCCGGCGCAGGTATTTCATGGGTTTGTTGTGGCTATGGATCAATACCATGATCTCTAGTATGGTTACCTAGAAATACATCTATTTTCATCTCCCAATAGATACAAATACAATCTTTTAAGGGGATGTACATCCATAACCCCCAGCTATTTTGATGTGAACTACAGGGGTACCATGCT
Organism: Cladocopium goreaui; assembly: GCA_947184155.2. Lineage (NCBI taxonomy): Eukaryota > Dinophyceae > Suessiales > Symbiodiniaceae > Cladocopium > Cladocopium goreaui. Next base: position 178,478 of record CAMXCT020000751.1, read on the forward strand.
TTTGACCCACCCCCAGGCAGAGGGCGAATCACGCCCCGGCATCCCGCGGGCAGGCGGAGATGCCTCGCGGCGGCGATCGAGGATCTCAAAACTCAGGTGATCAAACACTGGCGAACTGGGAAGCATCATTTGTTGCATCATTGGTTGTCACTGAAAAGTATACTTAAGTCAGATGATTCAGATGATTCAGATCTAGGTCTAGGTCCCTGATGTTATTTGATGTTGGAGGGGTCATGATAGTCCCTGACCAGGTTCACAGGGCAATACCAAGGAGCTCAGGCTGGGGGGATGAAGCAGATCTGCACAGCATTTTATTGTTGGTGATAGATGGTCATAGTATTTGATCATGTTCTATCGACTGTATATGACTGTATAATATTACCCACAGACGCCGTGTGTTGCCCAGACATTAACATTGAGAATGTCGTGCTGTCAAATATATGATAGGAGATTGCAGAAAACACTGCGTATACCCAGTGTTTTCCAGCTTAGGATTCAAAGTTTTCAGAGCCTAGGTTTTAGGGTTTAGGGTTTTACGGCCTGGCCGTAATATTATAATATATATTATAGATATATAATTATCCATTTATATAATGATTATATCTGTTATCTGTTTGGAATATGTTTCTCGGTATGCCACAGACATTCTCATTGGTTTAGCCTACTTTATTCCATTTTTAGCTCCATTTACTCCATTTGGCGAGGCCAAGTGCCAACGTGAGCAGCACCCAGGATTTCTGAGGCGTTTCACGGTTTCACCATATTCGTTTCACTGGAGTTCTGGCAGGCTGCTGAGGCGTCCACGTGTTGCGGATAGGTTTGTGGATGTTTTTGGCAGATTGACAAACTATGGTAAACCTTTTAGCATGGTTTTATAGACATTTGCTCGGTGAATGGCTGGATTTTACCAATTTGAAGTTTCTTTTGCTATCCCACAAAAGTTTTTGCGAAAATATCCAACATTTGCCATGGTTTCATCTTTGAACATGTTTTTGGCAGTACCACGGAACTCACAAAATTTGCATGACACCAGTACCTCTTGGTGTTTTGGAGGGACGCCAGGTGCTGGTGTTTCTCAAAAAGCGTTGAACAGGTCTGGGTTTTTAGTGGCTTTCATGCATGTGGCAGTGTCTTGAAATCGGGAGATGCTGATCACATTTGTTCAGCGTTTTTTCCTGGTACTCAAACTCCAACTGGGCCAACTGCTATCGTTTAAACAATACCTGGTCGATTTTAGTTTTTTTAATTTTATTTTATCTACCAAACTATATTGCAGTCATTTCCCTTGTCCTTGGTGCATGTTGCATCATGTTGCCATGGTTGTCATGGATTCACCAATTGGCGGCTGTGTCTCAAGCTGGAGGACTTAACTCCTCGGGCGATGTTGGCCTTTGTGAAGTGGATGGCTGCGAAGTGCTATGGGCACAAGATGGGAGGAAGCAAGATGTTGTTCAATTAATGTAATATGTTGAACGACCTATAAACAACAAATCAAAAAATGGAATGTACACTGTCTAATGCATCCAACGCATCATTCATGCATTGATGAGTACTTAACATTGTTAAAGCCTACATTGTCCACAAAATATGATCTCACATGGACTTCAGATGCCACAATTAGGAGCTCTCAAAACTAGACATTTCTTATCATTTCTTCAGTTTCTTCACATTTTTTTGGATGTTTGATGAGTTTGGTGCCAAAAATTTGGCGCCACTTTTCTGACAAACCAATCGCTCCAAGACATTGACGCCACGGCGCCACTCGGCTCCCATGGGCGACGACCTCGTCACAGCGACCTCTGTGGATCTGTTGAGCGGTGGAGCGACCCTTCCATGGAAGGCGGTCCGACGTGAAATGATGGCTACCATGGTAGAATCATGGTCATAACATGCCATAACTCTCCAAAAAAAGTTGGGATTTAGGATATTTATAGATATATTTAGGAAAAAGATTAAAAAACACATATACATGTTGTTTTCTCAATGTTCATATTTGTTTTTCAGGCATGGTCATAAGTTGAAATGACACCAACAGTTGGCAGTTGGGAATATAACCATAGATAAGCCCTGTCTTGTGGTGCAACAAAAGGGACTTACGATGTGGATCATGGAAGATGTGGCTCTTGGTCTTTTGCCAGGTCCATCCTGGCGTCGAGAGGATTTATGACAAAGCCCTCAGCTCAACATCGCACAATGCGGTCAAGCCTCACATGGCGTGGCTTGCAGAGTTGACACATGTTGGATTTGTGCTGCACACCTGAGTTGACAAGATGGATGACAGAGTCGAGGGACAGGAGAGCATTTCTTCGCCGAGGCTTTGAAGAGCTACGTTTATCAATTGCCAGCGAACGGCAGTCAGGCGTGTATGACAGAACCATACAGAACCGAATTGCCCACTTTGAGACTCATGGGCAATTCTTTGCCTTGTGAGATTCCCAGCGCCTGCAGAAGATCCAAGATCAATGTCAAAGTCATGGCCCAAAACCTGTCAAACTTCCGCCAAATTCTTCTGCAGCTCCTTCATTTGGACAAAAAGGGACACTTCTCTTTTTCAAAGCGATAGATGATAGATATCTCTGAAGCAACGCCGAGATATCGCAGGCAGTGATGCAATTGCCACACGATGGCAAAGACCTTGGGATCGTTCGAGTCTTAAAGCTATGGCAGCTATGGATATGGACAGCTCCTGCGCCAAACCACTCCCTGTTGGCTCGTGAATTCTATGGTTATTCTGTGGATATGGGTCGTAACTTGGTGGCCAACTGCAGTGAATCTTGATCCAGAGACGCATCTAATTTGCTGTGGAAGGAGAGTTGCTTTGAATGCTTAGCCGACTTCTCAGATTGAGGTTCAACCATTCTTGGTCTTCCAGCTTTTCCTTCCTCAGGTGGGCTTCCAGGGTTTGCCAACACAGCCACGTTCGAAATTTCACCAACAAATCACCCTTAAATTCATCCACGATCCAAAATCCACAGATTTCCAACATGGAAATCCACAGATTTGGTGCTAATTCCAACCGCCGACTTCCGCCAGAACTACCGAGCCTGTCTTCTGGAAGTAGCCATTACAGACACCACCTCGGCGTCCGCAACCTCGGGATCTGAAGACTGAGAAGGGGATGATAGGGATAGGCTGCAGAGCTTTAATCTGATGTCATTTGGCCAAGAAATTCAGTTCCAGAGTTTAACAGTGGTGTAGATGCATGTAGTATATGTACTGTATCTGTATATGTATATAAATATATTGTATATATATATATATACATAGTATATATATATATATATACACAGAAGTTTATACTATATATTATATATACACCTCATGATTCGTGGCTATTGGTACAGGGTTCCCCTTAGGCGGCGCTGGTTGCTCCTTGGCGCCTCCACGGAGGAGGTAGCAGGGTACCGGCAGCCAGCCATCGCCATCTTTTCGGTGCGAAAAATGGATTTCTTGGAACATCCCGGCGCAGTTGACTGGTCGCAGGCACATACCACGATGCGATTTGCGAGACTTCCCCTACTTGGCCTTCCCAGAGGGATGTGGTGGAAATCTCAGAGATGGGGTGGAGTCGGCTCGGCTACCAGAAACTCAGGGATTCTGAGGGGCTCCCAATTTCTTGGCATATTGGCTTATCTGAGGACATCCAAGGTTTCTGTTTGAGGCTTGCAATATTGACAGTCATCGGGTGATGAAGGTGCCGACAGTATGATGATGCTGCTGCTGATGATGACGATGATGAGAACGACAGTTGTTGAAATGCATTGTAACAAATTGTAACCACATGATATCAATGGCAGAGACTGAGCGTCGCATCGAGGTTCAACCTTTGTGTGGACCTGCAGTCATTAGTCGACGGAGCCTTCGGGCAGGAGGTCAAGTCAGTGGATGGCATTGTGATCCATCCGGAATGTAGGTGCCGCACCGGCGGAGGTGGTGCTTAATTAGACAAAACATTCAAAATTTGAATATGATTGAATAGCAATTCCACCAAGTAAGTAATCCAGAATTTTCCAAACACAAATCTTTTAAGATTGTGATTATTCCAGGTGCCATTTTGCCAGTGCATTTTCTTCAGCATTGTTGTTTGTTCCATGCACTCTGAGAGTCGCAACAAGGGCCAATGCCAAGACTGCCAAGACCCTGGCTGATCCCCAGAGAACATCTAGCAGCTATTTTGGTGATCATATTATATGATAGTGCCTATATAATCATATTATTATATGATAGTGACTAGTGGTAGTACCTATATAATCATATTAGTATATGATAATGATAGTACCTATATAATCATATTATATGATAGTGCCTATATAATCATATGATAGAACATATCTACCGCAGAGTTTGGTGTCAAGGTACCAATAGGATTTTGGGCGTCCCCAGGGGCTCCCCACAGGTCCCCCAGGGTGAATCACTGAGCTGCGAGGCTTCGGAAGATCTTCACACTTCGAAGTTTGCCCAACACAGCAGAGGCAGCTGTGAGTTCTCTTGGAATCATGGGGATTGGATCAAAAATCATCAAAGCCCATGAATTTCATCTTATTAACCATATTTAAGCCATATTTCAGGTGAATTTGACATAATTTAAGCATATTCAAATTATTTAAGCCATCCCCTGACCATGACTGTTGACCTCAACGTGGCACCATGCACTGCCGCAGGTCTTGGATGGCCATATGATCAAGGTGGATCTGTCAGGTACGACTTCTCGCCAGCTTCGGATGTCTGCTTCAATGACTGAAAAATTTGAAAGTCCCAATCTTACAGGACCCCCCCCCTAGATGTTTGGGTTTAACCACCATGGTTTTCTCTCAAAGATTCATCCATTGATGTTGCTGTAGGACTTCCTTCCGCCAAAGATCGTCTCGATCAGAGCGAGGAACGGAGAGTGGATCTCTCAGCATGGGAACTTTCCTAATTTGCAAATCTTCATGAACTTCTACGGTAGTGATATCCAAGTTGTGTTGCAAGTTATATCCAAGTTGGATAAATGGATATAAAAAATGGATCAATGTCGAGAAAATCAAGGAAAAAGAAGGTGGCATTCGGTTGAGGTTGTAGACATTCCCATTCGGTTTGTTAACATCATCCCTGAATTCACGATGGTCAGCTACTCTGGGCAGCTAGCTGCCCACGGTTTTGGGAACTCCAAATGATGTGCAGCAAGTACGGCCGCTGGAAGCAAATGTGCACGCAAGATATATATATATATATATATCCAGATAGATGCATGTTTATCATGTTTTGATCATGTCACTTACGGTGTCATTGCATGCATACCCGCTTTCACTCAGAGAACCTGCCATATATCCTCACCAGAGCCGATTTTTCAGAGTGCTGAGGTTAGCTTGCCGCATCTTCCAGACTATGCAGGACAAACCCGGTCAAGATTTTGACGGTGGTGAAAAGAAATGAATTTTAATCTGATTGACAAGTGTCAACCGACGTCACACGGCTTGGGTTTGTCAAGATTTGTGGTCCAAAATGGTCCAAATGGAACCATGGACTTCATTCATTTCAGGGGCCACTCATTTTGACCCAGGAGGGAATCTCTGGAGCCTTGGGTATATATTGGATTATTGGGTAATTATGGGTGGGATGTGGCCAACTTGGACCGAACTTCAGGAATTGATACAATGTTCGTTATGAATGCAGACCGGGTTCGGACCTCAGACTGACCAATCGATGCTGCAGTGGCCAGCTCCAGCACCATGAAGGTGCCCAACCTTGAGAAAGCGGAGGACGGAGCTGCGATGCTTCGCCATGCAACCTGGGGAGCTGTTGCATCATGGTCTCAAAATATACATATCTCATGTTATTTTGATTTTAATCTTCGAAGATCCTTTGAAGAGTCGGAAGATGAAGATGGATCCTGACATTGCCTCATTTCCTGACACCATCTGCGCCAGCAAAGAGGCAACAAAAAATATGGTAGACAGAACAGCATTTTGCGTTTCTCTTCACAAGCCGCAAGATATTGGGATTGCAGCTGATAGTGGCGATTCACCTTGTTTCTCCAGGCTCCAGCTGCCCCTCGCGCTCATCCTTTGCAACGGCGACCTGCATTGCAACCCTTGCAGCCTGCGGAGTCTCTATCACCACCTCGGTCACCAGTGCAGCTCAACTGGAATGAGAAATAAGATCAAACCATGTCAAGCCGCTGGGGGTCTACTTCCATACCCAACCTGCTCAACATGTTGTTTTTTCTTTTCGAGACTTGGGCAGCAGCGCCAAGTACACCAAATCCATTGTCCGTGTCGGGAAACGATGGGAAACGGAGATGAACCAAGGTTTTTCGGGGTTTTGGGTATCTGCAGATATTTGCAGGAATTCTCCAATTGCTTGGCCATGCCATGCCCAGGAAGAACGACACGCGCAATGAGGAGATGCCCAAGCGACATGATGATCTTCCTGGCATCGCCGAGCGAAAGTGGGAGCCTCGCTATCGTACAAGACAAAATGTGTTGGATTTTTCAGAGACGAGGACGTGTCATGGTTTATTTTTGTTTATTTATTTACACATTTTTCATCATTTTTCGTTTTTTCATTATCCAAAAAAATCCAATTGTTGCATCATGTTGCATCATTGTAGACACATCTTTCACAGCTGAAACTAAGCGCGAAGACCATCATGGGCACCATGGACTGAGGTCATCCAAGTTGACAAGCAGTACAAAGACATCAAAGACTCAGAAGGCCAGGCCTGGTGTGACCTGAGATGAGCCTTCAGGTGCGAGAGAAAGCGAACTCAAGAATTTACATACAGTACTATGCACTAAGGAATATAATGTGAAATACCATAGATGCCATCAATATCCATAGATCCAATACATCTTGAGACATTTGAAGTCAGCGCAGAACCACTGTTTGGCTAAGGTTCCTGCCATCACAGTGGCAGGATCTGCAGGTGCTTGGCGGGGAAAAGTGTTTCAAGGTTTGGAGCGACAAACAGATCTTCCAAGTCCAGTTTTTGCACCTGAAACTGAACCATCTTTTACCATTTTTTTTGGGAACCACAATTTTTTCGGAGACCGAAGAGCTGTGGAAGAGATGTTTGAGGAACCCCCTGAAGAGTTTTTTCGTGGCACAAGATACCCGCAGAAACGCGTTTTTCAAAATGATTCCGGGTGAAAGATGTGACAATTCTTCCGTTTCTTGGATGCTGGCCCTGGCCCACTAAGTACCAACATGTACCAGCAATATCCAACAATTGCACTGGGACCCAGTGATTCCTGTGCCAATTCGCTGGGCCAATGATTTCGGCTCCGGGAACTGCTCTGGAGGTGCCTGTTATGGCCACCGACCCCTTTCCAAGCAGAAGTTTGGAAGTGGATACAACCAGCTCCCAGACCGTACCGTGAAGGTGCCAAAGTTAGTGCAGAATTGGGGGTCCGCAGGACAGATTGGGGGTCATGACCTGCTGGAAAACTGTGGAAATCTTGGCTGAGTGGTGTGGTTTATGGTGGTTTCATGGGGTTTCCAAGGGTTGATATGTTGAGATTCCGGGAAGATGATGCAACTGATCCAACTGATGCACCCTTTGGGGTGCCATATGGTGCCATACTCCACCCGTTCGGTGGCAAGGTGAAAGAGCCCAAGGGCCTGCGCACTGTGATTGGCCTAGAGATGGGGATGGCTGGTGCAGTGGGCGCAAGTCAAGGTAGGTCATGTTGTGTAAAGCGTAAAGCCCTCGGAGTGTAGGTTTTTAGAGATTTTGAGAGCTATTGTGAAGACTTCGGGAATAGCATGGAATGTAATATGGAATGATAACTATGGAATGGCTAATAATTGCAGCAGGATGCAGCAAGTTGGAAGTTGGAATGGTGTCGTTTTTCAACCATCCTATTTCTCTGGAATGGGTTCCAGGTTCCCATTGTTTCTAAATCGGCACGAGCACGGGATGTAGCCCAAAAAATGTCCAAAAAATGTCCGAACATAGTATGGCAAGAGTGTTTTGCTCCCCTGAAATTTGACAGACAGCCAGAACCCAACAATATGAGGTCATCAAAGATGATTTCTGGAAATGTGCAATTTAGGTTTTAACAACTGTCAGACCCAGGTTGTATCCTTTTGCTTTCCCATTCGTATTGTTACGAGTCTTGTCGGATTGGTTTTTACCGTTTGGCACACCAACACATTGCAATTGAAAGTTCATGAGAATCCCAACAGACATATTCAGGGTAAAGCATCCACAGAACGGGGCATTCTTTGCACTATGTTTCATGACCTTCATGGGTAGCCCATGATTTCAATGTGAGGCGCGAGGCAACAAGGAGCGCTTGCCCCAGACCAGGTGCTTCCAAGCTCCGGGCGAGAGTTGAGCATTTTGGATATGGGCAATAGATGGCAATAGTTTATAAAACCCTGGGATCTGCAGATGAACTGGTCACTGGTCATTCTCAGTACAGAACCATTCCATTTCAGGGCACTTAGCTTTTACCATTTTCTGGGGAATTCCTCCCATGGTGGGCCCCGTTGCGGGGCCACGGGTGTCCGTGTCATCCAGGAAGTTGCGTCCCTTGCCACTGGAGATGAAGGAAGACGGAACTTGCCAAGGCATCCAAGGCCCAGGGGATCCCAGGGGATGGTCATGGATGGTCAGATGATCTGATCAGACTATGCTGAGCGTATCTGACATTTTTTTTTCATCACCATGAACTTCCCCATCTTTCACAACAGGAGGCTGTGACCAAACATGTCCAGACAGCACTCTAAAACTGTTGCGGCCGTAGGCCAATTTGTTTTGCAAGCCAAAATCTATCAGCAGTGTAAGAGGGGAAGATCTAAATTTCCGTACATATTTAATGGTTTAACATGTTTAACTAGGGCAACACATTGGATGTGTCCAGCGGTTCCACATTATCCAAGGTGCATCACAGCCCTCCAGTTCCGGTAGTGAGACCTTGGGGTCCAGCAGGCGGGGCAGCCACAGAGTGTCGAGCCGTGTTTCTCGCTGTGTCGAGCAAAAATTAGGCGGGAAAGGAAGACATCAAAAGGAAGAGCCACTGAAGAGGCGATCCGAACTGCGGCTGCCTTTGAAGGGATTTCGCATAGGACCTATGAAGGGAATACACTGAATACACCAAACCCCACAAAGAGGCGGGTCTCAATATTTAGCTCAAAGCTAGAGATTAAACCAATTGCCCTTTTTTTTCAAAGACCTGGAATATTTCTCTCCATGTGAACCAAGAGCACCATTCGCAGCATGGATCCCAGGAGCATGGCGACTCAGTGACCCCCTCGCCGACAGCAGCCAAGCGGCGAGCACAGAGGACGCAACAAGGGGATGCTAATCAACACGAAATGGGGAGAAACAACAGAAACAGAGACTTAGATGTGACCCAACAAGAGATTGGAACAATTGAAGGTTATTCGGACTAGCCAATCAACATGGACATGTCGAGCAACACGATTTGGAACAGTCTGAAACTATTGCAAAGTGTTCCCCACGGATACTTCAACATGACATATACCGTACCTGAAGAAAATGAAGCGACGGTGATTGGAGACAATCCCTGTAGATGGGAAATTTCACCACCGCTGTCCGTTGTGGGCGGTGGATTTTCAATCATGTTTAGGGCTTTACACTTGGGGTAGCCCAAGTGTGGTCTGACCTATGAAGCCAATGACATCCAATGACGAAATATGACAGAAACAATGGTGCTTTGATCAGCAACCAATTTTCAGGTGACATATGGCGCCATGTGTCGATTCAGGATCTCCAGAATCTCCCTGCGCCAGGAAGCTGCACAAGACAGCAGAGATCTATGGCGCACCTGACGCTGTGGGGCACACCTTAAGGCGCGGCCATACCAGTCATGTCCAAACGAGGACGTGGGTAAACTATACAAAAACTATCAACAACTTAGGTTTTTCACTACTGGGAATCACTTTGGGTACCCCATGAGCTACACCTGGGTGCCATGTCAACTGCTTTCAAGGATCCAGCCACACTTTTTTTCCCGCCTCACACGCAACGATGTTGTCACCGTCAGGTTGCCACATGCATTGCCTCGTTTCGAGCGAGCGGAGGCGCGATGGTTTGTTTGGGTATGGCTCAAAATGGGACACTGCCATTGAGGTGGAGAAAGCTAGAGGATTCAATGCTCCTTCATCAGACGATGCGATCAATCCTTGGGGTCAGTCTTCAACCTTCCACAGCAGTGTGTACAGTAGCTCATTGCACTAGCTTGCAATGGACCTATCTCACTGGTTCCCAATGCATCCCAATGCTAATTTCTTTGGCAAATGCTTAGGTGAATGCTGGACGTTCCGACACGCAAGTGCCACTGCCACCAGCTAAGAGCCGTGATGCCTTGAAATTGTCAATCTTTCCGCTTTGGACCCATTGGAATCATTGGAGCTATGGATTAAGGCCGACCCCCAGTTCTCTGGATCCGTTGGTAAAGACCGCTGCATTGGCACGAGCCTCAAAGGTGGGAAATCAGCCTGTCTTTGAAATCCTTGAACTTGATCAATTTATATCAATTTGATCAACCAAGGCCGACATTCAGCTCAAGCCGCTTAATGTTATCTCAAAGGCCAGTGACAGATCTCTTCATGAAACCCTCTGATGAAAGGCTTTGCTCTTCTGACATTCCATGAGTCTCCCAAGCATCGCTTCTGAGCTGTGTGCTGTCATGGCAGGTGAATGCTGTACGTTGCGACACACAGGCTTCACCGTCCCTTGGATCTTGGAATTGCGCTGCCTTGGGAATTTTGGGACCTCCAAAGATCCTGAAAGCACACGACTGAGGCCGAAGAAAGAGAATTCCCTGGATCCTTTGGTTAAGACTGCTGCATTGGCCAGAGTCTCAGTTCAATGCACTTCGCACGGCAAATGCAGTAATTAGCCCAGATTTCCTGGTGCTAGATTGAGTGACACTATAGTAACATATATATATATATATACATTTTTTTAAATGGTGATTGTTATGGTCCACTTGCAACGATTTCTTGTACTGATATTTTTTTAAAAAATGTTTATCAGTTTATCCTCTTCAACCAAGGCTGATATTCAGCTCAAGCCTCTTAATGATATCTCAAAGGCAAGCTGGGAGTGATTGCGACATATTGCGACACTCTTCAAATCGAGCAAGCACGTTCTGGTGCCGCGCAGGTGAATGCTTGTCGTTCAGACAACCAGGCTTCACTGTGACAGGCTGAGATCCCTCGACTTTGCTGTGCCTGTTCGGTAAATATCCGGAGACTCCGAGAGACATTTATTTTGATATGATTGAAAAAAAACAGGGAATGCCCTTCTCCAGCCTATTCTATAGGAATGATTATGTGTTCCGGGTAGATAGAAGGGGAAACTATTTATTGAACAAGAAAATTGCATTTAGCCAACAAAACAGCATTTAAAAGGCCGAACAACTTTTTCACGTCTCTACTTTTAGCTTAACTGGAGACTGCAGCAGATGTTCTAAAGACAGTTCCGATTTGGATACATTGTTTCATGTTGGTTTGTCCAAAAATACCGGCAAAAATGTGTAGATTATTGTAGTTTTCTCATTAGATGGCCGATGGCCGTCATTTTGGTAGTATAGCCTATTTCTATCTATTTCTGGATTACCCCGAAATCTGGATAATATGGGGGATGTCAGGAACCTCTGCGACGTAAGGCCAAATGCTTCAAATTCCTTCGATCCTTTGGTCAAGCCTACCTTGGCCGGGTGGCCTCGAGACACAATCGACATCAGTCGATGCAGATTTTCAACCTGGGCCCAGGTTGAGAATCGATCCAGTATCAACATATATATATATATATTATATCAACATCAACAAAAACATCAGATTCGGATGGAAAAATCATGAGGATCATCCAGTATCGTCAGTATCCATTTTGCCCATCATTTTGGATGATCTGTAATTCTCTGAGGCCGACGTCCCGCCTAAGCCAACCTTTGATTGGTCAAAGGCTTCTGCCAAGCCTGGTCGGGAAGTAGCTTGATCTCATCCTTCAAAGAATGGGGTCATTATATGAACTGCAATATATTGAAATGATACGATCTATGATATATCCATACATATATATATACATTATACATATACATAGATATATTATCCATTGTATATATATATATATAACATAATATATATATATTATATTGAATACACGGTATATATTGTTGATGATCCCCTAAGTTTTTTACTGGTCACTCGAAGCTCCCCGTTACTTCACTGGCCATCAGGCATTAGCTTGTTGTTGCCACTGAACCCAGCCTTAGTGTTTGAGCCTGTTTCAGAGACTCCCTAAAGAGAAAGATGACAAGGTTCCACTTTTCCATACTTTTCCCAGTTGTTTGTTTGGGCATCATTGGTGATTAACAGGTGATTAACAGGCTATCTTTCCGGATGATTCATCCCCGGTGATCCCATATTGGGGCCACAAACTCGACGATTCCCATATGGGATTCCCTTCAGAATATGTCCATACGATTCCCAACAGAATCCCAAGAATACAATCGACCAGAATATACTATTCCCTTCAGACTAATTTTTTAATATATGATCTCAGTTAGTATTCCCATCACTTTCCCATAACCTTCGCGATATCATTGACCATGTAGGCCGCTGCCGGCGCTACTGCTGTTGACGCTTGGAGCGCCCTCAGCCGGAGTGCACAGTTTTTTGGGGAGGGGATGGCTGTGGAAATACATTTTTTGTTGGACTTGGGGCAACATCCCGAGATTTTTTTGGGGTGTTTGGGATGGAACATCTTTGTGGGTATATGCACACACACACATATATATATATTATATATTATATATATATATGTACACACAATCTTCAACTGGACAGGATCTGACATTGGTAAAATGGTTTGACTTTTTCCTCAAAACATTGGATGGTTGAGGTTGAATACACAAAATAGTCTTAAGTTTGTGGGCCACCTGGTACGCCCATTTCTAGCTATAACCATACAACCTATCAAGAACATGGTTGTCACACCATGTCCCACGATATGGGATGGACATCCCAATCATTGCGATGTCCATCCAAGATGATCCCAGATGTGTTATGTCTTCATGTGATTGGTGACACGAACTGTGAAAAACATCCTGTCAATTTTCTTCGCAGTGTGAAAACCAGGGTTAGACTCAGCTTCTGAGCTGAGTCTTTCTATTTTCTGGATTTTGCAGGATCTCTTGCATGAGTTTGGTAATTGTCATTGTATAGTTTGATTGGTTTGACTTTGATACGCAATATGCAGTCGTGCATCCATGATTTATCCATACTTCCATAGCGCTGCTGGTGAAATGAATTGCAGTTTCCGAGGTGCTTCAGTTCGCCATGGTGACGGCCCCTCATTTGCTTCCCTCTTTCGTGCAGGCCAAGTCGCAACTATCAGAAGGTCTATTCAAAGGTTTATGACTTATATATACTTATATAAATTGTGATTTGAACATTTTTGAACGGAGGATTTGACCTTTCTACACATTTTTGGTGTGTGGATCCGCTTAACATGCTTTTACACATGCTTTTACACATGCTTTTACACATGCTTTTACACATGCTTTTACACATGTTTTCCCTGCGGTGATGCCAGTGGTGATGGTGGTGATCTGGCAATTGCGAATGTAAATGCTTAAGCCGAGAATGGTCTCCACAGGACTTTCTGGATGTTCTAGATGATCTTTATCTAAAATTTCATACAGGAACAATTTTGAGGATTCAGAATCATCAGCAACATAAATATCATCAATGTAACGAATCATTTTATGATCATCCGGAAATATCCAGACATATCCAGACATTATGATCCAGGAACCAATTATTTGTTTACAACAGAACATATCATACAAACATATCATACAAACATATCATACAAACATCTCATACACACATATACAATCATATGATAGACACTTGTAGACACTGTGTTTAAAGTTTATCATGTTTAAGACCCAGGAAGAAATTAAACCCCTGGCAGGTCGGCAGCTTCCTGGTGGCCGGGCTTGCCCAGTTTGTTTTGGTGGTTTCTAGTGACCCATACCCTTACGTGTGATACGGTTCAATGGACACCTTGAATTTGGGGCCTCAAACCACTGGCAACAACATGGTCGATCGATACACGTATGCTTTTTGGCTTTTATACAGCCGTCACTTGGCACATGGTCGATCGATACATCTGACAAAGAAGGAAGTTTCAGGCAAATGGTCAAGAGTACACAGTCTTTTGCCTTAGGAATTGTAAGGACCATGGATTCTATCATCTTGGGGTCTCCTGCGAACTGACCTACAAGAAGATACAAGTGTCCCAAATCCCACGTACCACGCATGGTTGGCATTTTATTTTCTGACTCAACCACATCACAACACAACGAGTCACGACATCTTTGGAGCTTCAGGGTCCATGCCTTGCAACGTGCCATGGATCCCGCCTCATCTGGCGCAGCGCCAAAGCGCAGTTCTAAGCGAAAGTTGAAGGTTAAGGGACAAAAGTTGCAGGAGCTGGGTGTCGTTTGTTGGGAATGCCTAGAGTATCCAGCATGCCATGAAACATCCAGTTTAGGCATCTTGTGAACTTGCACGAATTTACAAATGGGTATGGCTCAACATTTTTAAGCTAATGACATCCAATGACTCATTTTCTTCCATTGAAACCAATGACCCAAGGCATTGTGTGAATTTGAATCGAAATGGCCACCTTCGTAGATGATCAACTCATGAACCATCAATTTTTTTTGGGGCCAATTGCAGGTCGTTCTGCCTCGCTCCGAGGACGGGGTGCCTCCAGCGGAGCCCCCTTACCCAAAGAAGCGGAAGGCGACAAAGTCGACGAAGGCGACGAAGTCAGACGCGAAGTCTGTGGAGGTCTCCGCCAAGGCCGGGATGACCATCCTTTTTTGGAAACCTCTGGAGACGATTCTTTGGTAACTTTGGATAACTTTGGTACTATATATGGAATGTTCAAGAAGATTCTTTTCAGATTAACATCTATAAACATCCAAGCCCGGATGATGTTTGATATGTATTGATATGTTAGATATGTATACTTGGAATAGTCTCGATTATAATTCAACTCGGCTAGAGAATCTTGCACTATGCCAAGGCCTATAGGGCCAAGCATGCCATCGTGGTGCAGAAGAGCTGCCTGGCTCCCCTGGCCACATTCCAGCAAGCGAGAAGCAGCCTGGGTGATGATTTGGTGAAAGCCATGGAAGAACAAGGATATACAGCTCCAACTCCCATCCAGGCGCTTGTTGATAACGAGTGACAGTGGCATTTGGTGCAGGGGGAACTCTTTCTTTTGCCAACAGACCCATGATGGATCACCAAGGCGCAAGCATGGCCCATAGCACTGCGTGGCCATGATTTGGTGGCCGTGGCCAAGACTGGCAGTGGAAAGACGAATGGTGTCTGGGCCGTCTGCTTTCTTCAAGCCAAACAATGTTTTGCATCTTGGGTCACCAGTTTTGAGACGGGTCAAAAAACCCATTAAAGGCCCAGAGACCGCATAAATATCCACCTTCAAATTTCAGCTACGAAATGGGGAGGACTTGGGCTACAGTACAGATTGCCAGCCAGCATTTTTTTGTACAAACAGGAGGGGTTGTGCCCCCCATTTTGTATTTGGAATCATTTTGTAGTTGATTCCTTTCAAATCATGCATTTTCATTTTGTAGTTGTATATGTTGAGTTAGTTGAAGCATCCAACATAAAATTTCATTAGCATTTTGTAGTTGTACAAGTTGAATAGTTGAAGCATCCAACATAAAATCTCATTTGCATGTTGTAGCTGTCCAGGTTGAATAGTTGAAGCATCCAACATAAAATCTCATTTGCATTCATGCTAAACATTCATTTGCATTTTGTAGTTGTATGTATGCTGAGGTGCAGGGATAACACAGATAAGGAATGCTAAGCATCCAACTAAATTCAATCATTGACAACTACAAAATGTTCTCCGAATTTATGTTGGTCGGAACTTTGGATGGCAAAGACCCAACTACAAAATGTCATTGGGAAAAATCATGTTAGAAATTCCGACGTTCAGCTATTTTTTTGACTTCAGATGCATTGGATTTTGTAGTACTGGTTTTGAATTATTTTCCGAGCCAGAAAGAGTTATGTTCTTCATTTTGTAGCTGAAAAAAAAGTACATGCACTTGCATTTTGTAGCTGTGCACCCTATGCATTCCGCTCTGTATCTACCAAAACCATCTGCACAACTCCTCCCCCCTTATCTGAACCCCGATGCATAAATATCCATCCAATTTTGCCACAGTATTGCCCCAGAATTGATCATCCAATTTTGGGGACACCCAACTCGACGAGCTGAAATGGAAACGGTACAGTACTGCGCCAGTACTGGTTTTCGGCTGACCAGTGTCAACTAAGCCACGACCAAACGCTTGGGCTGTCGTCAGAGGCTATTTGCTTCCTGCTATGGCTCTCATTGCCAAGAGGGGCCCCTGCAAGAGCCATGGGAAACACAAAACTGGACTTGATGCTGGGTGCAACAGTGCAGGCTTCGTCAAACACTTGGGTATACGGTATACCCATACCCTAATTTGTGGCATTGGGTTTAGGGGTCCCCTATTTTGAGACAAACTATTTTGAAGGTTTGTTTGTGACAATAGGAAAAGAACTTCCTTTCCTTGCTATCAACCATTTTGAGACACTTTAAACTAGGTATTGTGCAATGATGATTTGCAATGTTTTTTCTGAAATAGATTGCCGATCGCACATGTGTTCAATTCCAGAGGACATCCAAAGTGTTTGAAACAAATGGATAAAACCAGAGGCTACCTGGCGGCTACCTGTCCATTTTCCAGCATCATGTCACCGGTGGTGGTGAGGATGAACGACCCCCCGCACAGCCCAGCAGCTTGGTTATGGCGCCCACCCGCGAGCTGGTTCAGCAGATTGCCGTCGAAGCCAAGAAATTGGCGCCCGTGGTCTCTGCGCGAGTGCTGGGCATCTTTGGAGGTGTGGGAAAAGGTGCCCGGGTGGTTTGGGCCGATGTTTGGTACATGTTAAAGGGGGTCAGGATGGGATTTGAGGATTGCGAAGATCAGTTGCAATTGTTTGGAAGATGACAATTTTTCCCGAATGCGTAGCAAGGGTTCCCGTTTCACTCTGGGGGTCTGGGGGTTGAGGGTGTGTTCGCTCCACGTTGCGTTCACGGTCGCAACCGTCCGCAACCGTCCGCAACCGTTCGCAACCGTCCGCGCGAGGACCATATGGCCGTGCCTATGGGAAGTTCTGCAGAGGTGGTCATTTTTGGAGGTTTCAGACGTGGCGTTGCTTCGTTTCGCGTGGCAGGCGTGGCACTTCGTGACATTCAGACGTGTTCTGGAACGTGTCGAAAGTCGTTTTGCGTGGCAGGCGCAATACTTTTGTGACGTTGTCCGAAGATGTGTTGCAGTTTTCGTGGCAGGCGCCGCACTTTGGACGTGTCCATCGTCATTTTTCGTGGCAGGCGCAGCACTTTAGACGTGTCCTGTTGCGTGTTTTTGTGCAGATCGCATTGGCAGGGCTGCATCAAGTGGTGACAAGGTGCAAATTCCGTGGCAGGCGTGGCATTTTGTGTGATGTGCTGAAAATTGACGGAAGCCTCGCACGAAACATCGATTTTGAGGTTGCAAATTTTCAGGTTCTAAGGAAAACTCGTAGGAAAACGTCTATTTTGCAGCTACAAAGTGTGAAAATTGGAGGAAGTCTCGCACGAAATACTCGTTTTGGTGCTCCCACCTGTCTCGTCTCGCGTCTCTGGTTTTCCCGTGGCCTCGCCGTGTCTATGGGGGAAGCTGCAAAACTTGTCCTTTTGTCATGTTGCCAACTGTGAAAATCGCCGGAAGTCTCGTACGAAATGATCGTTTTGGTGCTCCCATGCACGTGTCTCGTCTCGAGTCTCCGGTTTCCTGGTGGCGTCGCCGTGTCTATGGGGGAAGCCGCAAAACCTCTCCTTTTTGAAGGTTTCCAAGGAAGTTGTCATGTCGTTTTGCGTGGCAGGCGTGGCACTTTGTGACATTCCAACCTGTTTGCTAGCGTGCCGAAAGTGTCTCTGGTTACACTCCACACTCCACACTTTACACACTCTACACTCCCCACTCCACATGTTACACTCCTCACACCACACTTTACACTCCACTCTCAACACTCTACTCTCCACACTCCACGCTCTACACTTTACACTCTACACTTTACACTCCACACTTTACACTTTACACTCCTCACTCCTTTACACTCCACACAAACCACACTCCTCACTCCACACTCTACACTTTACACTCCACACTCCACACTTTACACTCCACACGCCGTACTTTACACTCCGCACTCCACACTCCACACTCTACACTTTCCACACTGGACACTCCACTCTTTACACTCCACACTCCTTACTTTACGCTCCACACTCCACACTCCACACTCCACACTTTCCACTTTCCACTTCACACTCCACACTCTACACTTTATACTCCACCCTCCACACTCTACACTTTACACTCTACACTCCGCACTCCACACTCTACACTTTCCACTCCACACTCCACACCCCACACTCTACACTTCACACTCCACACTCCACACTTTACACTTTACCTTTTTCACTCCTCTACACTCTGCACACACCACGCTCCTCACTCCACACTCCACACTCATCACTCCACACTTTACACTCCACACTCCTTACTCTACACTCCTCACTCCACACTCCACGCTCTACACTTTCCACTTCACACTCCACACTCTACACTTTACACTCCACACTCCACACTCTACACTTTACACTCTACACTTTACAGTCTACACTCCACACTCTACACAATACACTTTACACACTGGACACTCCACACTTTACACTCCACACTCCTTACTTTACGCTCCACACTCCACACTCTACACTTTCCACTCCACACTCCACACTCTACACTTTACACTCCACACTCCGCACTCTACACTTTACACTTTAGATTTTTCACTCCACACTCCACACTTTACATTTTACACTCCTCACTCCACACTTTGCACTCCACACTCCACAGTCCACACTTTACACTCTACACTCCACACTCCACACTTTACACTCCACACTTTACACTCCACACTCCACACTCTACACTTTACACTCTACACTTTACACTCTACACTCCCCACTCCACACTTTACACTCCACATTTTACAATCCACACTCCTTTCTTTACACTCCACACTCCACATCCTACACTTTCCACTCCACACTCCACACTCTACACTTTCCACTCCACACTGCAGACTGGTAACAGGGAAAATATGTACAAGACCGTTCAAATAAACTATTGCAGAAAAGTGTTCTGCGTGACTGCATATCCATGTTTCGACATCTGTACCATTAACATACGTGTGAGCATTCGGGTTCGTGGGCTGCATCTTGTTTTTGAAGGAATTGACACGAAAGGAGTCCAGTTGGCGCCTCGAATCCTAGAAAAAAAACATCTTCAGCGCCTTCAGATTGCTGTCGCTGGGTAGTTCAGGGCTTCACCCCGAGCCTCACAGGACCGCAGGTGTCAGCTTTGAAGGCCGGAGTGGATTTGCTGTGTGCTACCCCCGGGCGCCTTCGTGATTTTATGACTGGAGACAAGACGAAGGCGCCCTGGGACCCTCAAACCCTGGGACCCTGGGACGGCCATGTCAGTGCTCCAGAATTTGACGGGCTATAGTGCGGCTATAGCGGCTATTGAATAACTGTTACATATCGACAGGAGTTGATATATCTGATACTACCAACCCCTCTGGGGATATTCAGTGCCGACAATGCTGATCATCCTGAGGCACCTGTGTGCCTTGTCGACTCCGTGAGCTACTTGGTCATGGATGAGGCCGATCGCATGTTGGACATGGGCTTTGAACCCGAGATTCGCCAAATCATCGCCAACTGCCCAGCATCAGGTGCTGCTCAGGAGGTCTTGTCTGGTGAGGCACGACAGACCCTGTTCTTCACGGCCACATGGCCACCAGAAGTGCAGCGAAGTGCGCTACACTTCACACATCAGGCAGTGAAGATTCAGGTAGGAGGAGCTTCCAAAGAGACCTCTGCTGGGCTGGCCACTAACAGCAACATCAAGCAGATGGTGCGAGTGGTGAAGCACGACGACAAGATCATTGCTTTGAAGAAAGTCATTGTTTCTGACCTGAAACCTGGAGAAACGGCCATCGTCTTCGCAGGTGGGCTGTAGATCAGCGGGGTATTCCATATAGAAATATTATGAACTAGTCTTACTTTCCTTGGGCACTACTGTCATTGGCTACATTCCCAAACAAGGTCACTTCGGAAGATTCCAAGGGGCTGTTGCTCAGAAGGTTTGGAAGCTCAACATCATCAAAGCCAAAAGGTTTCCATCAGTCATCACGTTTCCATTCCATCAATTCTTTGAGCTTTGTGGCCAAGCCAGGTATTTCTCCCATTTAGTGGTGGCTTTAATCATCACTTCTTGATACAAAACTGGGTTGTTCAGTCATGGTTCAGCTGGAACCAAGCGGTTAACCCCTTCCAATTCTCTGCGAAAAACCGGAGGCCGAAAGCAGACGTGTGACGCCTTGGAGAAGGAGCTCACCTGGGATCCCATGAAGGCTGAAGCACCCATTTGCGCCTGGTGTCGAGCCCTGCATGGCGACAAGGACCAGCTGCTGCTCAATTGGATGATACGATGGGAAGTCATCTAGAACGACCTAGGCAGGCTGGTGGAGGAGGTTTTTCATTCCGACATTTGCCAACAGTGAATCCATATCCATTTTTAAATACGTTGCAACAAGACGATGAAAAGACGGGACGGATCCTTGAAGACAAGGGACCTGTTTTGATTTTGAACTCTCTCGTAGATTCTTGAAATAGTGTCCGTCATTCCATTTCAAGCTCAAAATCTGCTTAGTATCAGCTCATTTGTTCGTTGCCATGGCCTTTCGACACGTTTCCCTGTTGCTTGCACTTCTTGCCGCATGCTGCTGGTTGCCCGCCTTCATTGGCTCATCGAAACTTGGAGCCCCGCGTCCACAGTTGCGGAGTCAAGCAGCCAGTGGTAGCAGTGGTAGCAGTGGTAGCAGTGGTAGCACGGAAGCAGGGACATTGAAGAACCCGGACTTCTTCTGGGGAAATGGCTTTGAAGAGGAAGATTTGGAGGAAGCAGCTCGAAAGCTCTCAGAGAACACTGGTTCAGAGCTTTGGGATCGAGCCACCTTTCCTCCGGAAGATAGGCACAGGATGGTTCTCATATGTCAAGATGTTCAGGAACTGATGGAGGTCATGTATGTTTTGATCATCACTTACTTGTTGGTGGTTTATGGTGGTTTCAAACATTTTTTTCTCCATGTTGTGCACAATATATGGGATAATCCTTCCAATTGACTTTCATATTTTTCAGAGGGGTGGCTCAACCACCAACCAGCTTAGTTATTTGATCAGCTGTTTGATGTTGGCCTTTGTCATCCTTTGTCCTGCCCGGTAGGCCGTCCTACATGAGCAAAGATGCCGAATGGACTCCACTTCCCAAGGAGCGGCGATGGATGGGACTCAAGGAGTTCATGGAAGCTTCGGCTTTGGCCAACTCCAATGTCTCAACTGCCTTGTTTTTGGTGCTCTCCCAGGGATCTGGCTATTTAGAAAAGGCCAAAGTCGATGCTGCTTTGGAATCTTGGAGATCGGATTCCGGCGGCCTGAATCAGGCTGGATGGAGTGTATCCATGTTTTGGGCCAAGGCGCAGATTGCATTTGGCTATGCCTGGCTGTATGGCATGTCCAGTTTCTGCGGATATTTCTTCTTCTTTCGTCCTCCGCTGGTGATCTATTTGGGAATCGACCTGCTGCCAGGTATTCCGCCATGGTGGACCGTCTAATAGAGGGCAACGGGAAGCCGAACACTTTTTAAGGCGCCAATGCCAAAAGCAGCAGAAGCGCCCAAAGCACGAACTATTTAAACCGATAGCATCCGTAGCAGTGGAAATCCCACTGGGTGCTGGTAGCACTACCTGCATCGCGGACCTCGTGCCACAGAGCCATGGTCTTTGCGTGAAAAAGAGGAGACCCCCTTGAGGAGAACAGCACCTTCGCTTCCTTTGGAGTTTTCAGTCGCTGGATGCTTGTACTTGTACTAAGCGTATTTGGATGTATTTGGACGGATGTGCAAATGGCTGTGCTCGTGTGATACTGTGCCAATGCAGGAGCAGCAGGATCGTCAGAAAGCCCTAGCAGCTTTTCGTTTGTGGCTCAGCTCTTGTGTTCTGGCAATGTAACAAAGCCGTCCCTGTGCTTGATAGGTAAATCTTCAAATGATGTATGTTCCAACCCCAAAGCGTAGGCCACACTGCCCGTGATGTCACGTGATAGTTAACCAAGGTGCGATCACCGAAAACCCAAGAAAAGGACAGAAAGGCACAAGATGAGAGAGAAGTTAGCGACATGACGCAACACGCATGTGGAGCTTGGGAGTTTAGGTATCTCTTGAAGTCTTCGGGTAGAGTCTTTTGTTTCGGGCAAGTCATTGACGGGTGATGCGGATGGTGTGCAAAGATTCCGCCAGAATTTCTTCGATGGAATGCTGCAGGTGTGTTGATTGCCACGGATGTTGCCTCCCGTGGACTTGATATTCCTGGAGTTGCGCTGGTGGTCCATTTGGCATGTACTGGGTCCAACTGTTGGGAGTCTGATCAGTTGTTTAATGATGTTTATATAACCATAATTAACAACCATAATTATATACCATGGTGCAATACAATAGTTAATTAGATTTAATTAGTAACCATTATAGTTGAACTATATATAATTACTGGCAAGTGAAAGTTTTTAACGAAATGCACCTGACCTGGGTCAAAGTGAGCTAAGAGTTATAGCCATTGATAGCCTCTCTCAGTCCAGTTTTCTTGTGACATGTGAAGGTTATCTTTGACTATGCGGAATCTTCGACGGCCAAGGACTGTATCAAGCAGTTGTGGCCGCCAACATTTCACAGATTTTCCCAGCTGGCAGTTTAATAACAATGATTATGATTACATTTTACAATATATTGTTTTATATATATATGTTTAAACTAATAACCCAAGTGTACATGGGATAAGGGGATAACATGATAAAACCCAGTTAAATATGATAAACATTGATTAACCACCTATATAAGATGGGTGTTTCCAGAAATAGAGGTACCCCAAACCATTGATCTCCCTACTGTAAATCCGATCATATCCTATGAACATGATAACTGTTATATAATAATGACTATCCTATCAAAATATCTATTATCCATCCTATAATTTTAAAATTCTTATCCTATTAATCAGTTAACATGTATCCTACTATATTGTTATCCTATTATATTAATCTTATAATCATTTATAATCTGTATACTGCTAAATCAGTTAACATGGTTTAACCTGACCTATAGCTGACTTGACGGCCAGGAAGCGGCCGAGAGCTACGTGCACCGCATCGGGCGGACAGGCCGTGCTGGCAAGGTGCCGAGGGCCCAAAAAAGGGGATGTGTTGATTGGGTCATGGTGGAATTTCATGGATTTTAGATGAATTTCATAAAGTGGGTTTGGATGGTTTTGGAAATTTTTGGAATATGTCTTAGAGTCTAGGGGTGTCTATATAGAATCACTCGAATTTCCGCGGATGATTTATGATGATGATATGATCCATTATGATGACTTCAGATTTGATGAATCATAATGATCACAATGACCCATTTTGATCCATTATGATCATCCAGATGCACCAAGGATTTTATGATTCCCTTCAGGAGGGGCGAGCTATCACCTTCTTCTGCCCAGAGAAGGAGCGGTTCTTCGCTTTGAAGACCGGTGTGGATGTGGAGATGACCATGTCATAGACAAGAGATGACAGAAATACATCTTGGCGACAGGGATTTAGCATCACAATATATTATATTCCCCCAATTGTATAAATGATGATGTGATTTAGCCAACAACAAAGGTGATACATGGTGATATGACGGGTTATTTATTTAATTCTGGCACATTTCTGTGATGTATTTATTTCTTTTCTGTCATAATCTACAGAAATCTAGCATGATTTTGCC
>CAMXCT020000751.1:207500-214374 GCA_947184155.2 Cladocopium goreaui
TTCTTGTAAATCGAACGATCATGTGGTAAACCCAACAATAAACCTCTATTGGGATGGTTTATGGATGTTTATGGCATTGGGTTTACCGCATTCCATATTTGTTCATTAAAGACCATGATTGCACTGTCGAAGCAGTACAAAGCTGTTGAAGTATCAGGAAGTCCCAGTCCCACCGTCATTCGACCGAGTTGCTTATCGCCCAAGTTCTCCCCGTGAGCAGCTATCAGCTTGGGAGGGCAAGGGCCAAGAATCCAGCGCCCAGCTGAAGTTACCGAAATGGATTTGGGGATGTCTGAAAGTGGGGGAACCCAACTTTGAAATTTAATGCACACAACTGTCATAAATTCCTGCAACTTTCCGAAAGTGTCCAAGCTTTTGGCAGGAATACTGGTGGGGATCGACCATTTTGAGACATCCATTTGTACATTTTCTCCCCGAATTCAATGTGAGCAGCGACGCAAAAAAGCTCTATGCTGCCATCTTTGGAAATTTAGGAATGCAGAGGATAGATCTTTACAGATCTTTATAGAATCTTGTACATTGGGAACTGCCACCCACTTCTGGTGGCTCAACAGCCTCGGGAGAATCATGCTTTTGCTCCCTAACCGAGGCGGGGAGTGATCGATGAGCAAAGATGAATGATTGAGCTTTCGGTGGACTTCTTTTAGTCCAATGTTTTTTGCGAATTTTGCGGGAGACAGTCTGGGGGAAAGCTATTTTTGCGAGATACTGAGTCTTGTTCCAGCAATAAGCACACGCTGATCATCGCTGATCGGGGTTGACCTGGATGTTCGTTGTAGATTCTGAAACCAAACCATGTCAATTCACCTGCGGATTTGGATCTCCACTTTCGTTGGTAAAAACGAGCGATTTGGTAAACACAGCAGGGTTTGTACAACCCACTGCATTTTGATCTCTTTCAGATGTTCATTTCTTTGGGCCCTTCCATCATTCTGGTGGGCCAGCCTGTTCCTCAGTCCAGGATATGTACCGATACCGTACTCAACGTGATGGTGCAGACTCCACACCATCTATGGCCTTTTGTGCTCGTGGTGTGGCACTTGGCGCAAGGCCGATCTATCCGGAATTTCAGACTCAGGGGGGTGGGCCACTTTACTGTAGAAACCATCCAATTTGTTGACCCGCAATCGCAATGATCCTAGCAACTCTTCAACCCAATAAGGCCAATAAAATCCACTAAGGAGCTTGTTGATGGGTCATTGCTGGTCATAGTCACTGAGCCTCACTGAGCCTGAGGTGAGTCTGCAACTATGCCACGGCTTGCTTCTCCCAGCCTTAGGGGAGGCCAAGTGCTCAGACCACCAGATGTCAACTGCGCAGATGAATTGGTTGCCAGCCTTGCCAGCGGCTGCAAGGTCCGTGGTTAAAACATGTTAAAACCTGAGGTCACAAAGTCCTGCTCAAATCTGTTGGTCCAGTTGGAGTGCCTTGTCGAAAAAAGGAATCGCCGTGGAATGTTGAGCACCATTGGGCACCGTTGGGCACCGTTGGCAGCTGCGCTGAGGAGATACTCTGACCAGGAGCTCCTAGAGTCCTGCGAGGCGAGGGATCCCGACTTTGAAACCACATGACCTATTGGTGGTATATTGATGGTAAATGTTACCATATCATATATAGCATACATGGATCCTATGGGTGATTTTGGTGGAGTTTTGGTGTCTCCAAGCCCCAAGTGTTTGCAGCCCGCTTGGCTACGCCGTGCCGCCGTGTTTCGTATTACAATGGTGAGAACGGTGCAGGGGAAAAGCCCATATCATCCCATAGCCCATGGGCCATCATGGGCCTATATTTTCTTGATCGTTCACTGGTGTTTACAGAGGGGCTAGGCAGCTGGTTGATTTCTTCTTTGCGACTAACAAAGTGCTGACCATGCAGCTCAGTGAGTTTAGAAGCTAAAACATGCTAAAACTGCTAGACTCAATGAATCTTCTGCAGAAGACTTTTGCGAGAGTTTTCAGCCTTCGCCATTTTGGGCTCAAACCTTGTTTTGGTTTTCACTACTAAATGCTTTGACCTAGGTCCCGGACATCCAACAAAACAAATACAGTGACATGTCAGAAAACCATTTCGTAGAGAATCATGATGTATCAATGAAAGGTCAAGTAAACATCACTAGACCCGTGATCAACATCTAGTAGAGAGGTAAAAAACATATGTTAATCATATTATGTCAAGTGGTCATTTTTTGCAGAAACCACTTAGTAGAGATTTCAAAAAATGCCAGAAACCAATTAGTAGAGGTGATTTTAGAGGTTGCAAAGTAGGGTTTATGAACCGGTCAAAATCAATGAGAAAAAATGAACAACCATTTAGTAGAGATTGCATTCCGTTGCCCCCGATGGCCATGTGGCCAATCAATGTCCATCCAGATGAGCTAGATCAATCCGGATAATAGATGCAAAAAAAATACAGATTGGACCCAGTGTATTTCTCTACTAAATGAATGGTTTTGGGGTTTTGGTCGAGTCATGTTGGTCCCCGAACTTGTGGTCAATTGAGGAGCTCTACTACATGGAACAGGGTGTTTGGTCAAGTCATGTTGGTCTCAATTTTGCACTTAAGCTGAACCAGATGCCACCATCTAGTAGTGAAATTCGACCATGCATGCACAACCATTTAGTAGAGCTTGAGGCTATGCAAACCGTTTATTCACTACTAAATGGTTACACAGCCCCATCCTGAAATTCACACGGGGATTCACAAGTGAATTATACTTCCTTTGGCTTCGCTGAAAGGCGGCGCGTGGTAGGGATGGTGCCATGGTGTTTCGCTTCTGGCTCTGCCTGTTTCTGCAGTTGTGTGGACCTTGGAAGCTTCACTATGCTGTCACCTCGCTAGAACCAGCGATGCAAGGCCCACGTCCCTTTTGGGCGGTGCAGCGTTGGTGCCAAGAGAGAGGCGGGGAAGCTTCCGGTCTTTGACACGCGTAGAACTTGCCACAGATGAGGAGGGTGCAATTAGAATGACTAGATGGCAGATGATGGCAGTGTTGCTAGTGTTGCGAGAGCGCGGATTGCAAATTGCAATTGGCAAATGTTCAAGTTGAGTCGTTTTTTTCCCCATTTTCAATTCCTAATCATTTGTCAGCGTTGCAACATATCCCAAGTTCAGATGAATTCCTACCAGGTTTCCTCTGAGGGTGGAAGGGTGCTGCACTGAGACGGGACATGACGGGACTGGAGTGTCAAATGCTGGTTGTGCCTCAAAATTTGGGCGCCGCAAAGTGATTTCTATACTCTGAAAATCTCTGAGATGAGACAAATTAGACAACTACTTTGGGATGATATCCATTGATATCCTTCGAATTATAGAACTTGTGCTAAGTACCGTAATTATGCATCTTTGAAGCATTGACCTGATCATGTCGAGTGGAAGGCTTCAAATTGCCAAGGCGTTTCATTGTGGATCGTCTTGGAGAGCGTGTGAAGTGGGCGTGGGGGTCTTGGCCGCGGTCAAAGCTGTGAAGGAGCGGAGATGGAGAGATCATCGTTGGCAGAATGCCGAAACTGTCCATGCCTTTATTGTAACCTTGTGACTTCAAAGGCTTCTAGCCGTGCATAGAGCGTGCTTCAAAATTCAAAATGCTTCAAAATGCTTCAAAGTTCTTTGTGATTCCCCAATTGTCTTTGCATTGAATGGAACTTCTGAATTGGTGGGTTGACCCGCCATCTGAATTCACTTGTGATTTGAAGAATGACCACGCAATGTTCACTGCAGAACCGCACATAATGTGATCAATCCTGAAAACTGCAGGCCTTTCCAACCAAACAATTTGACTTCGAGCATCTTCAAACCCGATAAACATAGAATTTCAGGCAGGTTTGATCTGGTTTCCCCTGGCAGCAGCGGAGGTGTGTCAATTGGTACGGCCCCGAGTCCATTTCCTTCACCTTTGGAGGGTTGGAAAAACGACCAGTGGAAGATGTGGTCAGGGTCTCAGGAGTTCAAAGTAGGGGATTTCCAATCTGATTGCCATGTTTTTCTTCAAGATTTGTAATGTTGACCCGTTTCACATCGTTTTACTCTTGTCAGTTGGTGGCAAAACATGTTACTGCTAGTGCCTTGTTCTAGTGGACCAGTTGGTCAAATTTGGAGTTCTAACTTTTGAGACTGCGAGGTGAAACGCATCTCCGACCTTGGCTTCAACTGCGTCAGAGTTGCTTATAGCCTGGAAGCTCACGTGAGGCAGATGGCAGTGGTCACCAGTCAGTTCCATAACCAGTCTTTTTTCTCAGCCTTTTCAGCTATGACGCATATTGTGACATGTGTGACCCTTGGGGATTCGACAATATTCAACAATATTCAACATCATGTCCCATAGGATCCATGTATGGTATACTAACATTGGGGGTATATTGATGGTAAATGTTACCATATATAGCATACATGGATCCAATGGGTGTTTGGTCATGTTTTGTAGTACTTTGACAGAAATCTCAGTCAACTGGCGGGGCGGAACCAGCTCTGTGTATCTCGTCAGGAATCCCACACTTGAAGAGCAGTTCGTGAAGGCCAACAGGCGTTCAACCCAATGCAATTTTCTGGTGACTCAAGGGTGAAGACCTGTGCAGAAAAAACACAATATAGCTTAGCAATGCTTAGCACAACTGTGTGAATATGTTGTGATTCAATTTTATTAAGTCCTTCTACCACTCTCAATCTGACGAAGTTGTGCCACCAGGTTCCTGATCGGAAAGACTTTCCTGGATGGATTCGATGCTGGGATTGAAGCATTGAGCAACGCTGGGTTGATGGTGCCTAGTCAGCACATATTGATATTATATGTATTATATTGATTTTCATTGATTTTCATTTATCGTATATATATATAATAACATATTATAATATATTATGCCAACCTCCAGCCCCAATCCCAAGTTCTAGAACTACAAAGCTCTTTGCCGCCTTCTCTTCTGGTGCAGACTGTGCAAACTTATGCACTTCGAGCTCCCCCTTCAGCAATAATTACGAAGAAATCAGTGAGAGTAAGTGTCCGAGTATCATTATCTTTCACGACCCGCTAGATTCATCATGATAATATCATGATATATCAATATATCAACATCATATATCATCATATATCATTGTGCATATCACATTAACTAAAACTATATAGTATATATATATATATTTATATACATATAGTTATCAACATGTAAATCATGATTCATCAGGGCGGATTCCTGATTCACTACGACTCTTCCACCTCTCTTCTGACCAATAACGGTGCCCCAGGTGATCATCGATCAGCGCCTTGCTGAGCAGCGACGCAACGAATGTCACATCATTTAAAGCCAGAAGAATTGGATCATGTATGATATGGTAATTTTATGGTATATGGGAATGGATGAGAATCATATTAATGATATGGGAACAGATGGGAATGAATGAGCATGATTCGCTCAAATGACCCGGCCAAATGGATGGTCAGCTATCGGCAGATTGAATGAATCCACATCCGGCTTGAGGCATGTATCACGAGCCGGGTATTGTTGCCATTGGTCCCAAGATGAGGGTCTTTGGACGCTGGCTGGCAACTAATGCTTCGCAGATGCTGGGAATGTGGCAGTGAGTGATCATTGAGAATGGACATGTGGCAAGGTATGTTCCAGGCTATCCCGAAGAGACCTGGATACAAAGCCTTGTGAACATGACCCAAAGGTCCGCTGAAAACAGGGCAATCAGTGACATCGAACAGGGGCACTATTTCAATTGGCGCGGCGGATGGCTGGTATTCTTCCAAAACCACTAGAAACGATGACATAGCAGTTGTGTTTGTTGTTTTATTTTGCTAGTCATGTCATTTGCTATCCATTTTTAGTGGACCATTTTTGATGGGAAGACGGGCAGGTACAAAGGCAATCCCTTCGTGGTGGGCATGGACCTTCGCAACGAAGTCCATGACTTGCACTCCAATCCAAAGTGGGGCAGTGGCCTAATGATGACATGGGGCGTGGGGCTCCCCAGGAATATTCTGCGGTCCTGCGACCGGAGACAGAAAACTTGACCCCTTCCATTCCCATGTGAGGCCCTGCTCAATGGCTGTTGTATGTATATATCATTATTTATCTATGCCACTTCCAAGCTTGTGCTGAGACAGCGGCTGCACCAGAGTCCACCATGCCATGACATAGCATCATCATCATCATAATCATCATCAGCATCATCATCATCATCATCATCATCATCATCATCATCATCATCATCATCATCATGATCATCATCATCATGATCATCATCATCATCATGATCATGATCATAATCTTATTCTATAATAATAATATATACATATATATAACATTGGTGATATATTATAGACATCTTATACTTATTGTACTATATGAATATGAATATATATATATATGCTATGTATTGTCCTTAGTGTTTTCACATGTGCTACCACTATACCCTGGCTGCTCTTGTAATCTCGAAACCCGTTCGTGAAACGAGGATGGCAATCCAAAGACAGACTGGGCAGCTGCAGCTACGAGGGCTGGGAACAGAGTGCTTGCTGAAAACCAGGCGCGCCAATGGGACGCGGTTAAAGGGGCCGTAGTTGCTACAGGCGGCTAGCCGGGAAGTCTGGGGTATTCTGGTGTCAAACATCCAGCTGATGTGATAGGACCTGATAGGATTCTGGAGTATTTTGGGATGATGAAATAATCCTTAGCCTTGTGATTTTCTGAAAAAAGCGAAGCTCGACCGACGATTTTGACGCCCAACAGTCGTGCATTGGTCAACCGCTGCTTTTTCTGAACATCATGGAATCGATGAACTGGTATTTGAGTTTTGGCCGAGAGAGATCTGTCTTTTTCAGTCACTCTTCATAATGTGTCCGCATACCACCCAGGAC
>CAMXCT020000752.1:0-99357 GCA_947184155.2 Cladocopium goreaui
GCTTACCTCAGGTCATGGTTGCCAACAG
The DNA here is from genome assembly GCA_947184155.2 of Cladocopium goreaui. Taxonomy (NCBI): domain Eukaryota; class Dinophyceae; order Suessiales; family Symbiodiniaceae; genus Cladocopium; species Cladocopium goreaui. The sequence goes on from CAMXCT020000752.1 coordinate 29, forward strand.
TTTGCAGTCATGTTGATTTCAGACATGATGTATTTCTGTTAGGTGACACCTTGAGGGATTCTTGACTATTTTTTGAATTTGTGCCTGCGGCTCAAAAGGCAGAGTCTCGAGGATCGCACTGTTTCTTCAACATGTCGAGCTCTACCCGGTGGAACAGGGCCTCAGCCGCAGCATCTAGTGATCAGGCACAATCGAACACTCGAGGTCAAGAACATCAAGGCTATGATTTTAGTCGAAGACATTCAGCTGATGGATATGCTCTGAGAAGATCAGAGGAAATCCCAGCTGACCAATTTCGAACACCATCGACATTGCCCGATGAGGATCATTTATCATTTTGCTATGATTACAGGCGCCAAACAGATTGGTTTCAGGCTCACGAGCAAGTGAGGAAGAAGAGAGAGCGCAATTTACATACATTGATGGGTCCACACAACATGAGACCAACTGACAGACATGAAATGTTCATGGACGCAATAGCTTGGATTTTGCACTGGGGGACTAGTCATGGAGAATTTGATGAATCTTTGAAATGGACTTCAAGTTTTCTGAAGTATCTCTGTGGCTTTACAACTCAGGCAGAAGAAAACTGGTTTGATGAACGATGCAATGGTTTCCACGTGGACATGACTAGCTCATCAAGGAGAAGTTATTATATGTCATGTAGCAAGAGGCTATCCAATGTGTTGAGACATTGCAGAGACAAAACGTTATTCACTGCCAGTGGAGCTATGAACATTTCCTTACTGTTTGATCAGATGCAAGGAGACAATCCAAAGGAATATCACATGTCTGGAGCAGATTTTGCTGCTATGTTACTGTGTAATCCAAAACAACGTTTCTTTGTTGAGATCTCCATGAGATGGCAGTGGTACCCATATAGCTCAAGGGCAGAGTATCCATTCGACGTTCGTCTTGGTGCTTTTCAAGGACATAGCAACCAAGTGGTCGATCCCACTGTGGCACACCACCAACTGACATATGATGAGGCTATGAGTTTGGGCTGGATATTTCATGTCACTGATTATGAGAATTTAGATTCCATTCAACAATCAGGCCTGAAGACCTTTGTGAAAGGAAGTGGAAAAGGCAGAAGGGATGCAGTTCACTTCATGTATCACAATGACAATGGTCAGGGCTACATAAGGATGGCAGAGGGCACGAAGCCTCCAAGAAACTATAGGCGACCAGTGTACCTCGTGTTGGATCCAAGTTTTATTGTGGACAACCAACTCTATCTGACAAAGAATGGTGTCATTTTATTTCATGGTGACATTCCTTTCCAGTACCTCCACGTCAAGGAACAACTCCCTACCATTGCATGCAACGTTGTTCATCAAGGACGTGGTCACTCTCTACCTCCATCGGTTACAGGTGGTTCATGGCACACCAACACAACATGGAACCATGTCATGAAGGAGAAAGGTCCAACATTTATTCCTGGACAAGACATTCCTGAGGAAGTCAGAATCACAGCATGGGAGTTCATGGGTCAACAGGTTCCACAAAACTATGGAAGATTGGTTTTTGGTACACCACTATGCAACGAGAATGACTTTGACCCGGTTGTGGAATCAATCTATGGTGCTGCAGCAGAAGGCTCTCGAGAAAGAGAGGTATCTGCGCAGGCTGATGAAACCATGGAAAATCCATATGAACAACCATCAAGAAGAGGACGCTCTCCAGAAAGAGAGGAACCTCAAGATGTATGGGAGCAACAACGCTCCTCATCAGGAAGTCCAGAATCACCACAACATGATGATCCTCAACAAGATGCGCAAGACAATCAACAAGAGGAGCCATCAGTGGACGTCCATGACGACCCAATGGGTGAAGAGGCTGTCAATCTCTGGGAAGCAGAAGATCCACCAGATGATATTGAAGACCCTGTGGTAGAACAGGCTACCAAAAGTTCAATTTCTGCATCGAATCCTTGGGTCCTGTATGAGGCAGGTATTGTCTGTGCAAGAGAAGAGAGCGGTGAACTCATCAAGAACTCCTCAGGAGAAAAAGTGATAGTTCTGCGTGAATGGAACCTACTACTCTCTTCACAAAAGATAGCACTTCGTAGACAATCGATCACTCGCTCAGATTGGGAGAAGTTACCATGGACAGGACATCTATGCTTACTCTTCACAAGAGCTTGGGAGATTGGACGCATGTTGGCACACTTCCATCGAGAAGGAAACATTGAAGCCATGGAAGGTTACATGAACTCTTGTCGACAATATTGGACAGACTGGATGCGAGGTCAAGTTGCCCCAACAGGTTGGGAAGACAGACACAGTATCAACAGAGACGAATGGAGAGAGAAGTTCTTGCTATACGAAAGAGACTTAGCAATACAGAAGGACATGGAGTATCTCTCAGAAGCAGTCTTTGTCTTTTACACTAAGCATCTTGATCAGTTCATTAGAGAGAACAACAAACTCTGGGGAGATTTCTGCAGGAGAAAGAAGGACCGTGATGGTAACATTTTGGATGCACTGGAGTTGAACACACATGGGTATGACATGACTATTCAAGGAATTACAGTTCCCATGAACAAGAGAACAGTCATCCCTGAACCTGAACGGCATTTCTCGTTTTCCACAAAGATGATGATCATGGCAATCGATCTGTATGAAGATGAAGCACCTGCTAGCTTTAGCCATTTCACAGTTTTTGCTTTGAACAAGCTTCGACAATTTGTGGATAGCAGAAAGGAATTGACAGCTCAATCCTACAGATTCTTTGTTGAACATGCCTACAATCAATTCTTTCAGCATGAAGCATTCCATCAATCTGCAAGAGCAAGGACAAAGGTCAGGGAATGCGGTTCAGGTGACTTCCACACATCTACAAAGCTCGATGGCTACATCTGGGTAGCTGGAAAGGACAAGATTGCTCACATCCCAGAATCAGAGCAACAGAATGTGGACATGGAAGATCACGATGATGATGATGCTGAAGATGATTTGGAGTTTTTGCCAAGACTACAAGTTTTTGTCAGGAAAGAGGAGGAAAAGGCATCAGGCTCTCAGGAAAGAGAGGAAGAAGGTGTATGCTCTCAAGAAAGAGAGGAAACACAACCACAACAAGAAGATGAGGTATTACCAGATGCAAATCCTCGAAGAAATCTGGAAGATCGACAGGGACTGTTTTTAGTCAGGCAACTCAAACCAGAGCACAGGAGGATCCTACAGGATATTACACTTGCAGGCCAATCAATCCTCACAGGAGATGATCTTGAAGGAGGTCAACCCCTTGAACGTGGTGACATAAGCTTCTTCTCATTATGGTTGATGATGTCGGCATTATCAGATGCTTCCTTTTCAACATTTATGGAGCAGTATGCACCTATGATGGGTTATGAGATCTCTTACGACAAGTATCATGAGTTCAAACTGGATATTGACCAAGTTCTCAGGGAGAATGAACACCTTGGCGCAGAAAATTTCTTTGGAGCAGAGGATCCTGATTTGGTGGACGATGATCCAGACACTCCTCTTCCAGATCTTCAAAGACCAGGCGCGGGTGATCCTGAGTACAAGCATACTATTGAAAGTTTGAACATTGAGGACAAGCATATCATTTTGGAAACTGATGATGACAAATTGGTTGAGTGTACATTGAAATGGATCAGTATGTGCAATCAGAATGTTCAACAAAAGATCAAGGACAGTTTTGTCAAACCAGAAGAACGACAAGAGAAAGAAGAGGATGAAGAAGAGGAGATTGCTGTCGAAGAAGAAGAAGAAGAAAAAGACACACAGGAGCCACATGTCCCAGCTGAAGGCTCTTCAGAGAAAGAGGAATCAGCTCCACCTGAACGCTCCTCAGAAAAGGAGGAATCAGGGGAGAAGAAAACAGACATTCAAGATGATGAGACAGCTCCTGAAGTGAAACCTGCAATTCGACTTTACTATGGTCAAGATATCACTGGAAACGAAGATGATTCAGTTTTTCGAAAATTGAAGGATTGTTTTTCAGATGGTTACCATGGTGAATGGGCAGGATTTTACAACAAAGGTTATCCAGCGTCTTCGAAGCATCGACACATGTTTTGGCATGTCAAGTACAGGAAGACCATGTCTCCACATCAAGATTATTGGTACCATCTTACAGATGACCAGTTGATGGTTGAGTACATTGCCAGACACAAGGATCAGAATCCACAACTAGAATTACAAGAACTCAATCAGCGCATTGAATATGGTTGTAGTGATCCTAGGATGCATCCTCTTCATCAAGACAAGGCAGAAAGATCCTCAAAAGAAGCAGAAAAGAGGATTGATGACGATTTTGGAAATCTCACAAGGGTACTCCAAGATTACGTTGAGGACCACAAGGTCTTGCCTTACTGTATGATCTTGCATAGCTTGGCTTACAGATATTTAGGTGGAGGCCTATCAGACCCAACGTACAAGGATGCCGAATTTCCATACAGATCCTCTCCACAGATAACAGCAATGTTTTGGAATTTGGGAAACTGGTGCAGAAACAGATTTGAAAAATGCCCGGTTCCAGAAAGATTTCAACAATTCATTCCACACATTGACTACACTATCGATGAGGATCATGAAAAATTTGATGAAACCAAATCACAGTTCAACAATTACTTCATCAATGTCATCAAGAACTTTGGAGGACATCTTTTCATGAATTGCGAGGCTGGTTCATTGTATCCTCACAGAGAAAGACTCGACGAGGTTGACTTTAAAACTTGCTTCAATGACTATCATGACTTGATGGTGGCAGCTCGCCTTGGAAAGGATGGCTATATCAAGCAAATTGCTGGATATCACACAGATGACAACGACACACGAGTTCGACAAGTCTCATGGGCAATCTTTGAAGTATCTTGGGGAAAGACAAAGGATCGAGATACAGATGAGATTGTTGACTTGACAAGAGCTAGGATGAGAATGACACGTGTGTGCGTTTATCACGTCGGACAGAAGTATGCATCAGACTCTGCTGGGATTGTTGGTGAGTGCTTAGCTGTTATGGCTTTTGAGTGTGCCAGATATCAAGTTGACTTCATCGCAGGTGATGGAAACAAGGCATGCTATTACAGCACACCAAAATCTCCAGGTGTCCCTACATACCAACACAGCCTTATCCAATTCTGGATCAACAGAATGGTAGGTGTTGCAACACAAGCCATGCGCAAGTATTTTGATTCATCTTGCCCTCCAATCAGGGTCAAGCATTTCATTTCTTGCAGTTATCGTGACTTGGATTTTCTTGCAACGCACTTGGATGGCATTACAACAGCAACATACACCGACGAGCTCATGAACAAGACAAATGGTAAAGGTGATTGTTGTATGTTAACAGTTGTTGAGTGGGGTCATTCACGTTTGATGTGTGAGGAACACCCAGAAGACTTTGAGGATGAAGATCACATGAACTATGTGGGTGAATTTTACTTCAAGGTAAATGAAACTTGCTTACATGGTGATCACAACATCTTCATGGTTGCCCCAAATGATCGTGATGCTCATAATCCAATTCTTATCCATCTTGATCCTTCTGATATGTCGTGGAATGAACGACATCATTACAAACAGGCCTACAAGAAGAAGCAGTATGCAGATACAAGAAAGGAAAGACAGAAGGAGAAAAAGAGAAAAGCATATGAAGATCAAGCATCAACGTATCAGGGCAACACAGAGTGGGGTGGATCCTCATCTTCTTCGTCCAGACCATGGAGATCAAGCTTTTGGCTATGAGTGAGTGTATACTTCTTTAAATGAAGATACCACAGCATGAGAGGCCATGTACAGTTTTTCTGTGCGTTCAACTTATTTCACACAGATGGCATATACTCTTTTAGATAGAGATAATGCCACAAGTGTCTGAACTTCAATTTAATGTAAAATAGAGACTCTTGTAAATAGAGATACTATATACATTTATCTCCATGAATCATCCGGCGAGCAGACCACTCCGAATGGAGCGAACTCCAAAAATTTACCAACTTCGATTTCAGTCCATTGTTTGCTTGAATGAGCAACTTTGGAGATCCGCTATTTCCGTTTATTTCGTGATTTGGTCGAGGACTGATCAAGGACATCACTGGACTTTCTAGCGAGATTCATATGAGGACTGATGCAAACAATCTTGTGACTACTGCCAGCACTACTCATGTTCCTGAACAACAAGAGACCATTCATATGATTCAGATGCTTAGGAAGGAAGCATGTTCAGGTTCTATTGCTGACTTGTCACATATCAGAACTCAATGGTGTTTAGCCGATTGTTTGACCAAGAAGTCTGCCAATCCTCAGAATCTTATTGATGCTGTTCGACAAGGTGTTCTTAAAGAAGTTGATGCTCATCCACCATTTAGATCATTACTGGAACACAAAGCTTACCTCAGGTCATGGTTGCCAACAGTTTGCAGTCATGTTGATTTCAGACATGATGTATTTCTGTTAGGTGACACCTTGAGGGATTCTTGACTATTTTTTGAATTTGTGCCTGCGGCTCAAAAGGCAGAGTCTCGAGGATCGCACTGTTTCTTCAACATGTCGAGCTCTAGCCGGTGGAACAGGGCCTCAGCCGCAGCATCTAGTGATCAGGCACAATCGAACACTCGAGGTCAAGAACATCAAAGCTATGATTTTAGTCGAAGACATTCAGCTGATGGATATGCTCTGAGAAGATCAGAGGAAATCCCAGCTGACCAATTTCGAACACCATCGACATTACCCGATGAGGATCATTTATCATTTTGCTATGATTACAGGCGCCAAACAGATTGGTTTCAGGCTCACGAGCAAGTGAGGAAGAAGAGAGAGCGCAATTTACATACATTGATGGGTCCACACAACATGAGACCAACTGACAGACATGAAATGTTCATGGACGCAATAGCTTGGATTTTGCACTGGGGAACTAGTCATGGAGAATTTGATGAATCTTTGAAATGGACTTCAAGTTTTCTGAAGTATCTCTGTGGCTTTACAACTCAGGCAGAAGAAAACTGGTTTGATGAACGATGCAATGATTTCCACGTGGACATGACTAGCTCATCAAGGAGAAGTTATTATCTGTCATGTAGCAAGAGGCTATCCAATGTGTTGAGACATTGCAGAGACAAAACGTTATTCACTGCCAGTGGAGCTATGAACATTTCCTTACTGTTTGATCAGATGCAAGGAGACAATCCAAAGGAATATCACATGTCTGGAGCAGATTTTGCTGCTATGTTACTGTGTAATCCAAAACAACGTTTCTTTGTTGAGATCTCCATGAGATGGCAGTGGTACCCATATAGCTCAATGGCAGAGTATCCATTCGACGTTCGTCTTGGTGCTTTTCAAGGACATAGCAACCAAGTTGTCGATCCCACTGTGGCACACCACCAACTGACATATGATGAGGCTATGAGTTTGGGCTGGATTTTTCATGTCACTGATTACATGAATTTAGATTCCATTCAACAATCAGGCCTGAAGACCTTTGTGAAAGGAAGTGGAAAAGGCAGAAGGGATGCAGTTCACTTCATGTACCACAATGACAATGGTCAGGGCTACATAAGGATGGCAGAGGGCACGAAGCCTCCAAGAAACTATAGGCGATCAGTGTACCTCGTGTTGGATCCAAGTTTTATTGTGGACAACCAACTCTATCTGACAAAGAATGGTGTCATTTTATTTCATGGTGACATTCCTTTCCAGTACCTCCACGTCAAGGAACAACTCCCTACCATTGCATGCAACGTTGTTCATCAAGGACGTGGCCACTCTCTACCTCCATCGGTTACAGGTGGTTCATGGCACACCAACACAACATGGAACCATGTCATGAAGGAGAAAGGTCCAACATTTATTCCTGGACAAGACATTCCTGAGGAAGTCAGAATCACAGCATGGGAGTTCATGGGTCAGCAAGTTCCACAAAACTATGGAAGATGGTTTTTGGTACACCACTATGCAATGAGAATGACTTTGACCCGGTTGTGGAATCAATCTATGGTGCTGCAGCAGAAGGCTCTCGAGAAAGAGAGGTATCTGCGCAGGCTGATGAAACCATGGAAAATCCATATGAACAACCATCAAGAAGAGGACGCTCTCCAGAAAGAGAGGAACCTCAAGATGTATGGGAGCAACAACGCTCCTCATCAGGAAGTCCAGAATCACCACAACATGATGATCCTCAACAAGATGCTCAAGACAATCAACAAGAGGAGCCATCAGTGGACGTCCATGACGACCCAATGGGTGAAGAGGCTGTCAATCTCTGGGAAGCAGAAGATCCACCAGATGATATTGAAGACCCTGTTGTAGAACAGGCTACCAAAAGTTCAATTTCTGCATCGAATCCCTGGGTCCTGTATGAGGCAGGTATTGTCTGTGCAAGAGAAGAGAGCGGTGAACTCATCAAGAACTCCTCAGGAGAAAAAGTGATAGTTCTGCGTGAATGGAACCTACTACTCTCTTCACAAAAGATAGCACTTCGTAGACAATCGATCACTCGCTCAGATTGGGAGAAGTTACCATGGACAGGACATCTATGCTTACTCTTCACAAGAGCTTGGGAGATTGGACGCATGTTGGCACACTTCCATCGAGAAGGAAACATTGAAGCCATGGAAGGTTACATGGAATCTTGTCGACAGTATTGGACAGACTGGATGCGAGGTCAAGTTGCCCCAACAGGTTGGGAAGACAGACACAGTATCAACAGAGACGAATGGAGAGAGAAGTTCTTGCTATACGAAAGAGACTTAGCAATACAGAAGGACATGGAGTATCTCTCAGAAGCAGTCTTTGTCTTTTACACTAAGCATCTTGATCAGTTCATTAGAGAGAACAACAAACTCTGGGGAGATTTCTGCAGGAGAAAGAAGGACCGTGATGGTAACATTTTGGATGCACTGGAGTTGAACACACATGGGTATGACATGACTATTCAAGGAATTACAGTTCCCATGAACAAGAGAACAGTCATCCCTGAACCTGAACGGCATTTCTCGTTTTCCACAAAGATGATGATCATGGCAATCGATCTGTATGAAGATGAAGCACCTGCTAGCTTCAGCCATTTCACAGTTTTTGCTTTGAACAAGCTTCGACAATTTGTGGATAGCAGAAAGGAATTGACAGCTCAATCCTACAGATTCTTTGTTGAACATGCCTACAATCAATTCTTTCAGCATGAAGCATTCCATCAATCTGCAAGAGCAAGGACAAAGGTCAGGGAATGCGGTTCAGGTGACTTCCACATATCTACAAAGCTCGATGGCTACATCTGGGTAGCTGGAAAGGACAAGATTGCTCACATCCCAGAATCAGAGCAACAGAATGTGGACATGGAAGATCACGATGATGATGATGCTGAAGATGATTTGGAGTTTTTGCCAAGACTACAAGTTTTTGTCAGGAAAGAGGAGGAAAAGGCATCAGGCTCTCAGGAAAGAGAGGAAGAAGGTGTATGCTCTCAAGAAAGAGAGGAAACACAACCACAACAAGAAGATGAGGTATTACCAGATGCAAATCCTCGAAGAAATCTGGAAGATCGACAGGGACTGTTTTTAGTCAGGCAACTCAAACCAGAGCACAGACAGATCCTCCATGATATTACACTCGCAGGCCAATCAATCCTCACAGGAGATGATCTTGAAGGAGGTCAACCCCTTGAACGTGGTGACATAAGCTTCTTCTCATTATGGTTGATGATGTCGGCATTATCAGATGCTTCTTTTTCAACATTTATGGAGCAGTATGCACCTATGATGGGTTATGAGATCTCTTACGACAAGTATCATGAGTTCAAACTGGATATTGACCAAGTTCTCAGGGAGAATGAACACCTTGGCGCAGAAAATTTCTTTGGAGCAGAGGATCCTGATTTGGTGGACGATGATCCAGACACTCCTCTTCCAGATCTTCAAAGACCAGGCGCGGGTGATCCTGAGTACAAGCATACTATTGAAAGTTTGAACATTGAGGACAAGCATATCATTTTGGAAACTGATGATGACAAATTGGTTGAGTGTACATTGAAATGGATCAGTATGTGCAATCAGAATGTTCAACAAAAGATCAAGGACAGTTTTGTCAAACCAGAAGAACGACAAGAGAAAGAAGAGGATGAAGAAGAGGAGATTGCTGTCGAAGAAGAAAGAAGAAGAAAAAGACACACAGGAGCCACATGTCCCAGCTGAAGGCTCTTCAGAGAAAGAGGAATCAGCTCCACCTGAACGCTCCTCAGAAAAGGAGGAATCAGGGGAGAAGAAAACAGACATTCAAGATGATGAGACAGCTCCTGAAGTGAAACCTGCAATTCGACTTTACTATGGTCAAGATATAACTGGAAACGAAGATGATTCAGTTTTTCGAAAATTGAAGGATTGTTTTTCAGATGATTACCATGGTGAATGGGCAGGATTTTACAACAAAGGTTATCCAGCGTCTTCGAAGCATCGACACATGTTTTGGCATGTCAAGTACAGAAAGACCATGTCTCCACATCAAGATTATTGGTACCATCTTACAGATGACCAGTTGATGGTTGAGTACATTGCCAGACACAAGGATCAGAATCCACAACTAGAATTACAAGAACTCAATCAGCGCATTGAATATGGTTGTAGTGATCCTAGGATGCATCCTCTTCATCAAGACAAAGCAGAAAGATCCTCAAAAGAAGCAGAAAAGAGGATTGATGACGATTTTGGAAATCTCACAAGGGTACTCCAAGATTACGTTGAGAACCATAAGGTCTTGCCTTACTGTATGATCTTGCATAGCTTGGCTTACAGATATTTAGGTGGAGGCCTATCAGACCCAACGTACAAGGATGCCGAATTTCCATACAGATCCTCTCCACAGATAACAGCAATGTTTTGGAATTTGGGAAACTGGTGCAGAAACAGATTTGAAAAATGCCCGGTTCCAGAAAGATTTCAACAATTCATTCCACACATTGACTACACTATCGATGAGGATCATGAAAAATTTGATGAAACCAAATCACAGTTCAACAATTACTTCATCAATGTCATCAAGAACTTTGGAGGACATCTTTTCATGAATTGCGAGGCTGGTTCATTGTATCCTCACAGAGAAAGACTCGACGAGGTTGACTTTAAAACTTGCTTCAATGACTATCATGACTTGATGGTGGCAGCTCGCCTTGGAAAGGATGGCTATATCAAGCAAATTGCTGGATATCACACAGATGACAACGACACACGAGTTCGACAAGTCTCATGGGCAATCTTTGAAGTATCTTGGGGAAAGACAAAGGATCGAGATACAGATGAGATTGTTGACTTGACAAGAGCTAGGATGAGAATGACACGTGTGTGCGTTTATCACGTCGGACAGAAGTATGCATCAGACTCTGCTGGGATTGTTGGTGAGTGCTTAGCTGTTATGGCTTTTGAGTGTGCCAGATATCAAGTTGACTTCATCGCAGGTGATGGAAACAAGGCATGCTATTACAGCACACCAAAATCTCCAGGTGTCCCTACATACCAACACAGCCTTATCCAATTCTGGATCAACAGAATGGTAGGTGTTGCAACACAAGCCATGCGCAAGTATTTTGATTCATCTTGCCCTCCAATCAGGGTCAAGCATTTCATTTCTTGCAGTTATCGTGACTTGGATTTTCTTGCAACGCACTTGGATGGCATTACAACAGCAACATACACCGACGAGCTCATGAACAAGACAAATGGTAAAGGTGATTGTTGTATGTTAACAGTTGTTGAGTGGGGTCATTCACGTTTGATGTGTGAGGAACACCCAGAAGACTTTGAGGATGAAGATCACATGAACTATGTGGGTGAATTTTACTTCAAGGTAAATGAAACTTGCTTACATGGTGATCACAACATCTTCATGGTTGCCCCAAATGATCGCGATGCTCATAATCCAATTCTTATCCATCTTGATCCTTCTGATATGTCGTGGAATGAACGACATCATTACAAACAGGCCTACAAGAAGAAGCAGTATGCAGATACAAGAAAGGAAAGACAGAAGGAGAAAAAGAGAAAAGCATATGAAGATCAAGCATCAACGTATCAGGGCAACACAGAGTGGGGTGGATCCTCATCTTCTTCGTCCAGACCATGGAGATCAAGCTTTTGGCTATGAGTGAGTGTATACTTCTTTAAATGAAGATACCACAGCATGAGAGGCCATGTACAGTTTTTCTGTGCGTTCAACTTATTTCACACAGATGGCATATACTCTTTTAGATAGAGATAATGCCACAAGTGTCTGAACTTCAATTTAATGTAAAATAGAGACTCTTGTAAATAGAGATACTATATACATTTATCTCCATGAATCATCCGGCGAGCAGACCACTCCGAATGGAGCGAACTCCAAAAATTTACCAACTTCGATTTCAGTCCATTGTTTGCTTGAATGAGCAACTTTGGAGATCCGCTATTTCCGTTTATTTCGTGATTTGGTCAATTGTTTTTCGTATGACCTGAATTTCTGAATCTTGCGAACCCGAACTTTTCAATTCGAACTTTCACCGGTAGAGCGAGGCATTTTGCCTATGGAGAGACCGTGCGCGAAGCACCATTGGTCGCTACTGGAAAAATTAGCGAATCCGCTGTTCTTTTTCGACATGTCCTTAGGACATTCGCTGCTTTCACGTGTTTTTCAATTCGAAGCCACTGCGTAACTCCGGTTTCTTTTGCTATTTGCCATTGTGTAGAGAAGTCAGGAAGATACTCTTAATACCAATTGGGTACGGCAAGGCGTAGTGCTCTACTCATTGCTTTTGAATTTGTGCCTGTGTTTTTGTTTCGACCTAATACCTACATAGGTACATGCATGAGTATTGAGCACATTTATATGCGCCCTTCAAGGCTCAAGAGGTATATAGAGTAACCCTGTAGACAAGCACTGACCGGCAACAGGCTGAGAGTAAAAGAGTGCTGTCATTGGGGAAGACGCCTTAGCTGATCTTGAAGTAGACGCTAGGGCCCCTCTTCAGCCCTCCCCCCTGCACCCCCCCACCCGCTTTTATTTTTAAACCGGTTCCCCTTGCTACCTACTATTCCTTTCTTTTTTCCTGCTGCTACTATTGCTACTACTACTACTGCTACTACTACTACTACGACGACGACTACGACGACGACGACGACGACGACGACGACGCGACGACGCCGACGACGACGACGACGACGACGACGACCTCGACGACGACGACGACGACGATGACGACGACGACGACGACTACTACTACTACTATACTATACTACTACTACTACTTCTACTACTACTACTACTACCACTACTACTATACTACTACTACTATACTACTACTACTATACTACTACTACTACCACTACTACTACCACTACCACTACCACTACCACTACGACTACGACTACGACTACGACTACTACTACTGCTGCTGCTGCTGCTGCTACTCCTGCTAGTGCTGCTACTACTGCTACTACTATTACTACACCAACTACTACTATGATTTTTTTTTGATACGGATATTTTTTTTTGATCTAGGTTTGCAGCACGAAACCTGTGAGGTCTCACACAGTGGCACCTGGATATTTTTTTTGATGCATATTTTTTTTGATGCGTGCTGGATATTTTTTTGATGCATTTTTATTTTTTTTGATACGTGTCTCGAACGAGATCCTCATGAATTGCCGGACAAAGCTGCCACAAATAGATGGCTGACGGGAAAAGACTCAAGCCTTTTGCGGTCACATTGCATTTATGATAGGGATGAATCTCCTTGTAAGAGCTAACTTGTTTTTTTGATTGTTTTTGTTTGAAGAGCTGATTTGCTAGGGTTTCATCAATGTGCTGTGGTGTTACAAGCGCCATGGTGGTTACAAAGAAATGCTATGCCTTCCAGATGTCTTAAACAGCAGTATCTTGGATGTGTTTCAAAATGATCCTTATCCGGGGCTTTTGTGTTTCGAAATGATCCTTATCCTCTGTGTTTCAAAATGAGCCTTATCCGGTGTTTCAAAATGATCCGGGTCCCGTAGATCTTTTTAGCATATTGGGTAGTTCGCCAGGTAAAGAGCCGGATAGCAGCACAGCATCTCTCCTACGAGGTGAGCTTTGCACCTTTTTGGCTGTGTTGAGGAAAGAAACACATAGACAAGGACGGACCTTTTGAGGCACATGCTTCGCATTGCCTCGCACCACTATTTACATAAGATTCCAGGTTCCTAATCATTTTTCTCCTTCTTGGGGTTGCTCTATTCAATTACTGACAAACGATGGAGAAAAACAAGGCGGGCCAGTGCCATAGCCGGACAGTTAATTTGCTGGGATAGCCTCCATCGTCAGCCTGGACTTCACGGTATCACGAGCGAGAGAGTGAGAGTGAGAGAGAGCGAGCGAGGGAGGGAGGGAGGGAGGGAGGGAGGGGGAGGTTGGACCTCGCACCACTATTTACATAAGATTCCAGGTTCCTAATCATTTTTCTCCTTCTTGGGGTTGCTCTATTCAATTACTGACAAACGATGGAGAAAAACAAGGCGGGCCAGTGCCATAGCCGGACAGTTAATTTGCTGGGATAGCCTCCATCGTCAGCCTGGACTTCACGGTATCACGAGCGAGAGAGTGAGAGTGAGAGAGAGCGAGCGAGGGAGGGAGGGAGGGAGGGAGGGAGGGGGAGGTTGGACGCATGCTGACATGCATCTACTGCAGCTTTAAACGTATGACAAGTATGCCCATAGTGGAAAGGACCATGTTGTGATTGGTAGATTGGTCATTTACCAAGGACGGCTTCGGAGACACCCATTCCAGAATCACATCTTAAACGATCTTAATCGGCAAATGTAGATGTTCCCGGGCTTTGAATCAAACCGGTTTGCTGACACGAAAGACAATGAACCTGTATTGTGACAAAGTCTCAGCTTCCTTTTGCCAAGTTTGCTTTCGCTTGTCATTTGATCATGAAAGGCAGTTGCAAAGAAGGCGATTGACAACATGTTTAACTTGTTCAGGCATACAATAGCATGATTCATGATCCATTGAAGACTTCCAAGTGGTTCCAAGTGGCCATGTCCTGTGAGTCTTTATATGACGTACTCCTGGTGGATCAAAATGCCACATTGGACGACATCAAGCTGGCCTTCAAGAAGCGTGCCTTGCAAGTGCATCCGGACAAAGGTGGTAGCAAGGAAGCTTTCCATCTGGTGTACCAGGCACTTGAGACCTTAGCTGATCCAGAGGCCCGCGCAAAATATGACAACACTTTGTCACAGGTCAAAACGAGACCTGAGCAACGGCCGCATCAGAGGGTCCCAGGCCGCAAAAAGAAGGCTCCGAAGAAACCTGGCCACCGGGCCGCCGAAAAGGAACCAAAGCCAAAGAGACCTGCAGCTCATGGGGGTAAGGCTTCAACTGCACCAGCAGCACCGGCAACCCAGCAGTCCAAGCAAACAAAGCTGTTGATCAGAATCCATGATCTCTTAAAACAATTGCCTCGACATGTGCGGAATGATGTGATCTGCAAGCAGTTCTCCCAGAAGCAGCGCTTGATTCTAGAGAGATGGATGGTTGACATGTCGACTGAGGGTGGAAAAGAGAGATCATTGGCATTGGCTACAGAAAGTCTGGCAGCAAGTGCCCGGAGTCCTGGAACGGCACAAGATGGGCATTGCAGCGTGCTTGCTTTGCCAGCGGCAAGCGCCAGCTTCAGCCGGAAAGAATTTGCTAAGCAGACCGCTAAGCGGACGAAGAGAAAGAGGAATAAAGAATCGAAGGGAAAGGTGCGAAGCACTGCGGGCTACCTCAAAAAAGATTCACGTGGCAGCCTTGCTTACAGGGCCGGCATTTGCTTTGATTCATTTGAGATGCTTACCAAAAAATGTGACTTTCAAACTGCTCTTGAATACTTGGTGGTTCTCACTGCCGCAAAGCAGAAGATGCGAGATCCCAAAGCCCCCGACCTCCATTTTGAGGAGCGATTGCAAGCGGCCCTCGTTTCCTCTGCCAAAGAGCACGGGAAAGACCTTGCAGATCTCAGACTTAGTTTTGTGCTTATCCAAGCGGCTGGATTTTTTATTGGAATCTCATTGCGGGCACCCACAGTTCGCAGTATTGACATCCTTGGAAGGATGCGCTGCTTCATGGAGGCTTTTCGCCAATATGCCAAGAATGGGGGGAATCGATGCATCTATTGGCAGTATAGCCCAGCGCATCTCCAGGATGCTTGGGAACGGTTTCAAAAAGGTGTGGCTCATGCCTGGGAGATTGCTGGGGCAAATAGCACCGATATTCTGCAGAAGATCCAGGCGCTTCACAAAGGCAGAACTGAATTCCGCATCAGACAATTGCAGAAGTGGGAGCAGGGACACATGGCAATGCAAGACAAGAACTGGCGTCGTCCCAAAAGACTGCGAACACCGTTGCCCTTTCGGGCACAAAAATATAGAAAAGTCCTTTCAGAGCGTGAAGAGTGCCGACGGATGGCTTTGGAGGATAGAAAAAGACATCGGCCTAGAGGATTGCGAGGTCAGAATTATTCCCGAAAGTTGTTGGCTTTGAAAAGGCTGCTTGCTAGGTGGGAGAGTGCCCTGAAAAGAAAGGCAAGGCTGCTGGACAAAGCACGTCGGAAGGTCATAGAAGAAAAGAAGGCGCAGCGAAAAAAGACCCAAGAGGAACGAAGACGATTGGAAGCTTTGAACCAGAAACGGCTGAAAGAAGAAGAGCGCCTGAGAAGAAAAGCACTTCGAAAGAGAATGAGATCCGACCTCACTATGGACGAGATTCTTGGCCGGCATGATGCCGATGGCCCCGACCGAAAAAAGTGGGACGTGCTTCGATCTTGGGCATTTATACGCTGTTCCACAGGTCTTTCATGATGGAATACGGTTTGGAATGACGATGTTGATGATGGTGATGGTGATGATGATGATGATGATGATGACGACGACGAGGACGACGATGATGATGATGGTGTTGGTGCTGGTGCCGGTGCTGGTGGTGGCGGCGGTAAGTAGCGGTGACGGGGGCGATGGCGGTAATGTTGATGTGATGTTGATGTGATACTGAACCGATACTGTAATTGGTACTGTAGTGGGTGAGTGGTAGGTGGCAGGCGTTGAGTGTTTGGTGGTGGGTTGTGCGTGGTGGGTTGTGGGTGATTGTTCCGTACGTCCTCGAGCTCTTGAACTACGTAGCCTCGATACCCGCAAGCAGTCATTCGGATGCATTGGGTACCCGTTCCGCTGGCCCAAGCTTCCACAAGAACCAAAATTGCTGGGAGTGCAATTGTGGCAAACTGTGGGCCCTTGAAAATCTTGAAAACACTCTTTCGTGCAGCGTGGGTTTTGAAGGAACCAACGCCGAGTCGCTGAGTTTGTCATTTATTTGCTGTATAAAGTATGGTTGGTGGTTTGGAACATGTTTTATCATCACATAATATATGGGATATTCCTTCCCTTTGACTAATGTTTTTCAAGATGGTTAAAACATGTTAAAACCACCAACCAGGTATGGAATGCTTCAGGGCAAAACTCAGTGACGGGCTCAGGAACCCCACCTTGTGACCGCATGTAATCCTGTGATATCGTGGGGATTGCAGTCTCGTATTGTCCCAGGCAGATCCAGGGGGTAATAGACCACATCCGTCAGTAGATGGGGAAAATACCACTGAACAAGTCGGTCGATTGAAGGCCTACTTACTTGCAGTTGCCAACCACTAACTGAGATCATTTGAGATCCAATTTTTTGGGAACCGGAGATCGTGTGCTGCTGCAGGTCCTTGATCTGCAAGATTGCCCTGAGACACTGTCGGAAGACATCACGCTGATGAGGTGGGGCACGTTGACAGATCGACGCAAAACACCACGCATAACCGCATCGCCACCAATTGACTGCGGATTTGTTGGGTTCTGGTATCGAATCAGTTGTTACATTACTAGTTAATTTTTAGTTTTATGTCACCGCAAGTCAGCATTATTCTTACCGTCGCGGAGTTTTGCTGGGGTCTTTCACATCACATGTGGTCAAAGTGTTCAACAAAGGGGTTTTCCTTGGCAAGCGAGTGCCAGTGTTTTGGGATTGCAGTCGCGTCTGCAGATGAGCATGGTTGGAAGGCATTTGGCTGTAGTTTGAAGCCTGTTTTCTTGGTCAAGTGGCTAACCTTTGAGCCGCCGTTCAGGGACCACATGGCAATTATCGATGGTCGTTTGACTGTTTGCTCTTCAAGTACGTCCGCTTCGATCACATTTGACTACAATGCTGACAGCGGCATCCCTGGTCCGTCCTGTGTGGTTTGTGGTGATCCCATTCGAGTTGGCAAGGCAGCTGCGGCCATTGATATGAGCAGCCATGGGGCGCTGTGCAAGCTTGCAGCGGATCCAAGGCATGGAGATGCCCTCTGCTGCCATATCATGCACGCATGGTGCGCGGAGTATTTGACCGATTCGTTGTGCCCGGGTTGTACAGATCCAGCCAGCCCCACAGCAGACACAGCGCAGATTCCTTTGCCACCGATTAGGCGCATCGGCTTTGATGTTGGGGGAGTCATTGTGAGACACCGCGAGGACATGGACTTGGACTCTGGAGTGGACACAGCTGGGCTGTTAGGAGATGATTATTTGCATGCACAGGCCACTGCGGGTGCGCTGGATACACTCGCAGACGTGGTGAAAAAGCTTGGGCGTGAGAACGTGCACATCATCTCCAAATGTGGAGCAGAGACTGAGGCCAGGACACTTGAGTGGATGGAATACTCTGGCTTCTTTGAGAAGACAGGGATTCAAAGACAGCATGTGCACTTCTGCCGGGATGTGAAGGACAAGGCCCCCCTTGTAGCCAAGCTGAAGCTGGATGCCTTCGTTGATGATCGGATTGATGTGCTGAGGCCTATGCTATCTCTAGTTGGGGTACGCCCTTTGCTCTTCATGCCAAAACAAGAGACACTTGGGCAATCGCCAGCATTTTGGATACCGAGAATCGAAAAGCTGGCTGGCTGGGAAAGTGTGCGCGCACTTTGCCTTGGCCTGGGTACATGATCTAGTTCAGCGATTGAGGGAACTTTAGGGTTGAGAGTTTTTTTTCGACTGGAGTTTGCAGAACTCGTATGCTGAATGCCGCGCTGGGCACAGTGATGTACAGTTGGGTTATGTTGAGTTTATATATGTACAGTCTCGACCGATCTCGACCACGTTGTTCGCAGATGGGGCACCAAAGAACAAACCCTGAATGCTTGCCGCCGAGCCCCTTTGATTTTGCCGAAGAGGTCCGGCATAGGGGCGGAGGTATGTGGCACAGGACCTGTGAATTTACATGAAATTACCAACTAATTGCTGGATAATTCCTTTGCCAAAACGAAGCATCGCAATACATCCAGTACTAGTCACTGTACAAAATACGGCACATGTACTGTTACTGTCATCATTCTAATCACCCATTCTTGGGATTTGAAGATGAGGGTGCCAGAGTGAAATGACCCATACCAACCTTCTTTTCAGGTCCAGATCTCTCCAGAAGCCAGCCTTGTGCGGGAACCTTGGACCCTCATGACATCCAGCATCAGGAGTTGGAGTTTGGATGGGCTGTTTCCACTATCCTCACCATGGCCAACATGACCCAATCAGTACCCTGTGGGGGTCCTTACCAACACGTTTCGTATCGGACTGGTTGTGTAAGGACCATATATTAACTTAACTCGGAGTTTTTAGTCTTGTCACCTTGTCAGGGTGAGCACATTGAAGCTGAAGGTCATATCACCTCTAGGGGGGCTATATGACAAATATAGAGCATGCAGCGTGCAGTGTATGTAGCTGACGGAAGATCCCCTTACCGTTGAGATTGCAAGGTATATACTTGGCACACAACTGTAAATAATGTCAAGGCTGCCCTTAGCAGTCGTGGCTTGAGATGTCTCCCTATCTTCAGCCATGAGCGCTGAAGTCACTGCACTTCTTTTTGCTCAGGATGTCAGTTTATGTCTCACTGGACGCATTGCTCTCCTGAACTGTTTTTGCAATAAAAAATCACCTCAGCCGTTAATGTGATCTCCATCCTCATTTCCTCTGGGTTTTATCTGGTCTTTAGATGTCTTTAGGTTATGTCTCAAACGCGGCAACCATCAGCCCAGGTGTACTTGCAATTCTGTCTGCAGGCGCCGGATATATGGCTTATATTTGCGCCTAGTTTAATCATGCGCTGATGGATGTGGATCGGATCATTAATGTAGGTTGGAGCGAGAAAGGACTCAAAACAGGCTGACAGAAACAGTATTTTTGATGCATCTCAGCTGGAGGGTGTCTAAATTGTTTTTTTTTCTTTATTTTTGTTTAAAAACTTTTAGGAGATTGTTGCAGGTGAAATCACAATAGAATGAATATAGATGAGAGCGGGTACGAACATGCTGTTTGAATCCGGGGCTTCGTACAAGAATCGACCACCTGAGCTCCATGGCTAGTAGTTGACGGTATCTTGGTAATGCTTCGGAGCATTTCGGAGCTGTACTTGCATTTCTGACTATTCATGATCGTTTATTCTTTATATATTCTTTATATTTGGGTTGCCGTTTGGGAGCCCTAGGAAATTGGATGATGGTGAATTCTCAAAGAACAACGCGTTTACTGCAGCAGTTCATTTTCTTAACCCCGCCCCCCCAACACTCCTTCCCCGCTATGCTCCCTCAAAACGAATAGATCCAATACTAAACCAGGGCGTTTGAAGGGATTATTTGCGGCCCTCGTTCCCTAAGCAAGGGGTCGCTGTCAAAGGTTCCTTGTATTTCCTTGTCGATAGTTGTTTGGATGATCTGGGAATATGTGGGATGTCATCTTCAAAATCATGTTCGGGTAGCAGTATGGAAAAAATTGTCCAATGATCACCCGTTTTGGGTAATCATAGGGGGCCAACCTTCCTGATTTGCACTGGACCCTTCGGTGCAGTGCAGCATTTCGGAGGTGGGACTCAAGGGCCGTTGCAGCAGTGGATCCAGCTTCACAACTCTGTATGATCTATTGCAATCTAGCATATTGTTATCTAGCTACTAAGCATACACGAAAACAGTTGCTTGCAAACATGTGCAAACTTCTTTTTTTTGCCTGGTTTTCAGAACATGACTTGCTTTCGAGAAGAGAAAACAGCACAAAGTTGCATGTAAGGAAGAAATAGGACACCAGGTGCCGTGTTGACCATGCAGAAAAGTGGAAGCCCTGCAATTGACCATGTCTTGATGGCCCAAGTGTCCCTGTATGATGTGCTGCTGGTGGACCAGAATGCCACGTTGGATGAGATCAAGCTGGCCTTTAAAAAGCGTGCTTTGCAGGTGCATCCGGACAAAGGTGGCAGCAAGGAGGCCTTCCATTTGGTGTACCAAGCACTTGAGACTTTAGCTGACCCGCTGGCACGCAGGAAGTATGACCATGGAGCGGCCGCCAACAGATGCAGTGCTGCAGAGTATCCAGAGGAGAGCAGAAAAAAGAAGAAAACTTGGAAGCATGCTCCAAAGCCAGAACCTCCGACCTCCAGCAAGAAGGCAAAATCGGCAAAGGCTTATGAGTGCCATGCTGGAAGTGAACCGCAGGCAGCTCAAGCATCGCAGTCGAATCAAACGAAACTGTTGATCAGAATCCATGATCTTTTGAAACAATTGCCTCGAGATGTGCGGAATGATGTGATCTGCAAGCAGTTCTCCCAGAAGCAGCGTTTGATTCTGGAGAAATGGATGGTTGACATGTCGACCGATAGTGGAAGACAGGGACCATTGGCATTGGCTACAGAAAGTCTGGCGACAAGAACGGCACAAGATGGGCATGGCAGCGCTCTTGCTCTGCCGGCTGCAAGCGCCAGCTTCAGTCAGAACAAGTCCAGGAGGTGCCAGATGAGAAATAGGAAGAAAGAACCCAATGTAAAGAAGGCCCGAAGCACCAGTGGCTACCTCAGGAAGGACTCAGCAGACCGCGATGCCTACAGAGCGGGCATTTGTTTTGATTCATTTGAGATGAACACAAGAAAGTGCGACTTCCAAACTGGCCTTGAGTTCTTGATGGTTCTGACTGCCGTGAAGCAAAAGATGCGAGATGCAGAATCTGCCGGTGCTTCCTTTGAGCACCACTTGCAAGGAGCCCTTATGTCCTCTGCCAAAGAGCACGGGAAGGACCTTGCGGATCTCAAACTTACTTTTCTGGTAGTCCAAGCGGCCGGTTTTTTTATTGGAACAGACTTGCGAACGCGAAGTGTCCAGAGTGTTGAACAACTTGGAAGGATGCGGCGCTGCTTGGAGCCTTTCCGCCAATATGCCAAGAACGTGGGGTCGCGAAGCTTGTATTGGCAGCACAGCCCAGCCCATCTCCAAGACGCTTGGGAACGGTTCCAAACCGCAGCGGCTGATGCTTCGGAAACTGCTGGGGCAGACCCGGCCATTATTCTTGAGAAGATTCGTGCACGTTATCAGGCCAGAGCTGATTTGCGGAATGTAAAATTGCAACAGTGGGAGCGGGCGCACATGGCGCTCCACGACACGACCAAAAACCGACCCAAGATACCCAAGCAATTCCACGCAACCAAGACCTTTGCACATTCAGAGCGGTGGGAGCAGCGTATAGCTTTGCAAGACACGAGGAAACACCGTTCCAGGAGATGCCCATCCGAGCGCAGATTGCTGGCTTTGAAACGGCTCCTGGTGAGATGGGGGCGGATGTTGAATCTGGAGGCGAGACTCGTTGACAAAGAGCGGCGCAGAGTCTTGCAGCAGAGGAAGGCGCAGCGGAAAAAGGCCCAAGAGGAACGAAGACGGCTGGAAGCTTTGAACAGAAAACGTCTACGAGAAGAACGGCTGAGAAGAGAAGCTCTCAGGAAGAGAATGCGATCCGACCTGACCATGGATGATTTGCTTGGTGATCGTGCTTCCCCGGCACTCTGAGACAAAAGGATGGCACACAGGGTCGCCCTAGGGGCAGGAGCCTGCAGATTTGATCATATATAATTATATGTCATTTTCAGATGTGAACATGCTAAAATATGTTAGAATATTTTTGTTTTTTTGTCGAAACAGGGCATCGCCCTTCCATAGCTGTTACTGGGACAAGACCTGTTCTTTGTAATGGCATTCTCCATGGTTCAACGGTCCCTGAGATCATGATTTTCTCGTCTGACAACAAGAGCCCGAACTAAACATGAGAAATCATGAGCTTCTTCTCCTGTTTTTTCCTGCTGATGCGTTTGTATGGATCACCTTTTGGTCATCTAACACAGCAATGGAAATTTGCCCTCTTTAGATCTCTTTAGCAGGTAAATCATCTAGTCGTTGGCAATTTTCCATGGCTATGTTGAACTGCCAGAGGGTAGAGGTTGCTTGTGTCAAATGTTCATAAATGTTCCATTCTTTCAAAATTGTCTTTGCCAGGCTTCTTACTGAGCAACGACATCATGACCTACCGAATTAGTATAGTTAAGCGTTCGATGCTACTGGCTGATGACAGGTAGTGATGTTGCACGGAACACATCGTAACACCAGTTCATTCACCGAACATCTTCTGTATTGTCTTCACTGTTTGGGTTTTCTATCAAAATGAGCCTGAAGGTTGGTGACAAGACCATGCAAAGTATATAATCTGAATCTACATCTTGGCCACCCATTCCACTTGTCCTGAAGATCTACTATGGTTCAGTAATCATTGGTTCCAGGCAAGAGGTAGCAATTTCAACTGCAAAGTCTGAAAACACTCATTTCAGGAGAGCAAGCACGTGTTGTCAGACATAGCGAAGCAATACTTTGCAATGGTACAATGAGACAAGCTCAAACTCGCCCCTGCGCCTTCAAAGATTGAATGAACTTCAAAGACAATGGCAACCTCCAGGCAAGCACGGGAACCATATACATCCAGTCTGATGCGTAAACTTTGTATTCATTAGGGAGAAGTACTCAGACATACAATGGCCAGAGTGACACTGTGTTGATGTCCCAAGCGTCCTTGTATGATGTTCTGCTGGTGAACCAGAATGCCACGTTGGATGGAGATAAAGTTGGCCTTCAAGAAACGAGCCCTGCAAGTCCATCCGGACAAAGGTGGCAGCAAGGACGCTTTCCATTTGGTGTACCAAGCACTTGAGATCTTAGCTGATCCAGAGGCCCGCCAGAAGTATGACCAAAGTTTGTCACGGGTGAACCGCAGATCTGAGGTGGATCTACAGCAGACCGGCCCAGCGGGCAAGAAGAAGACTTCGAAGAAACGCACCCAGCCTAGAAACTTGTCCACAGCCTAAGAGGCCTACAGAGCCGAAGAAAAAGCCAACTGCTGATGTAGGCAGTACAGGGAATGAACCAGAGGCAAACCAACCACCCCAGTCCAAACAAACTAAGCTGCTGATAAGAATCCGAGATCTTTTGAAACAATTGACCCGCGAGTTGCGGAATGATGCCATCACCAAGCACTTTTCACAGAAGCAGCGGCTGATTCTGGAGAAGTGGATGGTGGATACTCTATCGGCATCTCAGGAGGGAGAGACAGTTGTTACAACAAATCAGGCAGCGAGTGTCCGTGACACTCCTACAATTGAAACTCCAAACGGTTTATTGTACCATGGGAGTTGCCATACCCCATTCTTGCCATCTGTGCCATCTTTGCCATCTTTGCCATCTCTGCCAGCTGTCAGCAACAGCTACAGGCCGAACATGTCTAGGATGTCCAGGAAGAAAACTGCTGAGTGCAAGATGAAGGACAGCAAAGATCCGAATGCAAAGATGCGAAGGACGACTGGCTCCGGCTACCTCAAGAAACAAGGCGTTTCTTACGCGGCAGGACTATGTTTTGATGCAATCGATATATACACAAAGACTTGCGACTTGCGGACTAGTCTTGAGTACTTGTTAGTTCTGACGGCAGTGAAGCAAAAAATGCGAGATCCAGAATCCGCCACTGCTTCCTTTGAGGAGCGCTTGCAAGGGGCCCTTATGTCCTCTGCCAAAGAGCACGGGAAGGACCTTGCTGATCTCAATCTTCGCTTCTGCATTCTTCAGACCACTGGATTTCTTATCAAACCAGGATTTCTTCTTCGCTCCCCAACAGTTCGTAGTGCAGAAGAACTTGGAAAGCTTCGTGCACTGTTGGAGCCTTTTCGCAGATATGGCAGATGCCCTTTCTTCAGGCCAGAAAAACTTGTTCTGGCGGTTTAGCCCTGCTCAGATGCAAGATGCTTGGGAAAAGTTCCAAAAAGCAGTGGCTGATGCATGGAACATTGCCGGGGCAGACAGCACTGGTTTTCTGCAAAAAGTGCGTGCCATTCATGAAGCTGAAATTGAACACCGAACCATGGATTTGCAAAAGTGGGAACGGGAACACATGGCATTGCAAGATAAGAATAAGCACCGCCCTACAAAATTGCGAGAAAGGAATGGCTTTGCCCACCTGGAGCGGTGGGAGCGGCAGCAAATGGCCATGGAGGACAAGAACAAACACCGCCCACAAAAATTGAGAGAGATAAATCGTTTTGCTGAGATGGAGCGCTGTGAGCGACGACAGATGGCCTTGGAGGACAAGAACCGGCATCGACCAAAGAAACTCGGAACACATTTGCAGTTGGGAAGGTCGGTTTCTGCGAGTCGCAAATTCTTAGCTTTAAAAAGGCTTCTTGCGAGATGGGAACGCATGCTTGACAAAGAGGCAGCAGTGTTGGACAAAGAGCGCCGCAGAGTTTTGCAACGGAGAAAAGCTCAGCAGAAAAGGGCCCAAGAGGAGCGAAGACGGCTGGAAGCTTTGAACCAGAAACGGCTGAAAGAAGAAGAGCGCCTGAGAAGAGAATGTCTTCGAAAGAGAATGAGATCCAACCTCACTATGGAGGACCTTTTCAAGGATGGTGGTGCCCACAAACCAGACAAAAAGGACGGGCAGTGTTGCTCAAGTCATTACAGGTCGGTGAGTCACAAGCTAACTACGTCTAACATCATGGTTCGCAAGGTGGAGAACATGGATTTGAAGTCCAAAGGTCATTGTGGTAAAGGCGTACTGTACTTTACACGCCATGGGAATGCGAGTCTGACAAATATATATGGTGATCGATCTAAAGGTCCTTGTAAGGAGTTTTAATTGCGAAAGCCGTGCGTGTTATGTTGGAAACCCTCGCGAAAGTTTTTTTTCGAGTTCGCGAAAGTAAAATTTTATTTCGCGAAAGTTTCGCTAAAGTTGGGTATTATCATCATTATATGTAAAGGGCAGCCACCCACTGCCGCCCGGGGTCCGGCAGAAGAAGGGCACCAGAGAATGCGAGTAGCAGTAGCCAAGTTTCCAAAAGTGAGGCTTTGCGAGAGCCAAACACCAAGGCCCCTGGTCTTCGCTTTCCTTCAGTGCACCCCCTGCATGCTGATGGCCGGGGTCTGTGAATAGGGATATTTTCGCGAAAGTTCCGCGAAAGTTATGCGAAAGAGCGGGCGAAAGTCAAAGTGCATGTTGAAGGGGGTGGGCCAGTAAACTTTGCACAAAAGAATCTGTCCTGAGAAGGGATTCCGTGATGCTAGCTGCATGTTTAAAAGGCTACCAAGAAGTGATCCGTGATTCTCTGGCGTAATTTGGCAGGTGGTGAACGAATCTTCATAAGAGGTGTTGTTGGCCAACATGGGCCCCGCGAAAGATAAACATGGAGTTCGCGAAAGTTTCGCGAAAGTAAAATTTTTATTCGCGAAGAATGGCTGCTCCGGGATAAAGGAATTTTGATCAACAACCATATATGGACCATGTAAGCCATGCCATCCATATATCAACATCGGGAGTGTAGCTGCACCGAGAACTCTGTGCCAGCTGGTACTGGGGTACTCCACACTTATTTTGTCTATACATCTCACATGTCTATACAACATTCTGGTATATTCTGGTAATGTTATGTCATGTTATCCGTATAAAGGATTTGTAGGACCTACCGTGCTAGGATGTGCTAGGAGGATATTCCTGGCCGGAAATCGTGTACTTCTCAGGTGCTAAACTGCGCAATTCCAGGTGGAAACTTTTAAAAAAGGGTTATATTCCTGGCCACGGCTTGTTAGTGTGCAATGAAGGCTGAGATAGCAGCTATTGATTCAGCATGCAGTGGAAACATTTATCCGTTTGTATACGGGCAAACCACTGCAGCTATTGAGTCAGCATGTAGTGGAAACATGTGACAACCGATAAGCTACTTAGCTAATTAGCTACTAAAGTGGAAACGAAAATGTGTTTCACCAAAATATAATTCCAAAAAAAATATAGTTCCTTTTTTTTCGGAACTATAATTTTGGAATCCTTTATCAAAAGTGTTTCAGCAAAATATAATTCCAAAAAAAATATAGTTCCTTTTTTTTCGGAACTATAATTTTGGAATCATTTTTCAAAAGTGTTTCACCAAAATATAATTCCAAAAAAAAATATAGTTCCTTTTTTTTCGGAACTATAATTTTTGGAATCCTTTATCAAAAGTGTTTCACCAAAATATAATTCCAAAAGAAAAATATAGTTCCTTTTTTTTCGGAACTATAATTTTGAAATCCTTTTTCAAAAGTGTTTCACCAAAATATAATTCCAAAAAAAATATAGTTCCTTTTTTTTCGGAACTATAATTTTGGAATCCTTTATCAAAAGTGTTTCACCAAAATATAATTCCAAAAAAAAATATAGTTCCTTTTTTTTCGGAACTATATTTTTGGAATCCTTTTTCAAAAGTGTTTCACCAAAATATAATTCAAAAAAAAAATAGCTGCTTTTTTTTGGGAACTATAATTTTCGAATCCTTTTTGAAAAGTGTTTCACCAAAAGATAAATCCCAAAAAAATATAGTTCCTTTTTTTTCGGAACTATAATTTTGGAATCCTTTTTCAAAAGTGTTTCACCAAAATATAATTCAAAAAAAAATATAGCTCCTTTTTTTCGGAACTATAATTTTGAAATCCTTTTTCAAAAGTGTTTCACCAAAATACAATTACAGAAAAAAAATATAGTTCCTTTTTTTTTCGGAACTATAATTTTGGAATCCTTTTTCAAAAGTGTTTCACCAAAAGACAATTTCCCAAAAAAATATAGTTCCTTTTTTTCGGAACTATAATTTTGGAATCCTTTTTCAAAAGTGTTTCACCAAAATATAATTCCCAAAAAAAATATAGTTCCTTTTTTTTTCTGTAAAAGTTGTATTGGAACTATGGAAACACTTTAGAAAAAGGATTTCCAAAAATTATAGTTCCAAAAAAAAAACGGAACATATTTTTTTTTGGAATTATATTTCGGTGAAACACTTTTGAACAAGGATTCCAAAATTTTAGTTCCGAAAAAAAAGGAACTATATTTTTTTGGAATTATATTTTGGTGAAACACTTTTGAAAAAGGATTCCAAAAATATAGTTCCGAAAAAAAAAGGAACTATATTTTTTTTTGGAATTATATTTTGGTGAAACACTTTTGAAAAAGGATTCCAAAATTATAGTTCCGAAAAAAAAGGAACTATATTTTTTTTTGGAATTATATTTTGGTGAAACACTTTTGAAAAGGATTCCAAAATTATAGTTCCGAAAAAAAAGGAACTATATTTTTTTTTGGAATTATATTTTGGTGAAACACTTTTGAAAAAGGATTCCAAAATTATAGTTCCGAAAATAAGGAACTATATTTTTTTGGGAAATTGTCTTTTGGTGAAACACTTTTGAAAAAGGATTCCAAAAATATAGTTCCGAAAAAAAAGGAACTATTTTTTTTTTGGAATTATATTTTGGTGACACACTTTTGAAAAAGGATTCCAAAATTATAGTTCCGAAAAAAAAGGAACTATATTTTTTTTTGGAATTATATTTTGGTGAAACACTTTTGAAAAAGGATTTCAAAATTATAGTTCCGAAAAAAAGGAACTATATTTTTCTTTTGGAATTATATTTTGGTGAAACACTTTTGATAAAGGATTCCAAAAATTATAGTTCCGAAAAAAAGGAACTATATTTTTTTTTGGAATTATATTTTGGTGAAACACTTTTGAAACAGGATTCCAAAATTATAGTTCCGAAAAAAAAGGAACTATATTTTTTTTTGGAATTATCTTTTGGCGAAACACTCTTTCGTTTCCACTTTAGTAGCTAATTAGCTAAGTAGCTCATCGGTTGTCTTCCGTTTGTGTTTAAGTCGTTTTAAGTGTTTTAAAACTTATGACAGGTACCTGCAGATATATAACGCTTTTTTGTTTTTTCTTTCCTATAGAGGCTAGGGTTTATGAAATTTATCTAGAGGCAACATTCCCATATTCAGAAAATCTTCGCATACCATGTTTTCATCGTACTCCAGACCTGGGTTTTGGTATGTTACTTTGATAGGCATTTCAGCTCAATCTGGAGGGAACAGTTGGGCCACGGCGAATCCACTGAATGCCCCTCCACAGCTTTCTATCCCCTATGTCGTTCCAAAGCAGCTGTGGACGTTGAATGAATTGAAGGCTGCTTTGATAAGGAAGTTTCTTCATTTGTCTACCGAAGAAGGACAGGGTTGTCAAGGGTAACGTTTTTAAAGGTTGGCTGAGTAAAAATTAGAAAGTTTCTTCCCCGGGGCCTCACCCAAGGTGAACTCGGAAAAATAGAACCCACTGGTGTGCCCCTGGAAGTTTGGGCTGGCTTTGGGATTGGAATTTTGGTTCTGGCCCCGAAATTTCCCTATGTGGTCTCTATACCAGCCACGCATACTCGGAATTCTTCGCATTCCACAAATTCTTCGCACTCCAGCGAGGGCATCGCACTCCACAGCTAGGGACGTGCACATACTATAATATCCACGCACTCTGCAAGATCTTCGCACTCCATAAAATCTTCGTACTCGGTGATTTTTCGTTTTTTGCGTTTTTTTTTTTTGTTTCGTTTTTTTTTGTTGGCTAAAATCGCCTGGAATCACGTTTTCTGGAATATGGGCAAGGTAGCGGTTTCGCGTCAGACGTCTGTAGTTTCACATACTATCGCATTCCAGGCCATTTTGGCCAAAAATGACAAAAAAAAAAGAAAAAAAAAGCTCAGCAGGGTGAAATGTGATAATTTTCTGGTATATGATGGAAAAAACTGGTGTTGGATCCATGGGGAAGGTCGAAGGGGGCCACGCATACTGTTTTATTTTCGCATTCCAGAAAATTAGCGCACTCCAGGGGTGGCATCGTACTCTATCGGTGGAATTAGTTTGCACGGAAGAAAACAGGATCGTCGATGATTTGTGTTCCGAGATCCTGTTGTGCAGGGCTCTTTGCGGGGCCACAAAGATGTCAAGAAAGATGGGGATGGCGCTGCTGGTGAAAGGCCAGCCAAGCGTGCCAGAACATAAGCTTAAAGCTTATGAATTGGGTTTTGAGATCCTGAAAAGTGTAGATGACAAATTCCCAAAAGAACATTATTAATCCATTTTTGGAAAGCGCAACATTATTAATTATGACATTTCCAGAAATTGTTGAAAGTAAGGATCTTCTTTGCGGAAGAACATGTGCAGTCGACAACGTACGTGCCAGAAGAAAAGGAGTACTTGGCAAACTGTATGAAATACAAATTTCACCTGAAAGGGGTCTTCGCAATTCCCTGAAATTTCCCAGCTATTTTGGCATGGAATATGTTCGGCCCTGGAATATGGGCAAGAAATTGCTAGAATTTAGCATTCTCAGGCTGTGGCGATATCTGAAAATGTCTGGCAGCGAATTTCCATCAAGCTGTTTGCATCTGTTTGCGGCAACCTTCAGCATCCTTACGCTTCATGAAGAAGACTTAAATACTCTTATATAAATCATCTTAAATCCTGTAGCACTTTAATGGCTTTAATTTTAATGGAACATGCAAAGCAATCCCCATAATACTCATCGTGTACCACTGCAGAGGTCGCAAGACTTTGCCATGCAGGAGATCTCAAGCTAAAACCAATGCGCAGTCCTCAAGCCCTGCAGTCAGCGGTTTGGGGTCTTGTGCTGCTCAGCTTAGGACCAGGAGTTTAAAAAAGTTCGTGAGCCAACATGAACTTAATTGCATTACGTCCGTGCAGATATATAATATGTTATCATATTTACTGTCTTACAAACATGTTGTTTACACCGGATCATACCGGGTGATTTGCCTTCGATGCCTTTTGCCTCCGTGGTTTTAATCCTGACAGCAGGCTGCAGGCTTTTGGCTTTATTAACGGTGTCATACTTTTGGGACCATAACCCCAGTGGATAGCGTAGGCCCAATCATGTGGTTACAGTGGTTTACACTAAACAAAGTTCAGTGCAATGCGATCAATGTAGAAGAGTCACTCATAGGATCTCATAGGTTGCTAACAGCCACCAGCCTTCATGGCCTACAATTTCTACAATGTACTGCTGGTGAACCAGAATGCCACGTTGGATGAGATCAAGCTGGCCTTTAAAAAACGTGCTTTGCAGGTGCATCCAGACAAAGGTGGCAGCAAGGAGGCCTTTCATTTGGTGTACCAAGCACTTGAGACTTTAGCTGACCCTCTGGCACGCAGGAAGTACGACAATGGACTTGCTGCCAGCAAGCCAACTGTTGTACAGCATCCTCCACAAAGGGGTTCAAGACGCAAGAAGAAGACTTCAAAGAAACGTGCCCAGCCTGCAGAAAGGAAGCAAGCACGCTCGAAGGCGAAGAAAACTGAAAAGTCCAAGAGCGAGCCAAAGACTGCTAGTCATACCCAAGCTGGACCAGAAGCACCCAATGCGCAGCAGTCGCAAGAGGCCAAGCTGTTGACGAAGATCCACGCTCTGTTGAAGCTATTGCCTCGAGATGTGCGGAAGGACATGATCACCAATCACTTTTCGCAGAAGCAGCGGCTGACTCTGGAGAACTGGATGTTTGACAATTCCCAGCAGGCTAAAGCTGAGCCTGGGACACAGGAAGTTGCCTTAGCCCTGCCTGCTGAGAATGTTTTTGTCGAAGGTGAGGACAGATCTGCAAAGCCTGCAACCAGGGCGGCAGCAATTCAAGATCAAGCAGCTTCACTGGACAACAGTTGCGCTGATGTGGCTGCGCCAGCCATTGACAGCCTCAGTCCAAGGAGGAGAAAGCCTAGAATCTGGCGACAAGCACGCCACCGCATGATTCGAGACAAGAACGCAGAGTCAAAGCCAAAAACACGAAAACCATGCGGCTTTGTTACAGCCGTGAAACGTGGCTCGGCTTACTATAAAGCAACTATTAGATTTGATGCTCTCGACATACATACTGGACAATGTGACTTGCAGACTGCTCTTGAATACCTGGTGATTCTAACATCCGCGAAGCAGAAGATGTTGGATAGCACCAGTACACATGCAGGTGCCTTTTTTGAGGGACGGCTGCAAGAAGCATTGGCGTCAGCTGCTCCTGAGCAGGGGAAAAATGTTGCAGATCTGAAGCTGCGTTTCTCTGTTTTACAGTCACTTGGGTTTGTGGTTGGAAACGGGTTCCAGCTCCATTCTCCCGTTGTTCGCACCATCCAAGAACTCAGCAAGCTTCGCAGTTGCTTTGAACCTTTTCGACAATATTCCAGGAAGTGGGGGCGCCGTAGCGCAGTCTGGAGATACAACCCAACCCATCTTGAAGATGCATGGGAACGGCTTCAAAAAGCAACCGCCTGTGCCTGGGAAAGCGCCGGTGCAGACAGCACAAAGTTCATGCAGAAAATGCGTGACTGCTACAATGCAAATGCCAGTTTTCGTCACAGGCAGTTGCAGTACTGGGAGAGGCAACAGATGGCTTCCCAGGACAAGAACAACTACCGGCCCAGGAGACTGCAACAGAGGAGCACAAAGCGCATGGAACTTTGGGAAAGGCAGCACATGGCCAAGCATGACAAGAACAAGCACCGGCCGAAGAAGTTGCAAGACAAAAGCACCAAGAGCCTGGAGCAACGAGAGCGGTTACGAATGTCAAGGCAGGACAAGAACAAGCACCGCCCAAAGGGCTTGCGAGACAAGGGCACAAGCTGCTTGGAACGCCGGGAGCGCCAGCAGATGGCCATGGAGGACCGAAATCGGCACCGGCCATGGCGACTCAGAGTTTCTTCACAGGAATCGATCCGGGGAAAAAAATTGTCAAGGAGCCTGTCCGCTTTGAAAACATTGCTTGTGAGATGGGAGCATTTACTTAACAAACAGGCGCAAACCACAGAGAAAGAACACCGCAAAGCTTTGCGACTGCGCAAGTTGCAGCAGAAGAAAGACACTGCGAAGCGCAGGCGGCAGGAAGTGCTCAACCAAAAGCGGGTCCGAGAGGAAGAACGCTTGAGAAGAGAAAACCTCCGAAAGCGGATGAAATCCAGTGACTTCATGGACAATATTCCGTGGATTTGAATGGTTTTGCTACGTTTGGCTTTCGCGCATTTTGGCGCGAGAAGATGCAAGAAGGGTTTTCATGCGCAGCCGATCTGCATCTCGAAAAGAGGTGCGGACCTTTTTCCCCACATTGACGTGTGGGGTTTTTGTTTTTAGTTCTGTATCCGCTCCTCCTCGTCCTCCTTCCTTCCCGTCCTCCCTCCCTCCTCCCTCCCTCCCTCACTCACTCACTCACACTCACTCACTCACTCACTCACTCACTCTCACTCACTCACTCACTCACTCACTCACTCACTCACTCACTCACTCACTCACTCACTCACTCACTCACTCACTCACTCACTCACTCACTCACTCACTCCCTCACTCACTCACTCACTCACTCACTCACTCACTCACTCACTCACTCACTCACTCACTCACTCACTCACTCACTCACTCACTCACTCACTCACTCACTCACTCACTCACTCACTCACTCACTCACCTCACTCACTCACTCACTCACCTACCTCACTCACTCACTCACTCACTCACTCACTCACCTACCTCACTCACTCACTCACTCACTCACTCACTCACTCACTCACTCACTCACTCACTCACTCACTCACTCACTCACTCACTCACTCACTCACTCAGCCTCTTTTGCGTGGCAGGCGTGGGACAATGTGCACCGCCAAGGGGTCGGATGTACGCCCTGGCGTCCCTTGGGCTCCGCCTCGTTTGCGTGGCAGGCGTGGGACAATCTGCACTGCCAAGGGGTCGGATGTACGCCCTGGCGTCCCTTGGTCTCCGCCGTTTTTGCGTGGCAGGCGTGGGACAATGTGCACCGCCAAGGGGTCGGATGTACGCCCTGGCGTCCCTTGGTCTCCGCCTCGTTTGCGTGGCAGGCGTGGGACAATGTGCACTGCCAAGGGGTCGGATGTACGCCATGGCGTCCCTTGGTCTCCGCCTCGTTTGCGTGGCAGGCGTGGGACAATGTGCACTGCCAAGGGGTCGGATGTACGCCCTGGCGTCCCTTGGTCTCCGCCTCTTTTGCGTGGCAGGGGTGGGACAATGTGCACTGCCAAGGGGTCGGATGTACGCCCTGGCGTCCCTTGGTCTCCGCCTCGTTTGCGTGGCAGGCGTGGGACAATGTGCACTGCCAAGGGGTCGGATGTACGCCCTGGCGTCCCTTGGTCTCCGCCTGGTTTGCGTGGCAGGCGTGGGACAATCTGCACTGCCAAGGGGTCGGATGTACGCCCTGGCGTCCCTTGGTCTCCGCCTCTTTTGCGTGGCAGGCGTGGGACAATGTGCACTGCCAAGGGGTCGGATGTACACCTTGGCGTCCCTTGGTCTCCGCCTCTTTTGCGTGGCAGGCGTGGTACAATGTGCATTGCCAAGGGGTCGGATGTACGCCCTGGCGTCCCTTGGTCTCCGCGTCTTTTGCGTGGCAGGCGTGGGACAATGTGCACTGCCAAGGGGTCGGATGTACGCCCTGGCGTCCCTTGGTCTCCGCGTCTTTTGCGTGGCAGGCGTGGGACAATGTGCATTGCCAAGGGGTCGGATGTACGCCCTGGCGTCCCTTGGTCTCCGCGTCTTTTGCGTGGCAGGCGTGGGACAATGTGCACTGCCAAGGGGTCGGATGTACGCCCTGGCGTCCCTTGGTCTCCGCCTGGTTTGCGTGGCAGGCGTGGGACAATCTGCACTGCCAAGGGGTCGGATGTACGCCCTGGCGTCCCTTGGTCTCCGCCTCATTGACGTGTGGGGTTTTGTTTTTAGTTCTGTATCCGCTCCTCCTCGTCCTCCTTCCCGTCCTCCCTCCTCCCTCCCTCCCTCCCTCACTCACTCACTCACACTCACTCACTCACTCACTCACTCACTCACTCACTCACTCACTCACTCACTCACTCACTCACTCACTCACTCACACACTCACTCACTCACTCACTCACTCACTCACACACTCACTCACTCACTCACTCACTCACTCACACACACACACACTCACTCACTCACTCACTCACTCACACTCACTCACTCACACTCACACTCACTCACTCACTCACTCGCTCGCTCGCTCGCTCACTCGCTCACTCGCTCACTCGCTCCCTCGCTCCCTCGCTCCCTCGCTCCCTCGCTCCCTCGCTCCCTCGCTCCCTCACCCACTCACTCACTTCACTTCACTTCACTTCGCTTCACTTCGCTTCACTTCGCTTCGCTTCACTTCACTTCACTTCACTTCACTTCACTCACTTCACTCACTCTCACATCCCTCACTCACACACACCACACTCGCATCACTCACTCACACTCTCACTCACTCACTGTACATGAACATACATACATACACACAAACTCACCCACCATCACCGCTCCATCACTCTTATACTTCCTCTTCCCTTCTTGCTCTTCTATGGTCAGTCTAAGTCTAAAGAAGTTGGTAACATGTGGGGTTATCCGGTCCTTTAATTTTATATTGTTTATCCAGTTTTCATCAGTTTTACGGGTCAAATGGCGCCAGTGGCGATACACTTTTGGATTCCACGTGGGTGGATCAAAATCATTGTCAGACTTGGCAGGCCCAGTGACTCATTGACCATCCTTTTTGGACCATCCCCTGCTGATTCCAGCTGCTTAACTCTGCTGTGGTGATCCAAAAGCCACAAAATAAATCAAAATGATAAACCGTATGAGTCATGATGTACCATTCTCTACCATTAAAAATCCTCCAGTCCGTCAGTTTGGGGGTTTCTGCCACTTTCTGCCCCGAATGATGTGCTCGCTGATGCCTTTCTTTCTTGCATCGATCCATTGTTTCATCATGCTTCATCATGTTTCATCGTGTTTCACCATGTTATTAGATTAGCTGCATCATGTTTTATCAGTTTTTGCAATTCGGCCCATGCTTTCAAGTAGCGGCTGGACCCCGCGGGCCAACCATGACAAACCATTTTGCAATGCGTTTGAGCGATGGCATGAAATTCATTCATGATATTCATGATGGTTGTTTGCTCATGTTTTGCATGGTGGTTGTTTGCTCATGTTTTGCTTTCTAGAGATTGACTTACATTTACATTGTTCGTGATTTTGTTTCTGTGGCCCCACCACACCTTATGTAAGCCACTGGAAGAGATGATTACGTCCCTTACTTAAGAGCCCTCGTCTTGGAGCCCTTGTTTTTTCACCTTGACTTTGGGATACTTTGGGTGTGTTTTTGGTCTTACCCATTTCCTTCAGATTCAACCCATTGAATGAACCACTTGTCAGATCTGGTTTTGCACTGCACATTCCTCACCCTCTTCCTGTCAATATTCAATATTCTATATTCAGTCATTTCAGTCCATAGTTTCAGATCCGTTCGTGTTTGCCTCTGGCAACCGAGGTCTTGGGGAAGCCGTGCAAAGTCGAAATGGACCCTCAACTCAGGTGACGTGTCTCAGTTTGCGCGGGGTGAGCAGGCCCGAAGGTGCTTAGAATCCAAAAATCTGCGGATTTTTTGGAATCCTTCCTGTTTGCCGACATGGAATTCATACCCTCCAGCGATGTCCGTTGCAGCATTCTGCAGGGAATTGGGAATATTGAGGCAGGCGTCGTAACTAGACAGGTGTGACGCAATGTATAAGACTATAGTGTAGTGAAGTCCATGACTTCATTTGCAACTTGCATGTCATCCATTGTCTTTGATTGTGCCCTGATGTGACCGCCAAGCCCAATACACCCCAACTTGCCAAAACAGGTGAGACTCACGTAGCTATCCTCCTTAAGCAGGTCCTCCAATTTGGGCGATCCACACTTTTGATTTAGGAAACATCCCGCTCATATTGTGATCCGAAACAGTTTGTTCATTGTTATTTATGTTTGGTTATTGGGATAACTTCTAGCAAAGCATGGTGCTGATACGACATACAAACTTTTGATCAACTCGCTGACACCCATGTTCGTGGCCTTGTGTCAAAGATATTGCGAGCAAACCAGTGCATGGTATGACTTTGCTTGGGCCAAAGTCCTTGTATGATGCGCTGTTGGTGGATCAGAATGCCACGTTGGATGAGATCAAGCTGGCGTTCAAAAAGCGGGCGCTGCAGGTTCATCCAGACAAAGGTGGCAGCAAGGAGGCCTTCCATTTGGTCTACCAGGCACTTGAGACCTTGGCTGACCCAGAAGCTCGCAAGATTTATGACCACAGTCTCTCCATCAGGAAGTCCCGAAACATGCAACAGCAACGACCTGGGGACGTCCGGGGAAAGAAGACGACCGTGAGGAAACATTGCCACTCTACTGCGAAGGAAGCACAATCAAAAAGGCGCGCTCCAAACCCCAAATGCAAGCCGAGGCCTAGGGGGAACACAGGAAGTGAACCATCACCTCGGCCACCACAGTCCAAGCAAACCAAGCTCTTGATCAAGATCCGTGATCTCTTGAAACAGTTGCCTCGAGACGTGCGGAACGACGCGATCAGCAACGATTTCTCTCAGAAGCAGCGGCTGATCCTGGAGAAATGGATGGTGGATTCCTCATCACAGGCCCATGGCGCTGCCGAAGCAGCACCGTTGACATCAGCTGATCTGAATAGTGGTGCCACCTCAACTGATCAGCGCAGCGTGAAGGATACGATCCGAGATGTAAGAGGTGTGACACTTGGTGACGGCTGTAGTTCTTTGGCCGTCCAACCATTCGAAGTGTTTGAGCCAATGCGATTTGCAATACCAGGAGGTGCGGGGATCCGGAGCATGCCCTTTGTGCCAGCAACTGCAAGGAAAAGATCCAGGAACAAATCCAAAACGGATAACAATGATAAGCAACGAAAAGTGTCAAGTTCTGGCTGCATATGGAAAGTAAATGACCACTACAGGGCCGGCATTAAGTTTGATGCGCTTGAACTTCACACAGGACAGTGCGATTTACAGACTGCTTTGGAATATTTGGTGATCCTAACCTCTGTCAAGCAAAAGGTGCAGGATGGCAATCGCCTGCCTACCCACCTTGAGGAACGCTTGCATGCAGCGCTTGTAGCTTCGGCAAAGGAGCATGGCAGAAATTTTCAGGACCTGCAAGTTCGTTATGCTGTCAATCAAAGAGCCAGTGTCTTCATTGGTCAGCAGCTGATGCTGAAATCCCCATGCGTGCGAAGTGTTGAAACCTTGAAGAAAATCCGTGTTTTCCTGGATCCTTTTCGTGCATACGCACGAAGAAACTTGAAAGGAGCTAAGATGTTTTGGCAGTATAGCCCAGCCCATCTCGAATATGCATGGGAACGATTTCAAGAGGCGGTGGCTAAAGCATGGGAAATTGCAGGGGCAGACAGCACAAAATTTATGACGAAGGTCCGTGCTCGCTATGAAGCAAGCGCAACCTCACGCCAAAGGAATCTGCAATCCTGGGAAAGGCAGCATATGGCCAAGGAGGACAAGAACAAACACAGGCCAAGGAGTTTGCAAGACCGCGGCACCAAGCGTTTGGAGGGTCGGGAACGGCGGCATATGGCAAGGCATGACAAGAGCAAGCTCCATCCCCTCCACACAGGTGGTCCAAAAGTTTCTGGCCGGAAATGCGCTACAGAGGGCATTTTGAGGCATAAAATGTCGACCTTAAAGAAATTTCTTGCAAGATGGGAACGTCTGCTCAAAATCCAGGCGCGCTTTGCGGACAAAGAGTATCGCAAAGCTTTGCGACTGCGCAAATTGCAGCAGAAAAAAGACACTGAGAAGCGAAGGCGGCAGGAAGTGCTCAACCAAAAGCAGGTCCGCGAGGAAGAACGCTTGAGAAGAGAAAGCCTTCGAAAGCGGATGAAATCCAGTGACTTCATGGACAACATTCCATGGATTTGAATAGACCTCGCCTGGTGCCAAAGAGCAAAGGGTCAAAATCCGTGGGCTGAACTGTGTTGGACTATGTTGAACTTGATGGGCGCGCTGCCTTCTAACATACATCCCTTGTATGACGCCCTCACCGATCTGATTTCCTGATTGGCGCCAATTGAGTGGGTTCTGGCCACTATTTTATATCCAGGATAGGTAGACCTAACAACTAAAACATGCTTTCTTTGCAGCATTCCATTTTTTTGCATAGGATGCATCAAATGCCAAAAGTGCCCCTTCCCCAACCAAGCTGCCCGGTTGATAGTTCTTCCTGTGCTGGATGGTGGATATTTAGGAGGGAGCAAGGCGATACTGGTAGGATCCGGTAGGTTTTGTTCCCTTCCAGAGCAGTAAGTTCCAAGTTTTTTGATCTTGCATTTGGTGACGGTATCAGCTGTATCATTCACCTCCAAATGGTTCCACCACTCCAGGGAGTGTTTTGAAACTGCGGGATACTGTGACGCAATGTTCGCTAATCACGTATTTTGGTTGGATGCTGTCGGAGGTTTACTTGACATTCTTCTCACCTTGACTTTGGCCCTACCACATCCGCCAGCTTCACATCCCTTCACATCCTTTCACTATGTATGTTGTAAGATGTTGTAAGGGCGGCATTTCTTCATGATATTTTATCGTATAAATCATAAACTATAAACCGAAACCCCCGCCAGATGAAGAAATTAAATGAAATTACCACATTCCAAGCAAACCTTATGATCTGTTTTGGGGGAAACTGGATATGATTGGGATATTTGCACTATTTTGCACTAGGCATCCAGGCATCCCTTGATGCCTCAGTACTCAGTCCATGTCTTGCTTGGCCCAGCCGAGATCTCCCGAAGTTGCGGCGCATCAAATCCTCCAGGTGGACCCGTAACTGAAGTCCCCCAGGCCACTTGTCTCAATAATCTTTTGGGTGTGTTTTCAGAGCTTCCAATAGGTGGATCCAGGTGCTATATTCACATTGGAAGATGGGATTTCTCATTCCTGTTGTCAGCAATATTTCGATCATGGGCTCAGTTTTATGAAGCCGGAAAATGCCGCAAATGCATTGAAACGCCAGGCATATTCGATTGCAGCACCTGAATGCAAAGTATAGTATATAAGTAGGATATGACGCGTTGCCTTGCGTTGCATTGCGCTATATTGAACTTGACTGCATGATCTTGTAAATTGCTGCGCGTCACCACACAGCACAATATAGTGCACTACACCACATACAGCTGTACGTACATTGTACCCGCAAGCGTGTGTTTGATAGTCCTCAGTGTGTTTTCGCATGCACATGTATGCTCCAAAGGCCTCATGTTTATTTTACAGATTTTTACCCCCAGCGTCGAATCGTGCGAAGTCTGCAATCAATCGGCTTTACTCGCCAAAGAACTACTTGTTCGGCTTGTTCTTATCTCAAAGCGCGTGACATTGCTGAAGTAAGAAGACTCTGCACATGAGAGCCATGACTGGCGAATGACCATAGCCAACATTGTCTTGTCTTTCCAAGAAGCCTGGCTTTTGTGGTGGATACTTTTCAGCCCACACAGCATCAGGGGCTCGCAGTCCAGAAAACATCCTTAAGTCCTCAAGTAAATCACATCATTCAGCTGCAATTCAAATTGATGACAAAGAGATACAAAGAGAATCGCAAAGCTTTGCGACTGCGACAGTTGCAGCAGAGAAAGGAGAATGAAAAACAGAGGTGACTTGAAGTGCTGAACCAAAAGCGGATTGAGAAGAGAACTTGTTCGGAAACGGATGAAATCCAGTGACTTCATGGATGATATTCCGTGGGTTTGATCGGATCGAACAATGATGAGGGGGAAAAGGAAAGCGATCAAGTTTCATATTCCTTCATGCTCGGGGCACATCTTGCATCCATAATAATTATGACTTATGACTTTTAGCTTATAGCCATATATCACACACGTCCAGGCAAGAGGCTTTTTTGGCAACGATGTTAGCAACATGATCAGGTTCCTTTCAATTAGTTTTAAGTGGGCAAGTTTCGAACCTGGCCCAGCGTGTGTGTCAACACTTCGCGCCAACGTGTTTCTTTGACACAGACGCAGTGATTGTTGGATGCTGACCTTGGATCTCGGTGCTCTGGTTGTTTCTATATTTTATCGTTTTCAGCGGACAGACAAGGGAAACATATGGAAACATGTCATTTTAGTTGCACTTGCACTGTACCATGTGTTCCTGGTGTTTTCCACGCAGTGTTGATCTTTTGAACCTTTACCCTCGATGATGGTGAGCCTGCCTGGTCCCCTGACGCAGCAGATAGCTCCATCAACTCAGGTGCCTTCCAGTGGCCGGCGATGCAGAGCACGAGGACTGCCGATGTTGTCTTCTCAATCATCTGATTCACATTGATTTAATTTATTTTACAATTGTTGCCGTTTGGGGATTTGGTGATGGTGCGGATAGACACCATGATTCTCCACTTCGTTTGAGCTGAAGTCAGATACAGTGGGTGAATGTGGGTGGCTTCTGTTGGCTTATGCCTGCTGAATCTCAAGGTGTTCGATCAGCCAACTCTTCGCCATGTTGCGCTGCGTCCGGGTTTTGGGCATCTTTTCCCGCAGCCTTCGGGGACCATGGCTGCAGCCAGTGCGTTTGGGCCACAGCAGGGCGAATGGCAAGTGGCAGAGGCACAGGAAGCCGTCCTGGCTCCGGGAGAAGGAGATTCCTGTGGATCCAGCAGCGCTTGAAGCTGAAATCCGGGGGAAGTTGGAGACCGAACAGAAGCAGGTCTTGGATTTGGTGCTGGCTGGTCACAATGTCTTTCTGACTGGAAACTTTGTCTCTGCAGTATTTTCATTTTTCAGGTTCCCTCTACAAATGGACTGACCTCTTGCCAGGTGGACATAGGTGGACTTGGGATGTTGCCCAGAATTGAGCTATAGTACCTGCAGATGTCATGGGAGTAGTCGGACATACCCAAAAGGACATACCCAAAAAAAAACACAAACCCCCATGCCATGTGCAAAGTGAAACAAAAATACATAACTCCCGTGTCATCTGTCAAGTGACTGGAAAAAGATTGCATGACATAGACCTCTCCAATGTTATAGGCAAAGATTGCATGACATAGGACCTCTCCAATGTTGTAGGCAAAGATACGAGATGTGATTGTGTGAGTGTATATGATCCCCCGTGCCGTTTTCAATTTCCACCTTAGAAAGTGTTTGGCAGCCTAAACCCCGCCACATCCTTCATTTTGAGCCTTCCTCGGTGCCTGCCATTCCCACCTTGGAAGTCCCATCTTACGTGGTAAATTCATGTAAATTCCTCTTCCCAACACACCTCAACAACAAGAAGTTGTTGAGGTGCGCCTTGAACCGCCTCCAAACCCTTCCCACCCCACTCTGGGGAACCATGAAACACCCAAACGCCTTTTCATAATTCGTTTTGACCCATCCTTGGGAAGCATGAACACCCAAACCCCTACCCATGCTTCATTTTGAGGCTTCCCAAACCCTCCCCACCCTTGAGAACAATTCAAAGCAGTGTTTGACGTGGGAGGGGAGGAAAAGGGTTTGCAAATGTAATTTGTGTCATGTCATCTGTCACAAAGAGGAAAATGCCTGCAAGCACATAGCATAACTCCCATGTCATGTGTAGAAAAACAAATACAGTATCCTGGAAAGAGACCCCAAAGAGTATGTGTAGTTAGGATTCTAAAGGTGGAAAGGACCTAAAATCATAAGTGGCGGAAGGTAGCAGGACAAGAGCGACCCTAGTAGTGAAATATAAGAGATACCAGGTAAGATTCTGCAAGTTCCCTTTGTGAAGATCTCCGTAGAAGATTGTGTGCAAGATTTCCTTGACAGGTTCTCTGTAGAAGCTGCTGTGCAAGATCCCTGTGTAAGGCTTTCTGTACAAGATGTTTATATAGGAGATCTCCACGGGAGATCTTTGTAAGGGATCTCAAAGCAAGATCCCTGTTCTAGCTATCTAAAAAATGATCTCCGAGCAAGACCCCTACTCTCTTCACCAGGTATCTGCACAAGATCTCCATAAGAGGTGTCCTGGCGAGATCTCTGTACAAGATAATATCTAAAAGAGGTCTCTCTGTACAGATCTCTATAACAGGTCTCTTGGAAAGACTTCTGGACAAGATATCTATAAGAGATATCTTGGCAAGATCTCTGGAACAGATCTCTATGCAACGTCTCTGTACAAGGTCTCCATAAGAGCTGTCCTGGCAAGATCCCTGTACAAGATCTCTAAAAGAGGTCTCTTGGCAAGATCTCTACCAGGGGCCTCTTGGCAAGATCTCTGCAACAGATCTCTATGCAATGTCTCTGTACAAGATCTCCTAAAGAGGTGTCCTGGCAAGATCTCTGTGAGGGATCTCAAAGTAAGAAGATCTCTGTTCAAGCTCTCTATAAACGATCTCTGAGCAAGATCGCTGCTCTCTTCACCAGGTCTCTATACAAGATCTATAAGAGGTCTCCTGGCAAGATCGCTGTAAGAGGTCATGGTCATGTCATCAGAGCCATTTGATGCGAGAATGTGCAGGAAAAATGCTGCGCCCCAGAAGTTTGCCGCAGGTTTTGTGCGAGCCTGAGCAGACAAAATGCATATGGACATGCCACAAGAGCCATTTTATGCGGAAATTTATAGGAAAAAAGGCGCGCCCCAGGACCGCGACTACAGGAAAAATGCCGCGCCTCAGGACCGCGGCACCCGTTTTGTGCGAGCCTGCGCAGTCGAAATGAACATGGACATGTCACAAGTCACAAGAGCATTTTTATGCGGCAATTTATAGGGAAAATGCCGCGCCCCAGGACTGCGACGCCCGTTCTGTGCGAGCCTGCCGCATGGATATCTCACAAGATCTAAGAGCCATTTTGCGCGGATTTTTTGAGGGAAAATACCGAACGCCCCGGATACTACCTTGATGAACAGGGGGTTTTAATCAACACTTACCGTTAGAACCCTTCAGTGTAGCCACACTTTTGGGGGAAACATAGCTAAATTATGCTAAATTCATGCATGAATCCCATGTCATGTGCACAAAAAAACAAGGTTAAATCGACCGCAAGGTCCCCTGCTATAATTTCATCGACAGAGGCAGTGGATTGGGATGCTGCAAGTCCATCCCACTGCGCTCGCAAGAGCCTAGTTGACATGGTTTGGCCCCGATCCCGATCCTTTCATTTTTG
Organism: Cladocopium goreaui; assembly: GCA_947184155.2. NCBI lineage: Eukaryota > Dinophyceae > Suessiales > Symbiodiniaceae > Cladocopium > Cladocopium goreaui. The sequence goes on from CAMXCT020000752.1 coordinate 44,237, forward strand.
ATGCATACACACACACACGGTCATTTAGGCATTATATAAATCACATTATCACATTATTTTTTTTCTCCTGGGTGAAACATGCCGAAACATGTTGAAACATCCTTCTTTGTGGCCAAAAAATGTTAAGTCTATTAAAGACACAACACAAAAACCTGATGACCTCTGACGATCCCGCTCAGGATTCCCCGGCACTGGCAAGAGTTTCCTTTTGCAAAAAATGGTGCAGCTCCTCTGCCAGCAGAGAGGCAAAGAGGCTGTTGGCGTTTGTGCTGCAACAGGTGTGGCCGGGATTCGCATCCGCGGCAGCACGGTGCATTCATTTCTGGGTTGTGCCAAGGCCGAAAATGACCAGGACTGCGGGAAAGGTTGGAGCATTATGATTGATCTTCAGAAACGCATCAAATACGAACACTATCCAAAGGTTGGCTCCCAAACGGCATTTTTTTGGGCATCACCTGACTGTTGCTTTGGGTGGGTCAAGTATCAACTCAAAACATAAGACCGCACAGCTCTTGCAAAGCTGGAGGACTGGGAGAGAGCCAAACGAAATCCACAAGTTCAAGAGCGCCTTAGCAAGTTGCAAGTCTTGCTGTTGGATGAGGTGAGCATGGTGTCCAGCGATTTCCTGGACCGCGCCAGCCGATTGGCACCTAGGTGCAGTTCAGCAATGATTTTATTGGCTGAGATGCAATGCCTTATTGATTTGGTGTCGGGTTGGTCCTTTCCGATGTTGGATGATCAACTGAATATTTTGTAAGGTTTGTTTTTCTTTTCCGATGAACCGGTGTCCATTTTCGTTTGCCTTCCTGGGCTGCAGGTGAGTCATGTGCGGAATGTTCACGACCAACCCTTTGGAGGAGTCCAGGTCATTTTGTCCGGGGACTTCTTGCAGCTACCTCCAGTGCGGGCAGATGCTATGGCCTTCGAGTCTTCTGTGTGGCAAGAGCTCAACTTGAAGCATATCACTTTGCAACAGAACTTCCGTACCGGGGTTGCTGAATGTTGCCGAACTCCTGTTTTTCGGGCTGGGAATATTATATAATAGGGGACACATGGGAACCACAAGCTTCTCTCATTTAAGCAAGCCTTGGGATCAGTTCCATGTTTCCATGTGTTTCACAAACGGGACATGGATTCACAGCCCATCATACGCCCAAACTCTTTCTAGGTCATGTGGATGCCAAGCTCCAAGATCTCTTGGCCCAGCTTCGTCACGGCAATCTTCCCATAGCTTCTCTGCGGGCCGCTGCCAGCACGGCGGGGCCAGAGGATGGTTCCACCCGTCCGACCATCGTCAGCACCAACGCGGAGGCAGCGGCGGAAAACCAGCGCAGGTTGGAAGCGCTGCCGGGCCAAATGCACACCTTCAAGGCGCAAAACTGGTTTGAAACATCCAGTTCCAGTAGCTCGGACCTCATGGATTGTCAAGGAACCTTATGGAATAAGAGCATGGCAAAGCTTGTGCTAAGCTTCTAGAAAATATTAGCATTATTATCAAAGGACGTTGGGAAGCCATCTCCCGAGTTACGGACAAATAGAATTGCAAAGCTACACATGACACAACAGTACAGCACATAGCAGCACATAGCAGCACATCGCACAACAGTACATCACACAACAGTACATCACAGAACATCACGTAACAATACAGGACACACAACAATACATCACACAACAATACATCACAGAGCAATACGTCACATAACAATACATCACGCAACAATACATCACATAACAATACATGACAGAAAATCAAATAACGATACACAACACACAACAATACATCATATCACAATACATCACATATCGGTACCGGGAAATACATCACATCACACTACAACACGTAGCAATACATCACATCACAATACATTGCATCAATAAATCAATAACAATACATCACACAACAATACATCACATAACAATACATCACATAACAATACATCACACAACAATACTTAGGGAAGTGGTGACTTAGGGAAGTTGTGACTTAGGGAAGTGGTGACTAAGGGACGTGGTGACTTAGGGAAGTGGTGACTGAGGGAAGTGGTGACAAAGAAGTGGTGACTTGGAGAGTTCTCATGTTCTGTTGCCATGTGCGTAGATACATGCGGGTTTGCCACGTGACGCTGCAAAACGCATTGTAATGGCTGCAGGCATGTTGCATGGGACTTGTTTTGGGGAGGAAGCCGGCGTTCGGGTGCAGTGGCTGCAGCCGGCGATGAAGGGCAGCTCGTGTCTGAGGTGGGTTCAGTCCGTTCGTTTTTGTGTGTGATTGGATCCTCCGGGGTGTTCTGAAACGTGCGGTTGTTCATGTGTGCGTAGTTATTTTTGGGTGTTTTGGAATCTGTGGTTGCAGATCGCAGTGTGATGGCTGCATGATTGTTGTCATGTTCTATTGCCATGTGCGTAGATACATTCGGGTTTGCCACGTGATGCTGCAAAACGCATTGTAATGGCTTCGTCATGGTTTCTTGCTTCTGCGGCTGCTTGCGTAAGACTTTTGTGTTTTGCAACAGGGAGTCGTGAATAGTACTGGAGTGGCTGCATCAAGGTTGCGATAGTGATTTGTCAGTAGATTTTCTCAATTTTGGCGCTGGTGATTTTCCTTTTAGAATTCCATTTAAAAAAATTCTCCAAACTCAAACTTGTTCTTTTTCCCGAATGCGTAGCAAGGGTTCCCGTTTCACTCTGGGGGTCTGGGGGTTGAGGGTGTGTTCGCTCGACGTTGCGTTCGCGAGCGCAACCGTCCGCAACCGTCCGCAACCGTTCGCGCGAACTCCGTATGGCCGTGCCTATGGGAAGTTTTGCAGAGGTGGTTCTTTTTGGAGGTTTCAGACGTCTGGTTGCTTCGTTTCGCGTGGCAGGCGTGGCACTTCGTGACATTTAGACGTGTTCTGCAACGTGTCGAAAGTCGTTTCGCGTGGCAGGCGCAATACTTTTGCGACGTTTTCAGAAGATGTGTTGCAGTTTTCGTGGCAGGCGCAGCACTTTGGGCGTGTCCATCGCCATTTTTCGTGGCAGGCGCAGCACTTTAGACGTGTCCTTTTGCGTGTTTTTTGTAAATCGCATTGGCAGGGCTGCGTCAAGTGGTGACAAGGTGCAAATTCCGTGGCAGGCGTGGCATTTTGTGACATGTGCTGAAAATTGATGGAAGCCTCGCACGAAACATCGATTTTGAGGTTACAAATTTTCAGGTTCTAAGGAAAACTCGTAGGAAAACGTCGATTTTGGAGCTGCAAAGTATGAAAATTGGAGGAAGTCTCGCACGAAATGGTCGTTTTGGTGCTCCCACCTGTCTCTTCTCGCGTGTCTGGTTTTCCCGTGGCCTCGCCGTGTCTATGGGGGAAGCTGCAAAACTTGTCTTTTTGTCGTGTTGCCAACTGTGAAAATTGCCGGAAGTCTCGCACAAAATGCGGGTTTTTCTGCATCCACGTGTCTTGTGTCGAGTCGCTGGTTTTCCTGTGGCGTCGCCGTGTCTATGGGGGAAGCTGGAAAAACTCTCCGATTCGAATGTGTCCAAGCAGGTTGTCATGTCGTTTTGCGTGGCAGGCGTGGCACTTTGTGACATTCCAACCTGTTTGATAACGTGTCGAAAAGATCAAAATAGGAGGAAGTCTCGCACGAAATCCTCGTTTTTTCTGTTTCCTGCGGCGTCGCCGCCACACTCCACACTCTACACACGACACTCTACACTTTCCACTCCAGACTCCACACTCTACACTTCACGCTCCACACTCCACACTTTACACTCCACACTCCACACTTTACACTCCTCACTCCACACTTTACACTCCTCACTCCACACCCCACACTTTACACTCCTCACTCCACACTCCACACTTCACACTCCACACTTTCCACTCAACACTCCACACTCCAGACTTTACACTCCACACTCCACACTTTACACTCCTCACCCCACACTTTACACTCCTCACTCCACACTTTACACTCCACACTTTACACTCCACACTCCACACTCTACACACCATACTCTACACTCCACACTTCACACTCTACACTCCACACTCTACACTTTACACTCCATACTCCACACTCCACACTTTACACTCCACACTCCACACTTTACACTCCACACTTTACACTCCACACTCCACACTTTACACTCCACACTTTACACTCCACACTTTACACTCCTCACTCCACACTTTACACTCCTCTCTCCACACTTTACACTCCACACTTCACACTCCACACTTTCCACTCAACACTCGACACTCCACACTTTACACTCCACACTTTACACTCCTCACTCCACACTTTACACTCCACACTTTAACACTCCACACTCCACACTCTACACTTTACACTCTACACTATACACTCTACACTCCACACTTTACACTTTACACTCCACGATTTCCACTTTACACTCCTCACTCCACACTTTACACTCCACACTTTACACTCCACACTCCACACTCTACACATTACACTCCACACTCCACACTTTACACTCCACACTCTACACACCACACTCTACACTTTCCACTCCTCACTCCACACTTTACACTCCTCACTTCACACTCCTCACTTTACACTCCACACTCCACACTTTGCACTTTACACTCCTCACTCCACACTCTACACTCCACACTTCACACTCTACACTCCACACTCTACACTTTACACTCCATACTCCACACTCCACACTTTACATTCCACACTCCACACTCTACACACTCTACACTCCCCACTCCACACTTGACATTCCACACTCCACACTCTACACTTTCCTCTCCACACTGCAGACTCACTCCACACTTTACACTCCACACTTTACACTCCACACTCCACACTCTACACTTTACACTCCACACTCTACACACCGCACTCTACACTTTCCACTCCACACTCCACACTTTACACTCCTCACTCCACACTTTACACTCGTCACTTTACACTTTACACTCCACACTCTACACTTTACACTCTACACTATACACTCTACACTCCACACTCCACACTCTACACTTTACACTCTACACTCCACACTTTACATTTTACACTTCACACTCCACACTCTACACACCACACTCTACACTTTCCACTCCACATTTCACACTCCACACTACACTTCACACTCCACACTCCACACTTTACACTTTCCTCTCCACACTGCAGACTGGTAACAAGGGAAACATGTACAGACTGTTCAAATAAACTATTGCAGAAAGGTATTGTGCCTCACTGCATAACCATGTGTTTTGACATCTGTACCATTAACACGTGTGAGCATTCGGGTTCGTGGGCTTCATCTTGTTTCGCTTTGGCGCCGAGATCCAGTTTTCGAGCTGCAATTTCTGGTGCCATTGCGCGTAGTTCTATGGTGTTTTTGACTGCGCTGTTGCAAATCGCATTGTAATGGGTGCATCAAGGTTCCCCGCTGCAGCTGCCTGCGTGATACCATTGTATTTTGCAGCTGAAAACCATGAATCGTAAGCATTGCAGTAATTAGTACTGTTTTTGGGAACCCGGTTCTTCCAAAGGACGCAGGAAACTAGGTCTTTCAAGTAAGACCCTGTTTTACTTCTAGAGCCTGTTTTATTCATACCCAGTTTTTGAGGGTCGCTTATCCCAGCCCATGGACCACACAATCTACAGCAGCTTGCAACCATGTCTATTTGAACTATAGTACTATGGCTTCCAAGGGACAAAAAGAATGGCACGTCCAAGCAAAGAACACACTTACTTGACTCAAAGCATATGTTTTATTCCATGGCCATTTTATGGCATTGTCATGCCATGGTTGGCTTGCTTTTTTCCCCTGCTAGCTCGAGCAAAACCTGCACTATTCATACCTCACACATTGGAAAAGTGAAACTGGTAAAACCCACAGCCGGCGAAAAGATAAATCCATGTCAAGTCTCTAAAGCAAAATTCTCGGTGAGTTCTGGGGATCCTTTAACTTGCTTGCTGCTATAGGAGCTGTTTCCTTTCCTTTCTCGGGAATATTACTAGCAGGGGCCATTTCGGCTCCAATTAGGAACACTTAAAAAGTTAAACCGCTGGCTGAAAAGGAATGAACATGAACCTGAGTCCACGGAGGGTCTGAATCAATTCAAATGCACAACATGCACATCAATTTGATTGCACATTCACAGGTGAAAACATGGAATCCCACTCCAGAATGCCCAAACCAGATTTATCCACATGTGGAAGTTTTTCACAGCCTTTTCACGAGTTTTTCACGGCCTTTTCACGAGTTTTTCACGGTCTTTTCACATTTTTGGGTGTTGCGTTGTTCGTGTATTTTTGCGACAGTTTCAGCGGAAACCATGAAGACATGATTTTAAGACCACCAACTACAATTTCAGATCAAGCAAATATCGCACAGGCACACTTACAGCGGCCACCCTTCAAATCGGTGGTACACTGACAAGTAGAAGGCAACATTTCCTTTTACTCGTACCTCATCAGAGGTAATGTTAAAGGCCGGGGATCAATATGAGAATCATTGCACTTCATTTTGTTACACAATCATGATGTTGATGGGAGGTCTGGGCTATCATTTCAGCCACAATTTGATGATTTGTTTAGTTTGTTGTTTTTTAGTTCGTTTCATTTTGCTAATCCAGCTGAAGTGCGGTTTCAAAAACTTAGATGGGTGAGGTCTGGAAGGGTTTTTGTCCAAGCATGTGATGATGTTCCTAAAATACCACTTACATATTTCATTATATCTCGAGCCCATGATCTCTATACAGTATTTTTTCAGCATGCTGCAGCATGCGGTATTCATACGGATGTTCATGATTGTTGATCAGCCTTTAGATGTTTGATCAGGACATGGCCATACTTGATCCCGAGTCGCAGGGCCTAGTTTTACTTTAAAAGTAAAACTAGGTCGAGCACCTAGTTTAACTAGGCCTTTCGAGAAGGCCTAGTTTAACTAGGTCGTGGAAGATGAGGGGAACTTTGTAGTACAAAATAGTGCTGGGAAGATCTGGGAAGTGTTTTTTGGGAATACCTTGGCCTCATTGGTAAAATATTGTTTCTCGCTCTAGCTTGTAATGTGCTGCAGGTGCCATTTGATGTCAAGATGTTGCGGTGTGCTCGGATGAGATGAAAGTAGTTGAGAAGAACTTAGATGACATCTGAGAAGAAAGGAGATGAGATGAGAAGAGCTCAAACGAGGTGAGATTACGTGAGAAGAGATGAGATGAGATGAGTTGAGGTGAAGTGTGAAGTGAACAGTGTCAAGCGCGGAAAATGAAGAATGCAGCGTGAGGGGTGAAGTGCGATCTTTGGAACACAAAACGTTGCTTTGCATTGCATTGCACCGTGGTCGCGCGCCCCTTGGACAACAACACTACTACAGCTTCGCACAAAGCACGCACACCCGGGCCGCGCTGGCGCACGGCGCATGCAAGTTCTGAAGATGAAAAAGGTCTGATACTAAAACCTTGAGGCAACTTCCGCCGCACCTCGTGCGGGTACTACTGGTAGTATTACTAGAACGTTATTCAATTCAATGCTGTTCATGGTTTCTATATGGCATGTCCTTATAGTTCCTCTGACCTACAGCTGGGTGCCCAACGATCTCCACGCAACCGTGCTCAGGCATCAAGAAGGCAATGGAAAATCTTTGCACCGAGAAAGTCCTGCAGTTGAAGGTGGGTGCCCTGGTGATGCTATTGGTCAACAAGCGCCAGCCAAGTAAGTGCCGAAACCATACAGCAGAATCCATGCCATTCAGCTTGCCCAACCTGCATGACATGATGGTTTTGCCCAATGGCTACGGCGACACGCCTTTGGTGAATGGAAGTGTTGGGGTGGTGGTGGGATTTGAGAAGTGGGAGGAGGATGGCGTCGACTATCCAGTGGTGGAATTTGCTCAGAAAGAGCGGGTGCACATCACCCCACACACTCAAAGCGGAGAATTGGGACATCTAGGCAAGTACGCAGCTTGCTCAATGCATATAAACAGAGTTTTGGAAGTTTTTGTATTTTTTTTGCGATACTTGATTAGTTTACACATCCCAAGTTTTTCCATTTATGAGTTTTGTTGTTCATGGATTTCAATCAAGCTGTTGTTCCATGAGGAGAGGAGGCAGGTGCCCTTGAAGTTGGCATGGGCGTTGACCGTGCACAAGACTCAGGGTTTAACTTTGCAGGCAGCCGACCTGAAATTGAACAAGATCTTTGAACCTTGACCCAACAAGTTTTTCTCAAAATGATTCAAATGGGGGATGCTCCGAAAATGATGACAAAATGTGCTGAACACCTCGCCACGACTTACAATGACCATGATTAAACCATAGGATTTGGGCATTCGAATTTTGAAACAACATGAGACAACCCCAAATCTCTGCTGCGGGGGAAGTTGAAGGCAATATGTATTTGAGGCTTCCAAACCTCATGGTGTGTGTTGGTACGTGTTTGTACCGTACGTATACTGTAGGTTTCTGTTTCCAAGTGTTTTCGCGAGAGATCCTGCTTTGGTGTATATGGCCATACAACCAACTCAAATCAGATACAACCATGCACTTGAAATAAAATAACCAATTTAGCATTATTGAATCCATTTCAACCCCTTGATCACTTTATGACTCGCATCCTTGAGGAGCCAGCCCAGCTTTATGTGGCGTTGTCGCGTTTCCGTAGCTTGGAGTCCGTCAGCATCAGTGGCTTACCCTCACGGCTGCCTCGCATCTCACCGACCATGCAGCGTGCCGTGAAGTTCCACGAAAGTATTGGAGGGGCTGCTGAAGGTCCTGTGCAGTGACCGGTGAAGTTACGAAGAAGTCAGATGAAGTTAGGCTGTTTATGGCTGTTTCATTCATGAATGTCCTTGATTCAAAATGATTGAAGCAGAGGGCCAAAGATGCCACCAGTGATAGCTAGGGTGATAGGTAGAAGTAGGGGATGAAGGACAACGTAGGCATGTCTGTATTTTCTAGCTCCTGACAGAACTTGGGGTCGTCGTGGGAGCTTTGTTGCCACAGATGTAGGTCGTCACGCGACAGAAAGGAAAAATGCACTCCGATTTTTCTGCCCGCGTGCGGGATTCTGTAGATTGGGGTGAGTGCCCTCGCAGCCATGTGATCCATGTGCAGGCGGTTGCATGTCTGGTTTTTTGATGCTAAACTTTGGGGTGTAGCGTTGTCGCTGCTGGGATCTGCTGGGCTGACATTCCCAAGCAGTTAGTCAGTGTGGCAATGTGAATGCTGTTGGATAAGTCTTTACTGGGCTTGTCAAATCATCTCAAGCCAAACCTTCCCAGCTCCTGTGCTTTTGCCACAGGAATATGCGAGGTTTGAAGGAGTTGCAGTTGCATGGAGTTGCTGAGGCAAAATGCGGGCAATTGGATAGTTGACAAACGAAAACATTTCTTTGAAACCCGCTAAAAAATAAGATACAATAAGACAAGACTAGTGATGGACGCAGAACGAATTGGAGTCCATTGGCCAAGCCCACTTGCAGTGCGGTAGCGCGATAGCATACTTCGGGTCTGGGACACTTTTTTGGTTAGTGAATTTTACGATCCATCAGTGTCAATGCATCTTTAGACATCACATGACCCAACGGCATGGACAACCAAAATATTGCATATAGATCACATTGTACTTGGATATAGTTGGAGGGAATATGGAGGGTCAGTTCCAGCTCCATGGGGCTTTAATGCTGGGGATCTTCATATTCTCTTTTTGAGGATCTGAAATGTATACCGACAATATCCCAGGATATCCGGGGTCAATATGAGTCAAGCCAGACGCCAAAGGTTTGGATGGAGTCTTAGACTTGTCTGATCCTGACCTTGGCAATGGCAGGCGGGGCTACCAAGATGGGGGATGGCTTTGTCGGCAACAAGGTTGATTAAACAATCAAGACAGACAAGCGGAACTTTCATGGATTTTCGGCCAGTGTTCGGAATTGAGGGGATTTGGCTACTGTATTTCAGTGCTTAGTACAGTATAGTTTGTGTTTATTTACTACTAATTATATTTAGCAATTGGCCCACTTGACTACCGCACTTGGGACGGCTGAAATGGCAACGATGAATGGATGCAGCGAAGGCTTTCTCCTTCAAACACATACAGTATTATGTGCTGGAGTGAAAGTCATACGTTTCAATGTTTTACATGCCATTGTGGTTCAGAATCCCCTCTAGCTACTGCATAGAGCATTGCCTACAGGTACTACATGATGATCATTGGAAATTTCAGGACCCTAAAATGGAGGTCGATGGAGGTACTGTACCAAATGAAGCCATCTTTTGGGATATATTCCCTTACATGGCCCTTACATAGCCCTTGCATAGCCCTTACATAAAGCTAGCTTCTGCTAGCTGAAGTCCCTCTTGCTTTAGCAAGGTATTGGGGGGGTGGAATCCCCAATTAACAACCCCCCTCCCCGCCGCGGGCTTGTGCGTGGGCTCAACCCCCCCGGGGACACCATCAGCAACATCAGCAGCATCGGTATCCTCTGAATCTTTACACTTCACAATCACAATCTACACTTGGCACTCCACACTCTTTACACTCCCCACTCTATACTTTGCACTCCACGCTCTGCACTCTAAACTTTACACTCTTCACACTCTACACCACACTCTACACTCCACACTTCACACTTTACACTCCACACTCCGCACTCTGCACTTTACACACGGCACGCTACACTTCACACTTTACACTCCACACTCTACACTTTACACTCTACATCACTGTACCCTCCACCCTTTGCACCTTGCAGTTCACTTTTTACACTTTACACTTGACACTCCACACTCTACACTTTACACTACACTGTACATCACTGTACCCTCCACCCTTTGCACCTTGCAGTTCACTTTTTACACTTTACACTTGACACTCCACACTCTACACTTTACACTCCACACTCTAAGCTTTAGAGTTTGCACTTTGCACCTTACACTCCACACTCTACATTTTACACTCTACACTTTACACTCCAAACTCTACACTCTACACATTACTGAGTGGCTGAGTGGCCGGGGTGGATGACTTAGCCTGGAACGCAAATTTTATCTTATTATATAGTTTGATGGAACTGTTCCACCTTTGTTGTGAGCCAGGAGAAAGTCTAGGATTGTGCCCACAAGATGTTAAACTAGCTGAAGCCCAAGTTTCCAAAACCTACGAAAATCAAATGGTTCTTGTGCTTTTTTTCGGGTTTCTCTAAGTGCTGGACGAGAAACACTGAAAAGAAGCATGTTGCCGCAGCGTACGCCAGCAGCACCTGGAGCTGCAAACTTGGGCTTCGTTTAGTGGAAGGAAGTAAGTTTGTCATCCACCCCGGCCACTCAGCCACTCTAAGAGTGGCTACCGCAGCCACTCAGCCACTCAGCCGCTCTGGTGGGAGTGACTGGACCAGCCACTCAGCCACTCAGTCACTCAGAGTGGCTGAGTGGCTGAGTGGCTGCGTCAGCCACTCTGCCAGAGTGGCTGAGTGGCTGCGGCAGCCACTCTGGCAGAGTGGCTGAGTGGCTGCTTCGATTTCGCGAGCCGTGTTGCACATCCACTCATCTACACTCCACACCCTACACTCTACACATGACAGTCTACACTACACTTTACACTTGACACTGCGCACTCTACATTTTACACTCCACTTTCTACACTTTACACTTCACGCATTACACTTTACCCCATGCACTCCACACTCTACACTCTATAAATACTTTACACTCCACGCTATACACTTTACACTCCACACTTGGCACTCCACACTCCACACTCTGCACTTTACACTTCACACTGTACATTGTACACTGTACGCTCCACTTTGCACACTCTACACTTCACACTTGACACTTGAGACTCCAGACTCTACACTTCACACTCCACACTCTACACTCTACACTTGACACTCCACACTCTACACTTGACACCCCATACCCCACACTCGACGCTCTACACTTTACAATCCACACTCTACACTTTACACTTCACACTGTACACAGTACGCTGTACACTGTACCCTCCACACTCTACACTTTACAATCCACACTCTATACTCTACACTTTACATTTTCACACTTTACACCTTACACTTCACTTTACACCCTCACAACTTTACACTTTTCACATTTTACACTGTATGGAACCTTGGCCTAGCTCCATTTTTATGTTGCGCCCGCACACTTACCCCTCGTCCTCTACTTCGGTTTCGCACTGCGTTACTTCTTCCCGCGCTTCCAAAGGTCCACTCCGATGCCGAACGTGGACCTTTGAATCTTCCCCAATCACTAGTGATCATGTTGGCTATCCTGAATTTCCTCATCCCCTTCGTGCAACTGTACATAATAATAATCATATGTTCTCATCCTCGTCCCATGCAACATACATCGCCTCAATAGGTAGGTTTGGATGTTCACCGTACCAACACTCCCAAGCTTTAGACCCGCTCGTCCACGTTGACGAAACAGCTGCGCTGTGCTCTTTGTGTTTTCATGCTCAGTTCCCTGCAAAGCTTGCTTTCGTCCCTACCCCTGGGCCTCAAGTATATAATAGCTCCAATTGAGGTTCTTGAAATGGCCATTGACGATGATACTATGTGAGGATCACATGTAAAACTCAAAGAGGTGGAATGCACGACTAGATCAGGTGGAATGCACGTGTCGCACTCTTTCGGCCCCGTTGACACCAGGATCACACACTTGACAATACTTCCAAATCCCTCGTTTGATTTGAGCGTGTTTGCGCAGCATATCCGCACAGTGCTGGTTTGTTAAGTACAGTGAGGTTAAGTTTAGTTCTTGACCCTTCCTTTGCATTTTTTTTCGTGGAACAGAGCGAGTCGTAGAAGCAGGCTCCACCAAACAGATTACCATTCCTCGACTTCATGCCCTTAGGCTGGCAAACAGACGTTGATCCATTGGAACATGTTCAAGGTTTTGTTCCGTGATGGTCCAACGTATTTTTGCATTTGGACAATTGTAATCCAATTGTTGTATAGTGACAATGGACCTACCACATCCATCGTTCAGAGCGAGCGATGGCCCAGATGACGTCCTTGTATGACGTGCTGCAGGTCGATCAAAGTGCTACATTGGAGGAGATCAAGTTGGCCTTCAAACGACGTGCGCTGCAGGTTCATCCAGACAAGGGTGGCAGCAAGGAATCCTTCCATTTGGTCTACCAGGCACTTGAGACCTTGGCGGACCCAGCTGCGCGCAAGAAGTACGACCAAGGCCTAGCTACAGGGAAGTCTGGAAACTTGGTGCAACCACAACCAGATGGCCAAACAGGGAGGAAGAAAACTTCAAAGAAACGTGGCCGCTCTGCAGCAAGCGAGGCACATCCAAAGCCAGAAAAGGCTGAACGTCCAAAACCAAAGGCTGCTCGAGGCCAAGCTAAGCCTGAATCAAAGGCGCCCCAAGCGCCCCAGTCCAAGCAAACCAAGCTGTTGATCAGAATCCGTGATCTCTTGAAACAGTTGCCTCGAGACGTGCGAAATGATGTGTTCACCAAGCAGTTCTCACAGCAGCAGCGGCTGATTCTGGAGAAATGGATGGTGGAAGGGTCATCAGCGACTCAAGGTTGCTCAGAGTCCCAGGTACAGACGGTCGACAAGGCTGATAAGACTGCAATGCGGCCAGAAGACCGCAAGACCTGTGTGGCGGCCTGCAAACTAGAGCCATCACATGTGCCAGATAGGAGTTGCAGTGCCTTTGCCGTGCCAGCCAGTGCCAGATCAAGTGTAAAAGAGGATGTACTCAGGACAAGGAGACGGAAGATATCTTCCAAAAAGCAGATCAGAGACAAGAAGAGCGAGTCCAACAAAAGGGTGCGGAGCATGTGTGGGGCCGTTTGCAAAGAGCCGGGCTATTCGGCCGTCGCTTGCTACAGGGCTCGAATTCGTTTTGATTCATTTGAGATGTATACTCAACGGTGCGACTTGCAAACAGCTCTTGAGTATTTGGTGATTTTGACATCTGTGAAACAAAAGATGCAAGAAATGACAAGAAGTTCAAGCACATGTGCTTCTTTTGAGGAACGCTTGCAAAAAGCCTTGTCTTTATCTACCAAAGGGCACAAGACCGAGCTCAACCTCCGCTTTGTGGTTCTTCAAGCCTCTGGATATTTGGTTGGATCTGGCTTTCTAATTCGGACCCCGAAGGTTCGCAGCGTGGAAGAACTTGGACAACTGCGCAGACTCCTGGAGCCTTTTCGCCAATATGCCACCTGCAAAGGCCGGCAAAATCCCTTCTGGCAGTATAGCCCAGTCCATATCCAAGATGCTTGGGAACGGTTTCAAACTGCAGTGGCTAAAGCCTGGGAAATTGCAGGGGTGGATAGCGCAGCTGTCCTTCAGAAAATACGGACTGTGAATGCAGCCAATGCTGAAGACCGCAACAGACACCTACAGGCCTGGGAGCGGCATGGCATGGGAATGCAGGACAAGAATAAGCACCGTCCAAAGCGTTTGCGAGACAAGAACAGCACTGGTCGCCTCGAATGCTCAGAGCGGAGGAAGATGGCCATGGAAGACAAGCACGAACATCGCCCAAAAAGACTCAGAGTACCTGTGCACCTTCGTGTTCCTGATGACATTGTGGCAAACAATTTGTTTACTTTAAAGAAGTTTCTTCTCCAATGGGATCATGTGCTGAAAAGACAGGAGCGTAAAGCTGCGGCCAAAAGGCGCCGTGAGACTTTAAAGAGACAAAAGAAATATCGAGAGGAACAACGCCGGCTGAAGGTCATGAACCAGAAGAAACACCAAGAAGAAGAACGGTTGAGAAGAGAGGCTCTTCGAAGGAGGATGAGGTCGGACCTCACCATGGATGACATTCTTGGACCTCATCGCGCTGCCGCGAATCCGCCGTGTGCGCAGGTGAAAATCAGCGTCAATATGCTTTAGTATGATTCATCCAAGGGAATGTGGACAGAGGCCTGCCTCTCAGGCTTGTTTTTCACCTTCACTTAGGTGAAACAGTGACACATACTCAATGATCCGAAGCAAATTCTGCAGGACTCCTGGTGATGATAAATTCATAATTCCCAGGAATGGCCCGGGTCAGTCTGATTGATTTTGCGATCCACTGTTGAGAGCAATGTGCCAGCACATACCGTGGGGGGTTCATTCACGTCCACTGGTGATTCCGGCTGAACGTGCTGGTTTCAAACATTTATTAAGTGACAATAGTGACAGACGATTCCCATGGCACAGGTGAGAAAACAGAGACATGAAGCCGGTTGCAAGACACGGTTGCCACTTGGCATAGATGGTGAAAGGGTGACAGCAAGACCGGAAAACGGGGCTGATAGCAGGTCGCACATGTTGGGATAGTGGGATAGCTGTTGGGACATATCCGGACTACTCAAGATAATGAAGACATATAAAGTGGTTATTTTTTGAGGCAGAATGTGTGGGAATCCTGGTCATGAATGATTTTGCTTGTGTGGGGCAGGATGATGTAGTGCTCTTGAACAGGGTTGTACAGGGTTGGAAAGTGTTGAAACTCAGCCATTCTCGCTTGAGGGATCTTGAGGGTCATTATGCTTGTGATTGCTGCTTACAGATGCTTGCAGCGCAATTTCTTGTGTCCATAGTCTATGAACGTTCCGAAGGACTTTTCTGCAGTATGTGGTTATGGTTGGCAGGCGGAGGAGGATACGCATGGATATGCATTGTCTATGAGTGATTCCTTGAATGGCTCAGATTGTATATTTGCGACATCTACGCAGCATCCTCTATTGTAGGCGTTAAGCACACACTTGCACGCATGTTATAATTAATGAAGCCATATTAAGCCTACTAGGTGCCATGTGTTGCGCAAATTAAAGTGTAATGAGCGCCACATGCATCCGAAACAGTTTGTCCATGAGAAAGTCAGAGCCTTTCCCATGCCATGAGCTCCTGGTTTGCACCTTTATGCCCTCAGCAGTTCCCTTGTCCAAGACCGCGAAGGCGAGAGGTTTAGCAGTGACTCGGCGCATGATCGGGAGAGCATTTTCTCACTAGACATATTCAAACTATTGCCGTTGTTTGTGTCAGGCATTTATAGGTTTCTAGAATGAATGTATATATATAATATACACATAATATTATATAATAGAACTCTGTTGATGTTTTACGGCACTCTTTGCAGCTAATGTCGCAACCAAATTAAAGGACCGGATAACCCCACATGTTACCAACTTCTTTAGACTTAGACTTATACATCCGACCCCTTGGCTGCTCACATTGTCCCACGCCTGCCACGCAAAAGAGGCGGAGACCAAGGGACGCCAGGGCGTACATCCGACCCCTTGGCTGCTCACATTGTCCCACGCCTGCCACGCAAACGAGGCGGAGACCAAGGGACGCCAGGGCGTACATCCGACCCCCCTTGGCTGCTCACATTGTCCCACGCCTGCCACGCAAAAGAGGCGGAGACCAAGGGACGCCAGGGCGTACATCCGACCCCTTGGCGGTGCATATTGTCCCAGGCCTGCCACGCAAACGAGGCGGAGACCAAGGGACGCCAGGGCGTACATCCGACCCCTTGGCTGCTCACATTGTCCCACGCCTGCCACGCAAACGAGGCGGAGACCAAGGGACGCCAGGGCGTACATCCGACCCCTTGGCTGCTCACATTGTCCCACGCCGGCCACGCAAACGAGGCGGAGACCAAGGGACGCCAGGGCGTACATCCGACCCCTTGGCTGCTCACATTGTCCCACGCCTGCCACGCAAACGAGGCGGAGGCCAAGGGACGCCAGGGCGTACATCCGACCCCTTGGCAGTGCACATTGTCCCACGCCGGCCACGCAAAAGAGGCGGAGACCAAGGGACGCCAGGGCGTACATCCGACCCCTTGGCGGTGCACATTGTCCCACGCCTGCCACGCAAACGAGGCGGAGACCAAGGGACGCCAGGGCGTACATCCGACCCCTTGGCAGTGCACATGGTCCCACGCCTGCCACGCAAAAGAGGCGGAGACCAAGGGACGCCAGGGCGTACATCCAACCCCTTGGCAGTGCACATGGTCCCACGCCTGCCACGCAAACGAGGCGGAGACCAAGGGACGCCAGGGCGTACATCCGACCCCTTGGCGGTGCACATTGTCCCACGCCTGCCACGCAAACGAGGCGGAGACCAAGGGACGCCAGGGCGCACATCCGACCCCTTGGCTGCTCACATTGTCCCACGCCTGCCACGCAAACGAGACGGAGACCAAGGGACGCCAGAGCGTACATCCGACCCCTTGGCTGCTCACATTGTCCCACGCCTGCCACGCAAACGAGGCGGAGACCAAGGGACGCCAGGGCGTACATCCGACCCCTTGGCAGTGCACATTGTCCCACGCCTGCCACGCAAAAGACGCGGAGAAGTGAGTGAGTGTCTGTGTGTGTGTGTGAGTGAGTGAGTGAGTGAGGGAGGGAGTGAGTGAGTGAGTGAGTGATGGAGTGAGTGAGTGAGTGAGTGAGTGAGTGAGAATGAGTGAGTGAGTGAGTGAGTGAGTGTGTGTGTGAGTGAGTGTGAGTGAGTGAGAGTGAGTGAGTGAGTGAGTGAGTGTGTGAGTGAGTGAGTGAGTGAGTGAGTGTGAGTGAGTGAGTGGGGGAGGGAGGGAGGAGGGAGGGAGGACGGGAAGGAGGACGAGGAGGAGCGGATACAGAACTAAAAACAAAAACCCCACACGTCAATGTGGGGAAATATATAATTTCCAATTATCCACTGTGAGCAGCAGGTCAATAAAGCTATTTGTGTAGACAGCTGACTTTGAAGTATCGGCAAGGCAGTGTTTTCTCGAGATGTTTGTTGACTGCTAGTGACTGGCACTGATGGCCAAGAAGTCTTTCTACGACATCCTGGAGGTTGACAAGAGTGCTACATTGGAGGAGATCAAGTTGGCCTTCAAACGACGTGCGCTGCAGGTTCATCCAGACAAGGGTGGCAGCAAGGAATCCTTCCATTTGGTCTATCAAGCACTTGAGACCTTGGCGGACCCAGCTGCACGCAAGAAGTACGACCAAGGCCCAGCTACAGGGAAGTCTGGAAACTTGGCGCAGCCACAGCCAGATGGCCAAACAGGGAGGAAGAAAACTTCAAAGAAACGTGGCCGCTCTGCAGCAAGCAAGGCGCAGCCGAAGCCAGAGAAGACTGAACGTCCAAAAGCAAAGGCTGCTAGAGGCCAAGCTGAACCTGAATCAGAGACACCCCAAGCACCCCAGTCCAAGCAGACCAAGCTGTTGATCAAGATCCGTGATCTCTTGAAACAGTTGCCTCGAGATGTGCGAAATGATGTGTTCACCAAGCAGTTCTCACAGCAGCAGCGGCTGATTCTGGAGAAATGGATGGTGGAAGGGTCATCAGCGACTCAAGGTTGCTCTTGCTCAGAGTCCCAGGTACACACACGGTCGACAAGACTGATAAGACTGCAATGCGGCCAGAAAACCGCAAGACCTGTGTGACAGTCAGAGGGTTGAACAGTACAGATGTGCCAAAGGATCTCAGTTGCACAACTCTTGCCGTGCCTGCAGCCACTAGATGGAAGCTTGCTGCAAAGCGCAAGGCAAGGGAGAAGAACGAGTCTAAGAAAAGGGTGCGACGCATTTGCGGTTCCGTGCACAGGGGTTCCAAGACTAATGCAGGAACTCTATGGTACAGTACTCGCATTAAGTTCGATGCCATGCACATTTACACTCGAGGCAGGTTAGATTTGCAAACAGCTTTGGAGTATTTGGTCATTTTGACATCCGTGAAGCAAAAGATGCAGGAGGTGGCAAACAAGGGCTCGACCTTTGAGGAACGCCTGCAAGAAGCTCTGGCTTCGTCTGCCAAAGGGCAAAGGGCAGACCTCGATCTTCGCTTTTCCGTTCTCCAGGCAGTTGGCTCTCTGATTGCGCCCAGCTTCGTTGTACACACACCAATGGTTCGCAGCGTTGAACACCTTGGAAAGCTTCGCAAGCTTTTGGAGCCTTTCCGCCAATATGCCCAGATCCCACACAGGCAATGCATTTTTTGGTTGTACAGCCCAGTCCATCTTCAAGATGCCTGGGGACGTTTGCAAGTTGCAGTTTCTGAAGCGTGGAAGATCGCAGGTGCAGATAGTACAAAGTACATTCAGAAACTCCGTGCTTGCTATGAGGCAGCCGCGAGCGCACGCCAAAGGCAATTGCAATTGTGGGAGAGGATGCACATGGCCATGCAGGACAGGAATCGGTATCGACCACGGCGAATGCGAGTTGGTGGCTCCCAAAAATCCACAAATCTGGTGACGCTGAAATTGTCAACTTTAAAGACGCTTCTTGCAAGGTGGGAGCGGGCGCTGCACCGTCAACGGAAAAAACATCAAGAAAAGAGACGGCGCTTGGAAAATTTGAAACGAAAACGACTGCGAGAGGAACAAATAAGGAGAGAAGCCTTTCGCAAACGGAAAAGACCCAGTGAGTCCTTCATGGACGACATCCCGTGGATTTGAATGCTTTGCTTGTCACAGCGGCGAGCTGTGCGAGCATCACCCAAACCGATGCAGAGTGCCTCTGCACCTGCCCATGCAGGCGCATCCCTGGTGACATGTTGGCAAGCAATCGAAGTTTCCCCACCAGTGGGATCGTTAGTCTGAGTAAAGAATGGTTGTAGTATGTTGTAGTAACAGTTGCAGAATGTTGCAGAGACAAGGCGCTGGTGCTGATCGGAGGTGTTTCTTCGAAGGACAACTCATTCAAATTACTTATCACTGCCGCCCTGGTCCCAGCTGCCTTTACACTTGGGATAACTTTGGGATGCTTTTGGGTTGGATGAAACTGTGCCAAGCAATGCACACTAGTTATTTGTTCTTTCATCCGCTTCAGGTTGTGGTTGCACGAGGATGCTCCAGAATCCATCAGCGCAATCATCATCAAATTCTCAGCTCAGCGCTCAGAACAACGAAGTTGCTTTGAACCCCTCGCTTGATGTAGAATCCTAGTTCAGGGAAAAACTACAGGAACCCCATGTACTTGATTAGAAACACAATGCCTTCCCGCACATTTCCCCATAAACCCCAAACAAAACCATTGATAGACGACTCAACAGGCAGCAAGATTGGCTGGAAATCAGCTGCCATGCCGTTATTTCGAAAAAGGTATGAGTATGAGTATGAGTGAAAAATATTGCATGATAGAAAAATGATAGAAACAAATTATAGAAACGAGAAACTAACTATATTTGAATTACACTTGAATTATGGGTGCATACATGTGCATACTGAAACTAGCATCGGCAATGTGCTGGAAACTGTAAACCATCACCGCATATACCATAAACGGGATGTTGCAAAGATGCATAGAGAACCATCTCCAATTATATAGAGGTCTATTGAGACAAATCTCTGGTTCTTGACTTTTCACGAAAGTGAAGACTTTTTCAAACTTGAATATCTCCCGACTGGGCTTGTAGCACCATGCCAGAAGCTAGCCACTACCTGAAGCTCTGAAGTTTCAGGACAGCGGTTGAGGGGCAGGGATTTGTCGGTTGCACCCAAGGGGACCTAGGTTTTTGCACAGGTCACCCAGGTGCCATTCAGAAGCAATTTTGCACCTCAGACTGTAGCACCTGTTTTGCAAGAGCGAAATCCAACGAACATAGTTTCCATGGTGAGTTCAAATCAATCCATCCACCTTTGTGACGCTTTGGAGGCTGGGCATTTGCTCAAAAGGCTGTTGGATGATGTGAAGTTCCGCCGGCCGGATTGCGACTGTTTGCAGTCATGGATTTGCGCATTTCCACATTTGCACAATTGTATTACTATATTTGAATTACACTTGAATTATGGGTGCATACATGTGCATACTGAAACTAGCATCGGCAATGTGCTGGAAACTGTAAACCATCACCGCATATGCCATAAACGGGATGTTGCAAAGATGCATAGAGAACCATCTCCAATTATATAGAGGTCTATTGAGACAAATCTCTGGTTCTTGACTTTTCACGAAAGTGAAGACTTTTTCAAACTTGAATATCTCCCGACTGGGCTTGTAGCACCATGCCAGAAGCTAGCCACTACCTGAAGCTCTGAAGTTTCAGGACAGCGGTTGAGGGGCAGGGATTTGTCGGTTGCACCTAAGGGGACCTAGGTTTTTGCACAGGTCACCCAGGTGCCATTCAGAAGCAATTTTGCACCTCAGACTGTAGCACCTGTTTTGCAAGAGCGAAATCCAACGAACATAGTTTCCATGGTGAGTTCAAATCAATCCATCCACCTTTGTGACGCTTTGGAGGAGGCTGGGCATTTGCTCAAAAGGCTGTTGGATGATGTGAAGTTCCGCCGGCCGGATTGCGACTGTTTGCAGTCATGGATTTGCGCATTTCCACATTTGCACAATTGTTACATTGTTGACGAGAATCCGTGAAACTTGAGAAGTTCCGAACATCCACAGAGAATGCTTATGTCGAACTTTTGCAACTTGACAATTCGGCATAGCTTCAAATCGCTTCCTGTTTTGTTCGAACTCAAGCGCCCGATTCTCTGAAGCGGGCCCGATTCTCTCACAAGCCTCCTTTCCACCCGTTGTGATGTGCTGCGGGAAGCGCCTTCGTTGTTTCATTGCCCTTTTCGTTTTGGCCCAGAGTGCCGTGCAAGCGGCTCGTCCAGGGCTGCAGCCTTCGGCCCTGACGACACAGACTGGGGGCCGAAAGTGCAAGGATATCAAAAAGACCGCAACTTCTCAGGACCTGAGAACGTATGGAATAATTACAGATGAAGAGAGGTGGTATTGTGATTACAGTTTGTATCCATCCAACGGCTGCAGAGAAGTTGACCACTTCTCCACAGCCGTTGGATGGATACAAACTGTAAGTCAAAGATCGCTACGGAGACACGGTGCGTTCCTTTCGCCTTGCAGCCACCATGAGGAGCTGCGAATGTCTCCGTGGCGAGGAGAAATCCCGGGAGCGCTTGAGGGTGGTGGAGGCGGCAGCCGTGCGATTCCGCGCGGCCGTCGTGGAGAAGACGTTGGGCTTCGTCCAGAAGTTTTACAACGATCCGGAGGACTTCGTCCAGGAGGATTTGAATGTGACCCCGCAGGTCTGCCAGGAGGTCCTCACTGACTGGCACCTTGAACAATCTCGGCACCTCTCAATGCACTCTCGGAGCAGCACAAAGGTACAGTACCAAGGGAATGGGCCACTTAGACCCCTTGGTCCTGTGACCAGGGGGTCTAAGTGGCCCATTCCCTTGGTCCCTTTGTGCTCCGAGAGCGCATTGGCTTCATGGAAGAGGTCTTGGCTTTGAGGGGTGCCGAGACTGTCGAAGGTGCCCGCCAGGATCTCCTGGCAGACCTCCGGGGTCACCTTAAAATCATTCTGGACGAAGTCCTCTGCACTCTGCACCATGTTTGCCAGGATGAGTGCGAAGAGATCGTTGACGAGACCCTGAAGAACATCAAGAGAATGACCCATGATATCGGGCGGCGGGCAGTGCCTTCTGCAGAGACCTGCGCCGACAGAGTCGTACGCAAAGTGGAGGTGGAGATTCTAGGCTGTTGTGGTCGCTCATGTGCAGCTCCTGCCGTCATGACCAAGTACGAAAAGGACGAATGGCTGCAGGGAACACGTGTAACTCTGTCCTGAGTCGCAGGCAGGTCCAATCGGTCTCCTAGTTTGACACCAAAGTCAAGAAAGGCGATGTTGCAGGATCGTACCTGGGGCAGGACCCCCGGCTTCTTTGGGCAGAACCATGCCTTGAAAAGTTCGAGAAAGAGGTGAAGGGCTTGGACACAATGCCCAAAGAGGGTGACTTTGTCAGCTCCGACTTCTTGGAAAAACAGCCCGATGTCTGGCGGACATCAGGGTGTTTTTCCAAGAAGTCGGAGCTGACAAAGTCACCCTCTTTGGGATCTTCCGGAAATGTCGAGCTCTTTCACCGAGCTCGGGGTCACCACCTGCAACAGCTCCGTGGAAAAGTTGAAAAACAAAGACCACTGCCCGGATCAAATGTGGCAAAATATGCTGAAAGCATGTGTGCGGGCAGAAAAATGGCAAATCTCAGACAAACTTGGTGCCAATGAGGACGACATAGACATCATAGACGGCCCCCCAGAGTGCCAGATCATTATGACCGACCCTGATGTCAACAAACCCAAAGAAGTTGCCACACCTGATGAGTGCCTCGAGGCGGATTTTGGCACAGTGGGAAATTTCAAGTGGAGGCTCTTCACGTACGACAACAGGGATCCAAAGGGCGAGCTCATCCTTGACAAACCCATTTTGTGCTTCTATGAGGAAGCCCCGTGCCCAGATACGGATGACTTCAAAAGGAAGAAATTGAATGAGTTCGAACACTTAAGCGGCTTCGCAGACTACATCTACTGGAGTGAGGAAACCCGAGTAGCAAAGATCGTAGAAGGTATAGTAGAAGTCTGCCGGAAGGCTCTTGACCCCAGCTCTTGACCCCAGGGCTGTCGTTTGGAAAAAACCGCTTTGCCACGGACTTAGAATGAACCTTAAGAGGTGAACAAACATCAGCGCATATCATGGCATTCCCTGTTCTGCAGTTTGTGTCCCTACATCGGGACAGATCATCCATGTCTGATGACTTCATGGATATTTTCGACATGTCAGCATATGTCAGCCCTACTAGTAGTTGTTTTTCGATCCGCTCAGTTCTATTTCGCATGGTGCGAGGTGATCCTGGAAGCCGGGGTAGATTCCAGAGGCGCCATGGCACCAGCAGGCCATGTCCAATAGGGAAAAATACGGACAAATGGCCATCGCAAATTTCCATCTCACAGTCATGCAGATGGTGCTCGTGCGGTACCTCTCCCAGTGACCGCTCACGGAGGCAACACGTGATGGCTCTGGGACTTCACCAGAGGCCAAGGGTGACAAGTTGTCACCTGAGAGTCCAATAGTTTCATCATGTTCAATGAAGATGCTGAAGTTTTGCTACTATCTGATTAGATTAGGTATGTGATCTAGTAAGCCAGCATCCATTTTTTCTAGTAACGCTTTGTACGTGCCTGCTGCTGCATGAGTGAAATCATGATGCAACTTGATGTAACTCTTGGGTTCTCGTTCTCAACTTGCCATGGATGTGCCTTGGTCAAAACGCGTTTCTGCCCAGACTTTGGCCTCGTGACGGTCGTGTTGTGGCTGCTGGCTCGATACAGTGTGCAGCTTGACCAGGTGCCAAGGGGCTTTCCAGTGGTCGTTGAGTCGTTGAGTCGTTGATGAAAATCGGATGACGTAGCAACAGTTGCAGAATGTTGCAGAGACAAGGCGCTGGTGCTGATCGGTGGTGTTTGTTCGAAGGACAACTCATATTCAAATGCTTACTTATCACTGTCACCCTGGTCCCAGCTGCCTTACACTTGAGCTATATATAACTTTGGGATGCTTTTGGGTTGGATGAAAATGTGCCAAGCAATGCACACTAGCTATTTGTTCACTTGTTCACAGTTTTTCATCCGCTTCAGGTTGATTCAGGTTGTGGTTGCACGAGGATGCTCCAGAATCCATCAGCGCAAAATCATCATCAAATTCTCAGCTCAGCGCTCAGAACAACGAAGTTGCTTCGAACCCCTTGCTTGATGTAGAATCCTAGTTCAGGGAAAATTACAGGAACCCCATGTACTTGATTAGAAACACAATGTTTTCCCGCAGATTTCCCCATAAACCCCAAACAAAACCATTGATAGACGACTCAACAGGCAGCAAGATTGGCTGGAAATCAGCTGCCATGCCGTTATTTTGCCGTGTTCGAAGGAGGTATGAGTGAACAGTTTTGCATGATAGAAAATTGATAGAAACATATAGAAACGAGAAACTATATTCGAATTATAGGTGCATACTGAAACTAGCATCGACACTGACTCTGTAATTATATGTAATGGAGTCTAATGGCTTGTACAGTATATTTTGAATATGGCATGATGGCAAATGGTGGCTACCTGTTCAGTGTGAACATTTACAAGGCAACCGCGTTTGAGGAAGTCTCACAAAGTTCCAAGATGAAACTCTTTTGCAAGCGGAGAACAAAAAACAGTTCATTTATGGATTGCTTGGGGCAAGACAATGACGAGTGCTTAAATTCCAGAAGAGAGTTAGCGGCCTACATGGCCTTCGGCTCAACATGCTTACTTGATTGTACAATTCTTCTAGATAGAACAGTGACCCATTGACATGCCCATACTAGACATGAATGATTATGAAACATATAACATATACTTCAGATTTCAGATTGCGCTGCCTCAACGCCCAAGGCTGACTGGCAGGCAAGAAAAGTGTCACCCTCATCCATGATTTGAACATGTCAAAGAAGGCGTCCCGCCTTGTCCCACTCCCAAGGCCAGTGGAGATATGGTTGCCACTTGTCGCACTTGCAGGGTGAAGTGTGGGGAAGGAAAGCGAGTGGCAGTAAATTTTTGACGCAGAAGAGTAGTGTGAGTCATACTCGTAACACTTTGCAAAAGGCGCAAGATGTAAAGAATTACTTTGACGTTGGCTTGATTTGTACTTTGCAGTTGCAGGTTGAAAGCAGCTGTATGTTTAGGGCAAGCTCCAAAATGGATGATGTATTGGAGGGCCAAGGGATGACTTCATGCGCATAACTTCACAACATAACATTTCTCTATGGGTTGTCGTTGTTTTCCCCCTTTGAAATGTTAAGTACTTCCAAGATCCAAGTGTAAAAGGCATCAAGTCAGACAATTGAAGCAATTCTGGGTACACTTCCTGTAGGTTCGGCTTTTAGTGTGCATGTCGTGGTATGACAGTATTTGGACTGGAGCATTAACATCTGGCTATTTGTCAAACGGTGCATGGAAGACAGGTGCAGCCAGGAGGGTGTAAGATGCAATCTTGGGAGATGCCAGGTGGAGGGCCAGGTGGAGGCTCTATCAATGCCATTGGACATTTGCCGAACACTAAGGCAAAGCAGCCAACTGATCCTGCGCTGTAGCTTGGGACTTGATGAAGTTGACTGCTTTAGATGCTAGCTGAATCACTGAAGGGATACGTGTGTAAGGCTTGATGAGACTAGCTAGCTGGATAATGTTGGATACGGGTCAATGAGCCATTTTCATTCCATTTTCTTCTTTGCAATAGCGAGATGGGCTCATCGTGCAGCCTTGAAGGCTCGGAGACAGCTTTCAATCCTTTGTAAAACGACAGCATGGACGTACACGTTGTGAGTATGAAGGGGGTGCCCTCCAAACAGCAGATTTGATAACTGCATCCTGACTTTTCATCCAAAAAACGCATGGTTCAGCAACTCATCGATTCTCACAATCCGAAGTGAGTCATTAGTCATTAGATCACCACCAAATGGGAAAGCAGGCTAACCTCGAAATGCATGGTTGACTGTCACCGTTGATGGCCTGGAAGTCTTTCTACGACATCCTGGAGGTTGACAAGAGTGCTACATTGGAGGAGATCAAGTTGGCCTTCAAACGACGTGCGCTGCAGGTTCATCCAGACAAGGGTGGCAGCAAGGAGGCTTTCCACTTGGTTTACGAAGCACTTGAGACCTTGGCCGACCCAGCCGCGCGCAAGAAGTACGACCATGGCCTAGCTACAGGGAAGTCTGGAAACTTGGTGCAACCACAACCAGATGGCCAAACAGGGAGGAAGAAAACTTCAAAGAAACGTGGCCGCTCTGCAGCAAGCAAGGCACATCCGAAGCCAGAGAAGACTGAACGTCCAGAAGCAAAGGCTGCTAGAGGCCAAGCTAAGCCTGAATCAGAGACACCCCAAGCACCCCAGTCCAAGCAGACCAAGCTGTTGATCAAGATCCGTGATCTCTTGAAACAGTTGCCTCGAGATGTGCGAAATGATGTGTTCACCAAGCAGTTCTCCCAGAAGCAGCGGCTGATTCTGGAGAAATGGATGGTGGATGATGCGTCATCAAGGCCTCAGGGTCGAAGAGAGGCGGTTCCATTGCCACTGGCGGAGGGTTGTGTGGGGAGTCAGCCATTGGCCATCGCAAAGCTCCAGCATGTCTCTGATGATGAGGATTGCGATTCAGCTGTCCAACCTTTGGACACCTTGAGCCTAGTTCCATCGCAAAAGGCCACGACCAGTGGCAGCCTGAGGAGAAACATCTCTGGGTCTGGCAACATCAAGAGCGATAAAAGCGGGTATGGTGGCTACAGCGCTCGGATTTGCTTTGATGCCTTGCAATTGTCAACCAAATACAGTGATCTACAAACTGCGCTGGAGTTCCTAGTGATTTTGACATCTGTAAAGCAGAGGATGCTCGACAGCATGAACACGCCTGCCTCTTTCGAGGAGCGCATGGAAGAAGCATTGACGTCATCGGTCCGGGAGCAGGGGAGAAGTGTCGCAGAACTCAACATGCGCTTTGCTGTTTTTCAATCAGGCAGCTTCCTCATTGGCAGAAGATTCCAACTCCATTCTCCAGTTGTCCGCAGCGTGCAAGAACTGGGGAAACTTCGTAGTCGCTTAGAGCCTTTCCGACAGTATGCCAAAAATGTGGGATCGCAAAGCATCTATTGGTGGTACAGCCCAGCCCACCTGCAAGATGCATGGGAACGATTTCAACTTGCAGTAGCTGACGCGTGGCAAATGGCAGGTGTTGACAGCGCATCATACATCCAGAAACTTCGCAGCTACTATCAAGCAACTGCAGCTGCGCGCCAGAGGTTCTCGCAGTCTTGGGAGCGGCAGCATATGGCCATGCAGGACAAAAACAAATATCGGCCGAACCGTTTGCGACAAAGGAGTGCCACTAAAAACCTGGAACTGAAGGAGCGTTGGCAGATGGCCATCGAGGACAAGCATGAACATCGGCCGAAATCTTGGCGAAAACGCGTGAGGAAAAGAACCTTTGAAAAGATGCTGCGCCGAAAGCTGCTGATACTCAAGAAGCTTCTTGCGAGATGGGAGTGCATGTTGAGAAGGGAGGCGCGGCTTTTGGACAAGGAGCGTCAAAGAATCCTGCAGCACAGGAAGGCAAAGCGAAAGAAGGACCAAGAAGATCAAAGACGCCAGCAAGCTTTGAATCGAAAAAGATTGCGAGAGGAAGAACTCTTGAGGAGAGAGGCTGCACGCCAGAGGGCCGGAAGCGGACTCTTCATGGATCATCTTCGCTGGGCGTGACCTGGTGTGAGACGGAATAAGGAGCTTGCGTGCGGAACTTACAGCAATTGACAAGTAATGACGACTTTATCCTCCAAGCTTGTTCTTTCTGTTGACATTTTACCGTATCTATTTTTAGGGGGGCCGTCGTTGCTGGTCATCCTTTTGCTGTGAAACTTCACCGAGTTGAAGGGCCATGAGCACATTTTAAGTAGTGTTTTCTTCAAGTCCTTTGTCATGTGGATGGGAGCAGTTCTCCTTCGGAATCTTAGCATCAGACGAACAGTTGTTACTTGTTCGATCTTGTTTGAAAGTATTGGGAAATCCCGTTGAATTTACCATAATATTTACAGTATCGCACGATGACTTTATGACTAATTAAAAAATGATTGGACAATGCATTTTTGAGGTAGTCTCTCATCTGCTCCATCGCTGCTTCTGTATTCGATGTTGTAGTGATCCTTTTCAGCTGTCCCATCAGTCATTGGATTGGTTTAAGGGAAAATTTACAGGAAACCCCTATATTTAATGGTAAAAACCATGGTTTCCTGTAAATTTTCCCTTAAACCAATCCAATGAATCAGATTATCACTCCCCAAGCTTCACCCTTGACTTGTGATCACCGACTCCGCCGGGCAACGCAAAGGTCAGTGCAGATACATGGGGCCCATGGGGCAGGGATGCGCAGCGTGGAATCCTGGAATGTTCGAACGGAACTTAGAAACCAACAACGGACAGATTGAAACAATATGAAACATCAGTTTCATTCAGTTTCTATATCCATTTTGAGAGTTTTGGATTTACAGTAGATTATAATAATTTTTGAAAGGGTACTACCGGTGACATGCTTCGAAACACCTTCCAGGTGATCTTGTTGGACTGTTTTAGTTTTACTAGGCAACGATGAGCAGATTTCATATTATTATTAAACTCATTTAAACCTCATGTTATAATGGGCCATTTCTCGATACTCTGGTGTTTGCTAGATTTGCCTGTGCTACAAGCTTCATGTACTCAATCGCACTTGTTCCGGCGATTGAGTCAGCAGATTTTGATGAAGGGATGTTGTTTGTCTTAAAGCCGATTTTCAGAACTGCCACGGAATACATTCTTGCTTGACAACAGTTAAACGGTGGCCACGTGCAGCCTGAATATTTGTGCACGATTGCATTGCGCAGTTTGAAGCCGTATCAAGCACCATCCTGGATTGATATGAGTGAGCATTTGTCATCATGATCATGTGAGAGCACATCTTTAGGAGATACTGTACTGGGGTTCCATGGGGTTCTCGTGACGTCACTGCGGCCATGGTACAGTAAAGAGCAAGACAGTTTTTAAAATGGTTTACGCAAGTCTCAAGTCAGTGTTGATGTTGCAAAGAATGCTGTAACGTATGGCAAATAATCAAACATAACTTAACTAAATAAGAACTGCCCTTGATGGCCTGGAAGTCTTTCTACGACATCCTGGAGGTTGACAAGAGTGCTACATTGGAGGAGATAAAGTTGGCCTTCAAACGACGTGCGCTGCAGGTTCATCCAGACAAGGGTGGCAGCAAGGAGGCCTTCCATTTGGTCTATCAAGCACTTGAGACCTTGGCCGACCCAGCCGCGCGCAAGAAGTACGACCATGGCCTAGCTACAGGGAAGTCTGGAAACTTGGTGCAACCACAACCAGATGGCCAAACAGGGAGGAAGAAAACTTCAAAGAAACGTGGCCGCTCTTCAGCAGGCGAGGCACATCCAAAGACAGAAAAGGCTGAACGTCCAAAACCAAAGGCTGCTAGAGGCCAAGCTGAACCTGAATCAGAGACACCCCAAGCACCCCAGTCCAAGCAGACCAAGCTGTTGATCAAGATCCGTGATCTCTTGAAACAGTTGCCTCGAGATGTGCGAAATGATGTGTTCACCAAGCAGTTCTCCCAGAAGCAGCGTCTGATTCTGGAGAAATGGATGGTGGATGATGCGTCATCAAGGCCTCAAGCAGGCCCAGAGCCGAAGCCCCAAGTAGGCTCAACGCTGCAGGTGCAAACAGTCTCTCCAAACGAAGCTATTCCAGTGCAGCAGCTAGGTGCCCATACCTCTGTGGCAAGCGACAAATTAGAATCGATGGATGTGCCGTGTCGGAGGAGTTGCGATGCCCTTGCCATGCCAGCAGCCAGCTCCAGTTCAAAGATGGATGTGCCTGGGACCAGAAGGAAGAAGCTGTCAGGTAGGCAATGCAAGATCAGGGACAAGAAGAAAGAAAACACACAGGTGCGAAGCACATGCGGGGCTGTCATGAAAGAACCAAGTCACCTTTTGGGTCCACGCTACAGGGCCCGGATTCGATTTGATGCTTTAGAAATGTATACTCGGACGGTCGACTTGCAAACAGCTTTGGAGTTTTTGGTGATTTTGACTTCTGTCAAGCAAAAAAGGCAGGAAAAGCAGGAAGTGACAAATAAAAGCGCAACATTTGAGGAGCGTTTGCAGGAAGCTTTGCTTTCTTCTGCCAAAGGGCAGGAATCAGATCTCGATCTTCGCTTTTCAATTCTGCTGGCTGCTGGCTTTCTTATTGCACCAGGCTTCACCCTACGAACCCCCAAAGTTCGCAACGTGGAACAACTCGGACGACTTCGCAGACTTTTGGAGCCATTTCGCACCCGGACCGGGATTAAAAAGAACCAGATGTTTGTGCAGTACAGTCCAGCTGGGCTCCAAGATTCTTGGGAACAGTTTCAAAAAGCCGTGGCTGCAGCGTGGGAAATCACAGGAGTAGACAGTACGAAGTACATGGAGCAGCTGCGCGCTGGCTATGCGGCAGCTGCAAGTTCACGCCAGAAGCATTTGCAATGGTGGGAGAGGCGGCACATGAACATCCAGGATAAGAACATCTATCGGCCACAGAAATTCAAAGATCCCAGCACCAAGCGTTTGGAGCGTCGGGAGCGGTTGTACATGGCAAAGCACGACAAAAAGAAACTTCGCCCAACAGCTGGCTCTTTGGAGCATTGGGAACGGCAACAGATGGCAATGCAAGATCAGAACAAACATCGGCCACGGCGATTGCAAAGACCTATCCTGCAAGGTCCCTCAGAGACCAAGAAGTTGTTGACCTTGAAGCTGCTTCTTGCAAGGTGGCAGCGTATGCTGAATTTTCAACAGAAGAAAAACCAGGAAAAGAGACGACGCTTGGAAAGATTGAAGCGAAAGCGGCTCCGAGAAGAAGAACGAATCAGGAGAGAAGAAGCTGCCCGCAAGCGGATGAGATCCACTGATTAGATGCAAGATATACAGTGGATTTGAAAGGATTTTTGGGGCACTTGTGGCCAAAAAAACCATTGGGCAAACTGGGTTGCTTTCTAGCAGGAGGCAGTGGTTCTATCAGATCAGGCAGCCCAAATTTTGAAGCCTGCAAATGAAATATTGCAGTAAGCACGTGTGAGCACCCAAGACCGTAAGAGATACCACCAGGGAGCGGCAGAGCATGACAATGCGCGGCAAGAGCACACAAGGTCGAAAGAGCGTGTGAGAAGAGAGCACCAGCCCCTTACAATGATGTGAGTCGTGGCACATGGCCACTGAGGAGAGGTGCTCACATCGGAAAGAAAATGGGAATGCATGCAGGTGACATTCTGATTCTTGTACCACACCGTGGCTCGGTGAGAATCAAGAAAAGCTGCCCCGTGCAGCCTGTAGTCGCGACAGATGGCGATGGAAAGGCTTAGGTGGAGAGGTACCATAGTGACCGGACATACCTAGAACCTCGAAAGCGTGCAAAAATATTGCTCTTTCAGAATTATGTGATATTTTTTTGAAACGGCACTTTTTCTGGCTGCGAGCACTTTTCCATTTTAAGATGGTTGAACTGATTTTTCAGAAATTGACAGTTTACATGAGTCTTATTGCTCCAACGGACCTTCTGAGCTCCAGAGAGTGCTACCTGATTTCGTTTGCGCCCTTTTGTGTTGCCTGGTATTGTCAATAGCTAGTTTTTGATTGGTTGGGTGTCTGGAATGATTGTGCACGAACGTTCCAGCATTATCAACGAAACAAATAACTCATGAATGCAATATTGAAAAACATGAAAAAGATTGAAAAAGCGCTTTTGCCCGGCGAAAAAGCGTTTTTTCCAAGCGAAAACGCACATTTTCTCGTTGAACAACCTTTATTTTTTGAGGGGCATAAACCATTGCCCTGGGAGAACCAAAGTAACCTATGTACCGGCAATGGGTCCTTGGACAAGCCTCATTCGAATAGTTTGGCTTTAAGTAACGGGAGAATGATCTTGAACTCTGAGAGTGCAACAAAGTTTTGTCAAATAAATTGCGTGGCAGTCAGCATGTTCTACATCCTGTTCCTATGAGGGTGAAGGGCCAGGGTCAAGAGCAGAATTCCACGAAACGACCTTTTTTTTCTGAAACGACTTAAATTTCCTGAAGCAACCAAAATTATTGCATTTTTACGAAACGCCCAAAAAAAAAGCAGACCATGAGGATGTAGGTATCATGGTGTGGGAAAACAAATATTGATATGTGAGACATCGAGAAGCAGGCTGTTGGCTGAGGCAACCAGCAACTCAGTAACGTTCATCTCACTGATGTGCCGGAAGTGCTGAGTGTTGTATCGAAGCTTCTTGAGTGATTACTTTCACACACAAAAACACCAAGCAGCAAACCGTGCTGTTGAATCCGTCCCTGTCGAGTTCAGTTGATCACACAATCAAAACACACTTGCTTCTGGTTACATAGTCAAGGTTGCTCCAATTTTTTGGGAACCGGAGATCGTGTGCTGCTGCAGGTCCTTGATCTGCAAGATTGCCCTGAGACACTGTCGGAAGACATCACGCTGATGAGGTGGGGCACGTTGACGGACGCAAAACACCAAGCATAACCGCATCGCCACCAATTGACTGCGGATTTGTTGGGTTCTGGTATCGAATCAGTTGTTACTAGTTAATTTTTAGTTTTATGTCACCGCAAGTCAGCATTATTCTTACCGTCGCGGAGTATTGCTGGGATGATAGCTGAAAAAGGATTCAAGCGGTCTTTCACATCACATGTGGTCAAGGTGTTCAACAAAGGGGTTTTCCTTGGCAAGCGAGTGCCAGTGTTTTGGGATTGCAGTCGCGTCTGCAGATGAGCATGGTTGGAAGGCATTTGGCTGTAGTTTGAAGCCTGTTTTCTTGGTCAAGTGGCTAACCTTTGAGCAGCCGCCGTTCATGGACAACATGGCAATTATCGATGGTCGTTTGACTGTTTGCTCTTCAAGTACGTCCGCTTCGATCACATTTGACTACGATGCTGACAGCGGCATCCCGGGTCCGTCCTGTGTGGTTTGTGGTGATCCCATTCGAGTTGGCAAGGCAGCTGCGGCCATTGATATGAGCAGCCATGGGGCGCTGTGCAAGCTTGCAGCGGATCCAAGGCATGGAGATGCCCTTTGCTGCCATATCATGCACGCATGGTGTGCGGAGTATTTGACCGATTCATTGTGCCCAGGTTGTGCAGATCCAGCCAGCCCCACAACAGACACAGCGCAGATTCCTTTGCCACCGATTACGCGCATTGGCTTTGATGTTGGGGGAGTCGTTGTGAGACACCGCGAGGACATGGACTTGGACTCTGGAGTGGACACAGCTGGGCTGTTAGGAGGTGATTACTTGCACGCACAGGCCACTGCAGGTGCGCTGGATACACTCGCAGACGTGGTGAAAAAGCTTGGGCGTGAGAATGTGCACATCATCTCCAAATGTGGAGCAGAGACTGAGGCCAGGACACTTGAGTGGATGGAATATTCTGGCTTCTTTGAGAAGACAGGGATTCAAAGACAGCATGTGCACTTCTGCCGGGATGTGAAGGACAAGGCCCCCCTTGTAGCCAAGCTGAAGCTGGATGCCTTCGTTGATGATCGGATTGATGTGCTGAGGCCTATGCTATCTCTAGTTGGGGTACGCCCTTTGCTCTTCATGCCAAAACAAGAGACACTTGGGCAATCGCCAGCGTTTTGGATACCGAGAATCGAAAAGCTGGCTGGCTGGGAAAGTGTGCGCGCACTTTGCCTTTGCCTGGGTACATGATCTAGTTCAGCGATTGAGGGTTTGAACTTTAGGGTTGAGAGTTTTTTTTCGACTGGAGTTTGCAGAACTCGTATGCTGAATGCCGCGCTGGGCACAGTGATGTACAGTTGGGTCATGTTGAGTTTATGTACAGGCTCGACCGCGTTGTTCGCAGATGGGACACCAAAGAACAAACCCTGAATGCTTGCCGCCGAGCCCTTTTGATTTTGCCGAAGAGGTCCGGCATAGGGGCGGAGGTATGTGGCACAGGACCTGTGAATTTACATGAAATTACCAACTAATTGCTGGATAATTCCTTTGCCAAAACGAAGCATCCCAATACATCCAGCACTAGCCACTATACAAAATACGGCACATGTACTGTTTCTGTCATCATTCTAATCACTCATTCTTGGGATGTGAAGACGAGGGTGCCAGAGTGAAATGACCCATACCAACTTTACTTCTTTTCAGGTCCAGATCTCTCCAGAAGCCAGCCTTGTGCGGGAACCTTGGACCCTCATGACATCCAGCATCAGGAGTTGGAGTTTGGATGGGCTGTTTCCACTATCCTCACCATGGCCAACATGACCCAATCAGTACCCTGTGGGGGTCCTTACCAACACTGTTTCGTATCGGACTGGTTGTGTAAGGACCATATATTAACTTAACTCGGAGTTTTTAGTCTTGTCACCTTGTCAGGG
Organism: Cladocopium goreaui; assembly: GCA_947184155.2. Classification (NCBI taxonomy): domain Eukaryota; class Dinophyceae; order Suessiales; family Symbiodiniaceae; genus Cladocopium; species Cladocopium goreaui. Next base: position 78,976 of record CAMXCT020000752.1, read on the forward strand.
TGAGCACATTGAAGCTGAAGGTCATATCACCTCTGGGGGGCTTAATATGACAAATATAGAGCATGCAGCGTGCAGTGTATGTAGCTGACGGAAGATTCCTTTACCGTTGAGATTGCAAGGTACTTGGCACACAACTATAAAATAATGTCAAGGCTGCCCTTAGCAGTCGTGGCTTGAGATGTCTCCCTATCTTCAGCCATGAGCGCTGAAGTCACTGCACTTCTTTTTGCTCAGGATACAGTATCAGTTTATGAACTGTTTTTGTAATATAATAAAAATCACCTCAGCCCTTAATGTGATCTCCATCCTCATTTCCTCTGGTTTTATCTGGTCTTTAGGTCATGTCTCAAACGCGGCAACCATCAGCCCAGGTGTACTTGCAATTCTGTCTGCAGGCGCCGGATATATGGCTTATAGTTGCGCCTAGTTTAATCATGCTGATGGATGTCGATCGAATTATTAATGTAGGTTGGAGCGAGAAAGGACTCAAAATTGGCTGGCAGAAACAGTATTTTTGATGCATCTCAGCTGGAGGGTGTCTAAATTGAACTTTTTCTTTTAATTTTTTAAATATATTGTTGCAGGTGAAATCACAATAGAATGAATATAGATGAGAGCCGGTGCGAACATGCTGTTTGAATCCGGTGCTTCGTACAAGAATCGACCACCTGAGCTCCATGGCTAGTAGTTGACGGTATCTTGGTAATGTTTCGGAGCATTTCGGAGCTGTACTTGCATTCCTGACTATTCATGATCGTTTATTTTTTATATATTCTTTATATTTGGGTTGCCAGGAAACTGAGGTAGCAGCATTGGAGACCCACATAAAAATAGTGTGAGTTCGTGCTGCATGTTGGAAGACACAACAAATTGAAGAATCACAGTGGCAGGACTGACTTGTTTTTGCCTGAGATGTAGGGTGAAAAGCGGTATGTTTGGGCCGAGCAATATCTACAAATCGTGAACGGATGATGTTTCCGGTTTGTCAGCAAGGTGATTTCATGCAATGACATGAAGTCATTGGATTAATCCCTTCCTCCTAATACTAAACGTCCCCCTAATACTAAAAACAGGCATCCATCTCCAATTTCCGAAAATTTCAGTTTGGCCAATTTGACTTTTAATTGATCCCCTTTAAAAAACAATTTAAAAATCAACCTACCATTTGTGGGTTCTCCCCCCTAATACTAAAAACTAGTTCACCCCGGGGTGTTTAGTATTAGGGGGGCCTAGTCCCAATCCCTCACTCCAAGCTGCCTGGCTACTCTAGCAATTAGGGGTAAGCTTCGAACTGCCATTTTTGGCAATATTTTAATTGCGTTATATAAGGAAATTTAATTGATTTTGAGATCGGAAAAAATAGTTTTTAGTATTAAGGGTTTTAATTTAGTATTAGGGGTAAGCTTCGAACTGCCATTTTTGGCAATATTTTAATTGCGTTATATAAGGAAATTTAATTGATTTTGAGATCGGAAAAAATAGTTTTTAGTATTAAGGGTTTTAATTTAGTATTAGGGGTAAGCTTCGAACTGCCATTTTTGGCAATATTTTAATTGCGTTATATAAGGAAATTTAATTGATTTTGAGATCGGAAAAAATAGTTTTTAGTATTAAGGGTTTTAATTTAGTATTAGGGGTAAGCTTCGAACTGCCATTTTTGGCAATATTTTAATTGCGTTATATAAGGAAATTTAATTGATTTTGAGATCGGAAAAAATAGTTTTTAGTATTAAGGGTTTTAATTTAGTATTAGGGGTAAGCTTCGAACTGCCATTTTTGGCAATATTTTAATTGCGTTATATAAGGAAATTTAATTGATTTTGAGATCGGAAAAAATGGTTTTTATTATTAAGGGTTTTAATTTAGTATTAGGGGTAAGCTTCGAACTGCCATTTTTGGCAATATTTTGGTTCCCTAATAATAAATACCCCCCTAATACTAAAAACTACCTGCCGTGTTTTGTATTAGGGGGGGGGGTTTAGTATTAGGAGGAAGGGATTATCATCTTCATGTTTTCCTGCAAGTCACAGCAGTTCACAACACCATGACGAAGGCATTCCCCAGCGCTCTCCAAGGTCTTATGCAGGTTTGCATGGAAGATTCTGTGGGTTGTTGTTGCTTGGCTTCGTTTGATGTGTTGAGTGTAAAAAAAAAACAAGTCAGAAAATTGAAGCAATTCCTGTAGGTCATTGTAGTTGCAGTCTTTTGTCTGAACTAGAAACTAGAAACTAGAAAGTGTGTGTTTGCTTGACTGGAACTATTGGTGCACCAGAACTCACATGATGCATGTTCAAAACCCAGGGAGACATGATTGTTACTCTACGCATTATTTCGTGGTCGACGGACCAACTGCTTGCCTGTTTTCGGATGTGGTCCACCCAGCATTTCGGAAGATCAAAAATGGAGATGCCAGGCGAAGGCTAGGCATATTTCAAGGCAGAATCGTACTTACAGCATCCAGTCAGTACTGTAACGAATTTCATGTATTGTTGGTGGCTCATGTGCCCCTAATATCCCTTAAATGATGCTTGATGATTTGCGGGTGACCTTTGGGTGGCTGCCCGTCATCGCCAAGGCAATGAACACAACGCAAGGGGAAGATCCTGCGCTGGGACTGTGAAGTTTTCACGGCAACGTGCCAAAGGGTTTATTTGAGGTTGGGGGACTGCTTTTGGTAGTGGGTTTGTATACCCCAATGATTAAGAGGATACACCCAATTCATCCCAATTCCAATGAAGAATCATCATGTTCCGTATTAAAATGGATATTCAAGAGGGAACAATTAGTTGATCCATTGAAATCGGGAGTCAAACAATGATCATCCAGTCATCCTTTAGATGGCACCTGGAGCAGGGCTTTATAAAGACTCCAGTGCATATGGCTCATGATATGTTCACATTTTTTTCAGCATGTGGGTCAACGGAGGGTGTTTGTTTCCTGGTTTGCCCATACCTTGGGGCAGCGATCTTGGGGTGAATTCACGATCCGTCCATTGTATTTCAGGGAGTTAGGAGTTGCCCCCTAAAAGACACTTCTTGGCAATTTTGACACATACTGCATCCTGACCTTCATCCGTCGTACACTGTTCAGCAACTCAACGATTTTCATATCAGAAGTGATGCAATCTTCTCAGTTTTCCTCAGAAGCAATGCCAAAGCAGGATCTCCAAGAGATGCCTGCTGACTGTCGCCGTTGATGGCCAAGTCGTTCTACGACATCCTGGAGGTTGACAAGAGTGCTACATTGGAGGAGATCAAGTTGGCCTTCAAACGACGTGCGCTGCAGGTTCGTCCAGACAAGGGTGGCAGCAAGGAGGCCTTCCATTTGGTCTATCAAGCACTTGAGACCTTAGCTGACCCAGCTGCTCGCAAGAAGTACGACCATGGCCTAGCTACAGGGAAGTCTGGAAACTTGGTGCAACCACAACCAGATGGCCAAACAGGGAGGAAGAAAACTTCAAAGAAACGTGGCCGCTCTGCAGCAAGCAAGGCACATCCAAAGCCAGAAAAGGCTGAACGTCCAAAACCAAAGGCTGCTAGAGGCCAAGCTGAACCTGAATCAGAGACACCCCAAGCAACCCAGTCCAAGCAGACCAAGCTGTTGATCAAGATCCGTGATCTCTTGAAACAGTTGCCTCGAGATGTGCGAAATGATGTGTTCACCAAGCAGTTCTCCCAGAAGCAGCGGCTGATTCTGGAGAAATGGATGGTGGATGATGCGTCATCAAGGCCTCAAGCAGGCCCAGAGGCCAAGCTTCACCCAGTGGCTGTCGACACGACCACTTCAATGACTGAGGAACTGCATGCAATGGCTTTGCCAAGCAGAAGTTGCAATTCCATTGCCGTGCCCACACCGCCTGCAACGTTTGATTCAAGAATGCAAACGAGTACGAGGAGAAAAACGAAGCTGGATGGTAAACGCAAGATCCGGGACAAGATGAAAATGAAAACATCTGGCAAAAAGAGCAAAAAGGTCCGAAGTACGTGCGGCACAATTTCCAAAGATGGGAAAGTTTCAGAGAAGTGCTACAGGGCTCGCATTTGGTTTGATGCCACCGACCTATACACTAGAAGGGGCGATTTGCAAACTGCTTTGGAGTTTTTAGTGATTCTGACATCGGCAAAACAGAGGATGCAAAGTCATCCCACAGGCACTTCGTTCGAGCAGGACCTGGCAGAAGCATTGGAAGCAGCAGCCAGCGAGCAGGGAAGAACTGTGGCAGATCTCCAGCTACGCTTTGCTGTAACTATGACAACCAGCTTTTTCGTTGCACCAGGTTTCCAGATGCGCTGCCCTGCAGTGAACAGCATTGAACAGCTTGGCAAGGTTCGCCGAGTTTTGGAGCCGTTCCGTAAATACGCGGTCGGCCGAAATTTGTTTCGGCTGTATCCCCCAAGCCATTTGCAAATTGCTTGGGAGGAATTTCAAGGTGCAGTAGCTGATGCATGGGAGAGTGTAGGTGTAGACAGCGCACCTTTTCTGCGGAAAATTTGTGCCTTGAACGAAGCAAGCGCCCCTTTGCGCGAAAGAGGCTTGCAAGCATTGGAGCGTCGACATATGGCTTTGAATGACAGGAACATGCACCGCCCAAAAAGTTTGCGAGAGGCAAGCCGCAAGCCCTTGGAATTGAGGGAGAGGCGGCACATGGCCTTGGAGGACAAAAACAAACACAGGCCAAAGGCTTTGCAGCAAAGTACCACAGAGGATCTGGAATCCAAAGAGCGATGGCAGATGGCAAAGGAAGACAAGAACCGACACCGGCCCAGGAGGCTGCGGGAAAGATGCGACAACCAGCTTTGGGAGCGGAAGCAAATGGCCATGCATGACAAGAATAAGCATCGGCCACCGCGATTGAGAGTCCGTGTGGTCCGTTCTCATGAGGAAATTTTGGCCTCCAACCTTTCATTGCTGAAGAAACTCCTTCTGAGATGGGGGAAGATGCTAAAAAGAGAAGCCAGTTTAGCGGACCAAAAGCGTCGCAAAGGCTTGCGAGAACGGAGGAAAGTCCAACAGGAACGCAGACGATCAGAAGTCTTGAGCCAGCAGAATCAGAAGAAACGGCAGCGAGAAGAGGCGCGAAGGAAAACGGAATGGTTTCGCAAGAGAATGAGATCTGATCTGACAATGGATGATATCCTCACTTTTCGCGATGCTCATATTCCTGCACAACCTCAAAAAGGTCGCGCCCTGACTGTGGAATCTTTTACCTTCCGAGATCTTCCCAGAAACATTGGCTCACAACAATTTGGGGGAGGGCTCTTGGTCTTTTGAACACCATCAATGGAAGCATTCCATCGAATCATTTGAACATGATTTCACTAGCCATTAAACCCAGTCCATGCATGAGAGTTGGTAGATGTTGGTAGTCTGTGGCCCAGATGTTCGCTGCTCGCTTTGTATGCTGAGATGCCGTCTTCCATGTTTTTTTTTTTAATTGTCATGCTGCGCTATTCCGAAATATGGGTTGCATCTCTCGCATTGCTACAGTATCTATACTGCAAGGAACGTGCTATTGCAATGCGACAGTTGTCTCATAGCAATTTTATCTACAATATGTTTCAATTCCAGTATCCGAATCACCAGACCCATTTGCCCAATTTTGCCCATCAGATGGGCCACTGGCTCAGGTAAGTTGCACAAGATACAAGTTGCAAGGAAGATTGACATCTTTCCGTTCCCTGACAGCGGTGTATGCAAGAAAAGGATGCCCAACTTACCTTGGCAAGGCAACAACACCACGAGTAGCAGAAAGTGGTGCTGGATGGTGCTGGTTATTTTTTCCACTTCTTTTGAAGTTGTAACGGTGCATTTTGAAAGGCAGTGTCCCCTGTTTGACTGAATTCGTTTCCAGAGCATGTCATGAACCCTATCACAGGTGCATTTTCTTGCTCTTTCAGCAGCCATAGCTCCGGTTGCAAAGACTTTCCGGAGCTACTCACCTCTGTAGATAGAAAAATGTTCCTGGTGTAGTGTAGCTAGCAGCTATTACAGTTTCATGGAAGTTTGAACCCTGACGCAACATACTTGGTCGCGTTTTACTGTATCATGATTCACGTAGGCATATCGGCATGCCGCTTTCCACAGTGCGAAAAAACAACTTGTTTTTAGGCACCTAATCAAACCCGCGCTGAGTTGGGTTCGGAACGGATCCACTTTTGGAAACTTAGACTTAGCACATCACGTACTCCACTGCCTCCTTTCGAGTCGCCGGCATGCTGTGGGTCAACCACTGCCTGCGCTTGCATCATGGCAGAGATGCACGTGGTGGTCTCGACCCAAATAGCCACTTGTTGAAGGATTATTGGAGCCATCAGATGACGGGTGTGTCAGCAACCATCAACAGTTCAGAAGTCACAGGCAAAAGGTAGAGTGGTCTACTGTAGTTTATAATACTTTTTTTTTTGTTTTCTCTCACTTTTCCTTAATCCATTCCCTATTGACCGGAGCGTAAGAGCAGTGTAGCAGTGATCTCTATGAAAAACACATGGTTTGATCATGTTTGATCCTAATGGTGGCGGTTTATGCGGTTTCTCGTCACTTTTGGAAGCAGTTGGGCACAGAACCCTCCCAAACTTATTGGGAGATGTGAGATGTGCAAACATGTGCCTCCCAACTTAGCTGTACAGCATCCATTAACCCAACAAAAATATACAAAAATGTTTTATATAGTTTAGACATGTTTTTCAGAAGAAATGTCCATGTTATTCCATGAGGGTGTGGTTTGTGTTGTGAATCGGGATCCGCTCCTGCCGTGTGCCGTTGAGGTTGGGGACATCGAAGCAGAGCCCTTCTTTCACGGCCTTTGGGGAGGCTACCGCCAAGAGCTATCCTCAGATGGGTGAGATGTGGGGAAACTGAATTTTAAAGCCCTACTTGTTGCTGGTGATTTTTGAAAGTCGTCGAATTTTGGATGATTCAAGGATGATTGACCTCAACATACCTCAACTGTTGAAAGAGAGTTGAAGCTGCTTGGGCTGGAGCGAATGCGCAAACCAGATTTGGGTCCCTCAAAGACAGGGTATTTAAATGTATTTTAAAAAACAAGTTGTCTCCTCAGATCAAGCTGCATTTACTGCATCCTGAGGATTGGGATGGCGAGTTTGGCTTTCGATTTCTGGCAGATGCCACCTTCCTCATAACATCCCTTGACAGGCACAACAGGGCCGCAGGTAGAGTCAGTGACATGGGGAAGTGTCATTGCTGTTAGGTGGGAGCACAGTCAGCAAAAGAAACGCTAGGTACTACCAGACTCTTCTAAGATTGTTGGGCACAGTTAGTTGAACAGTTCTCATCGCTTCCTGCCAGGTATGTGACCTTTGAGAATGGTTTGCAGGAAGAAACTGCTGGAGACCCAGGGTGGAATGTCCCTGCGATGGAGCCCGCAGGAGACGGTGACGATGAGACTATTTTGGTTTGCCCTCCCAGAAAAAATGATCAAACAAGGTCAAAAATGAACACATGAACAGATGCGGCAGCCTGTTGCACGTTGCACCTTTTTCTGCATGTTTCTTGCGTCCATTCTCTCAGAGAAAATATGTTCCGAAGTTAGCTGGTGATAGTTGATTCGTGTTTGCCCATTTGGCACTCATGGCAAATCTCTCTTCCGCCGAACATTCTAATTCCAAACGGTCCAAATCCATGGAGCGGTCAGGTCGTGACCCTTTGGGAAGCTGATTCCCAGACGAAGCTTGCCAGCGTAGTTGCTGCTTGCCACAAGCTGGTCATAGCCGATGGGCTGTGGATACCATGACACGTGAAGCGAAGTGCCAAATGAGTTCGTGGGCGCTTGTGGTTTAGGTGGTTGTGATGTACATGTTGTTGGGAGGTCTTTTTCAAGTGAGGCGAGGCATGCGCGTCGCACATGATGTTGGAGGATTGCAGGGTTTCCAATGACAAGACAACAGGAATTCGGAGTGTTTCTTTGATTACGTTGAAGCGTGTTTTGGTACCAGCGAGTCGAAAGACATCGCATAGGAATGTCTAGGATGTCTAGGGCAGTCTAGGGGTCTTTCACTACTGACTACTGTTCTGCCCAAGGTGGGTCCTGACTCTTCTCTTCTGGATGGCTATGCCTACACAGAGGCCTGGAGATCCTGCCATGTTTCCGCATGTTTCCAGCCGCATCGCCGTGAGGTCTTCCCCCGAGTTGTAGCTCGACTTGGTCAGGAGTATCGGCTCACCCAAACGTGCTACAGAAACTTGGCGCTGAGCTGTACACACTGTACACCACACATATTTGACATCAGGGTGCAAACACACAGCCGATGGTGAGCAGCATGCAACAGCCATGGAATCCATCGCGCCGAATTAAGGAGGCATGAAAGATCCCTGGCCCGATGGACATTATGGCGCTGAGGATCTACACTCGCAAATGCAAGGCTTTGCGAGGCGAAAACTGCCGTGATTTGCTATGTACATCTATATGAACTACATGATACTAGATTCAGAAACCGCTTGCATGCCTGCACAACCCCAAAGTTCTGCAGGTATTTGGGAGGTTCCTTGGCTGCACGCGATCCTCAGTGCCAGGATTGGCTCACCTGTTCAATCGGTTGGGCTGAGGGACCAAGCTCACTGATTTCCAGTAGATGAAGGTGAAACAGTGAACCAAGACAGGGCCACTAGTGTTTTGTGAGTTTTGTGTTTCACATCTATACGAGTATAGCGGGGAGAATCTATCCAGATATAGTACTGTTGTGTCGAGGATGTGGCAGGTCATATCCCTAGACATTCCCCATTGCCCTGTAGGATTTCCAATTGGGCGAGGTGCGTACGACTGCCATGGCGGTTTTCCTTCTTTTTGCGATGCTGAAGTAGGGCGACGCGCTGGGAAACTAGGCTATAACTACCGATGCCCGTGGGTCAGCAGCAAATGACTCAAGCGACTCCCAAAATTGGCTTGCCAGTGGCTTACCTGGCGCTTCCAAAACCATGTTAGAGGAAGTGTTCCCTGAAGTGATTACTGCATAATTATATATAATTATATGACAGGCAGATGGAACACAGAATGCACAGATCAATCCTGTCGCTGTCGGAAGCAACGTGATTGCAGCGCTTCAGAGACTCCGTAGAGTTGGATTTAGGGTCTGGTTGCAAGGCGTATTGTTGTGGGAATCTGCATGCCGTTTTTGTTCCGCATCCAAGGATGTTGAACTTCAAAGCTATCCGTGGTATTGTGACTTGGCAGCCAGAAGCCACAATGTCATGCCACAAGGAACAGGTGCTCTCCATTCAGTTCAGCTATAAACAGGCGTGATCTCGCTTGTCATGGCCGCAGTCTAACTCCTCAAGAGGCCTTCTCACTCCCAAGTAGGATCAAGTACAATTACAAAAAATTGGGCATGTCGAGTGAAGGTCCAGCCCAGATGCAGCCTTTGGTCTTTGCACTAGTTGGCAAGACTGGGCATGGCAAAAGATCAACAGCATTCAACAGCCAATTCGCTATCGGCTTCAGAGAAGTTCCTGGCTGATGATGATTTCGAGTCAATCACAAGTGAGGTCAACTCGTTGGAGTATGTAGCAGGCAGTGGGCAAAGGTTCCTCTGTTTGGACACCCCTGGTGTCTTCGATACCAAGCTCACTGTGCCTGAGTTAGCAGCGAGGATTTCAAAGTTCACGCTGCAGGCACCAGAAGGGCTTGACGCCTTGGCTGTTGTCATTCGCAAGGGCCGCATGACGGAGGAGGAGTTATATAATTTAACTTCACTAGCTCAGATTGAACGTCTCTTTGGTGCTGAAGTCTGGAATCATGCTGTCACCATTCTCACGCACTGCAAAGATACGTTGGACAAGTTGAAGGCAGATTTAACCAAATTGGGTGAAAACCACATCTTGAACAAAATTATTGAGAAGGCCAAGCACAGAGTTGGCAAAATTGACAATGTGACTCGCAAGCCTGAACAACTACGGATACTACAGGCTGATGTAGATCACATACACTTGCTCCTTGCACGGGTTTCCATCGAGAAATGGGAGAATGGCATTGCCGTGGGTGCTGCCGCAAAGCCTAAGGAGAACCAGGGATGTCACATTAGTGCACAAGGGGAAGTCCATGACCTGGCTGGATGATGCTGGATTGCTACCCTATGAATTCTATGAGCACCCTTGCTGTGCAGGCAGGCTGCGTAAATGAATGTCATGTGCAACATGTGAAGGCACATTGAAGGCGCATTAGATTCCGGGCGGAAGAATCAGGTCTAGGGAAATTACAGAGCTACACGGCGGCAGTGTTGGGAAAAAGATCCGGACATCGAACTGAAGGAGCCAAGCGCACTTGTTCCTGGCAAGCTGTCATAAGATGTTGTAAGCATTCACCAGTAAAACTCATGCAGATTCATGCAGTGTCTTGTGAACTTTTTAACGCATTCGGTCACGTTCCCAAGGCAACTGTGCCAATACATCCGCAGATGACCATGTACGAGCCTGGCACCTAACATCAGGTCCGCGCAAAAGCAAAGGAGAGTCATCAGTTTTGATCACGAATTGACCAAGGCTGAAGCAGCAATTAGAATTGGCCACTGGTGTGCCACCCATTCAACAAGAGCAGCTCAGCAATAACGGCTCCTGATTATGGAGCTGGTTCAATTTGGAGACTTCAAGTGTGAGAATGTGATTGCTGGAGGGGAATAGCGGTTTTGGGTTTCCGCCTAGTGTTCTGGAGCTTGCAAACAGATCGATATACAAACGATTTCAAACGTTGGGATTTCCAGCAGATGAATTCATTCCCGGGGTCAGTTTGTTGCCACTTTTGTGTACTTTTGTCATTTGCTTCTGGATCATGTCAGATTTGTTCGCTTTGTGTTCGACGGTTTCTACCTCATGAACTTTGGTTGCTTTAATGTCACACCAGAGCGCCAAACAGTTGTAACTCAGGTTGTCCTGCAAGCTGAAGCCCCTATCAGACAACAGCTCCACCATCAGCGGTGAAGGAGTGACTTGGAATGACCTGGAGGGTCGCATCAATATCTCCATCTGGGACCAGCGGCAGCCAGTCGAACCATGGAAATGTTCTGTTTGGATTGAACGGAAGGATGGAGTTTGAGCAAGCTGCATTGGGACTTTGGACATGCTCTGGCACCAGTCAAGCCCCACCGAGATAGCCAATGGTGAACTACTGATTCTGGCGGTGCGAGTGGCTTAGCGGCATCAAGTTCTTGGTTGCTACATTCTCCGTTTGATTTACATATCTACCAACTGATCATTGATCCCTGGGTTTGTCGATCTAAATCTTTTGTATTTGTCCTTGTGAAGGAGTATCCCTAGGGTAGGGTGCCTGCAGAGTGCCCAGGCGGGCTCCTTGGTGGCGACTGCATCCAGGGATGGCACTGCCAGGCCATGGCGCTGCAAAGGTTCAAACTTTGTGACATACAAAGACTACAGATATCTACAGATACAAAGGCCAAAAAAGATCAAAAAAGTAAACAACACAGTGCCCACTAGTTCACAATTACTACCGTAGTTCTCTTTGTTTTTGGTCAGCCAAGCCCAGTTTGCTGGATTTTTTTTTTGAGCGTGTGGTCGGCATTGATACCTCCTGTGGCCAAGTGCATGAAGTGGCTTTGTGGGATTCGCTTGCTGTAGCTGTTTCAGCAAAAACGTGGTTCCTGTTAGAACTGTCGTTGGTGACATGGTGTTTCGATTGCCTTGGAGTTCCGGCCGATTTTCTGCAAGAAAACCAGCTTTGCAACAGCATCAGCAGAGCAACAGAGAGACCGTGTGTGACACGAAATTCAAGGCCCTGAACTTCCAGGAGCAAGACGCCAATCCAGAAGTGCAGCTGAAAGAAGCAACGACCAAACGGCTTTTAGATCAAGAGATGACTGCACGTGAGAAGGCACAAACCTTTGTGGCCATGTCCGGGTTTCCAATGCCATTCTTGCCATGAAGTCTAGTGACTCTAGTGAACATATCTAGATCTTCCATGATCTTCCATGATCTGCTCGATTTAATTGTACAGTGTCTGACTGATAGACTTTCTCCGCCTTGAGCCGTACGTATTGTACAGGTCCCTGTTCACTGTCATCCTGCCATCCTATGCCATCCTGCCCACAGCATAGCGTCACTTCAGTCACCTTCGCCAACATTTGCATTGGGAAGGTGACTGGATTTGGAAGTGTGTATGTAAAGTCCTGTACAGGCGGCGTTGAACCGCGGCACCGCGGGCAGATGACCAAAGATGGACCGACATGGACCGCGGACATCCAAAAAAAGGGGCCATTTGCAGCTTCCATGGTGTTGAGCACGTCCTGCACAGCATCATACGTGGCAATGGCATGATATGGCATGCAGTTGTACCTGTGGGCCAGGCTTTGGTCTGTGGAGTCGGGTGAGTGCCTTTGCTGAACATGCAGTAACCAAGTCAGAAATGACCTGAAATGACCAGATAATCCAGATAAACAAACCATAATAAAGCATTTTAAGCACCAAACTTCCGCAAAAATCTTGGCTCTTGTTGCTCGTTCTTTCTCCCCATTGTATCGTTTTCTTGATGGGTTATTAAAATAGATTGGTTATGAACCACGGCATGGCTGCTTTGTTTGTATGTTTGAATCTAGGCGTCTTCAAAGATTTTCAAAGAGTGCATAGGCAGAGAAGTGTGAGATCTTGAGCAACATCCCTCCAACTGTCCAATTTGTCAGCTGCGTTTGCACAACATGCGGAAAGACCTGAGTTTTCTTGATCGTAAAATGTATCCCATACCTTGAGCCTGTCGGTTTGAAGCTTCGGTTGAGTCACTGGGAGGTGCTTGCGGATCTTGTCGGGGCATGCTGATGCTGTTGTGGATGTGGACTTTGCACCTAGCGGCAGCACAGTGCTCACAGCATCCAAGGACCAAGATCGCCGAGTTCCGAGAGCCATTGCCAAGTTCCAATTGATCGTGATCCAACTTGATCCGGTAAACCTAAGAATACACCATCCCCAATATCACATAATATATATCGAAGGTCTGCGCCAAGGTACTTTCTCGTTTGTGGTCTTGCTCAGGTCAAGTGTCTGTCTCAAGGATCCCCATTGAAACACGACGGACGACGAAAGACGACAAAGAGAAAAAAACGAGCAAAAGGGTTTCAAGGGTTCCTCTACGGGACCTCCGGGGGAAGAAATTCCAAGGGTTCCTCTCCGGGACCTCCGGGGAGAAAAAATAAAAATAAAAATTTTAAAAAAATTAAGACGGGCACATACCATTGAGAAAAACACATAGCATGTTTTATGCATATTTGCAATGTTCGGTCGCAAGTGTTCTTCCCCGGGGTATGGGTTTGTCTCCGGGATTTCATTTTATTTTTTATTTTTTTGGCAGCCTTGAGCGCGAACCTTCACTGTGGGAAAACACTTGGCCTTGAGAAATCCTTCGAACATGGGAAAATTTTCCGGGAATACGGTTGGGAAACCAGGACCTTTGAGGAGGGGAAAAAGAAAGCACCTTTGATACAGGGAGGAGGGTTGAGACAGGCACATACCATTGAGAAGGTAGAAAACCCTTCGTCCAGACTTTTGAATATATATACTATAACTGGTGCAAATCATCCCCAAATGGAGAGACATGTTATATTGATTTATATAACTTATATAATGCGTATATATATAATTATATATAATATATATATTATACTTAGTATGTCTTATTATATTTTTTTTATTTATATTTATAATATAATATACATACTTATATATGAATGAGTTTAGAGTTTAGACACTTCTTCAGGTGTCAGGCCGTGATGGCCAGTGATGGCCGCCAGGACAGAACGGCCCGCCTTTGGACCGTGGAGACTGGAGACTGCGCAGCGAAGTTGGAGGGACACACTGCACCAGTCCCTGGGATCGCCTGGATTCGCCTGGCCCCCCCGAAATCTGCCAAGCTTGCGGTATCCAAGACCTAAGAGGCCAATTTTTTTAGCCAGGTTGATTCAACTTCTATCAATTTCTATGTTTTTTGGTTGGGCCGTCTCCTATCTTAGAGCTTGTGAGCTGATTGCTTGCGCTGATTTTTAAGATAGGCATGTTCCGAAGCGGGTTACAAAGATCAGTGTCAGATGAGACTTGCAATGAACAGATGGAAACGATGGGATAATTATAAAATCAACAGCAAGCATGGCGCTAATTATGGGTAGGTAGGCTTGCCCTGTTGGCCTTCATGGGCTACTATTTGCTTCAAATAGGTTTCAAATATATGTGAGAAATCTATTGGAATCTAGCTTCAGGATGCACCAACCATCAACAGAAGCACCTCTGCGCACATTCGGTACAGGTGGTGCGTGCTGCCTTCGCACCTTCAGGTCCCAAGGGATGTGTTAAGTTCTTTGTTGCCAGCCGGGAATGTAGTCACAAAGGCTTCGTTTTAAGCCTGATCATTTGAGCCCTCATTTGATCTTCAATTCTTGAGGTGTTCACATGTTCGGATTCTCCATGAATTATTTGAATCTTGCTCTTGGAGTGGTGGAGAGATCCTGTGGCAAAGCAGCGACAGCTGCAGTCCCGCAACGTTCTGCACCTGGCGTGTGCTGGAATGCTTCAGGTGCTCAAGTTGTCACAGCCTCACAGGATCACACAGCAAGGGCAACTTGGAATGTGTTGAGAGACAGGGTATGAGTTAAGGATGTCAAGGGCCAAAAGACACTGGTTGGTGGTTTGGAACATGAATTTTATTTTTCCATGTATTGGGAATAGTCATCCCAACTGACTTTCATATTTTTCAGAGGGGTAGGTATACCACCAACCAGGACAATGGCAAATGAGCTCTGCAAAAAATCTGGTCATGTCAAGGTGTGGATGATTGATGGTACTTGCACCCAAGTCTTGGACAAGCACCTGGGGGCTGTGGTGAATGCCTGCTTTTCGCCAGATGGTTCCAGAATCATCACTGCGACTCAGATGCACGGTTTCAGTCCCTACCAGTCCCTACCAGTCCCTACCAGTCCATACCAGTCCCTACCAGTCCCTACCAGTACTTGATGGATACCTGGCCATACCTGGCAATGATATGCCATGATGCTGCTTGTTCAAAGGGTCATCAAAAATGAAAAGTCATCAAAAGTCTCAAATGCTACCCTTCGTCAAACAAACATAGCAATAGGACATCCCCTACCAATGGAGGCTCAATGGAAAAATCATCTATGTCATGGGGCATATGCTCTTGTAAGTATGGTAATAGTAATAGTCTACTAAGATCTACTAATAGTAAATAGTATACTGCCATGTTTGATTGCCGAATGATGGAATTTACAGAAATGTCATGCCGTTGGTGTCGCCCGAGGCCTCAACTGATTGCAGCACTCGGATTTGGGACCCCACCTTTGGTGACTGCCTGCTGACACTGAAGGGCCCAGGCAGTGGAGACCCAACTGCCTGCTGGTCACATCCTGTTTGTACAGCGGGTTCTCACGTGGGGGTCTGTTTCTGACCGATTCTACACGTTTGTCTATATATGCAGAATATTGCTGAATATTCATAAATTAGCTTAATACACACACACATATATATATAATATATCGATATATATATAATATGGCCATATAGCTATAATTAGAAGGTGTAATTACCCATGATGACTTATGGTCCAGTCATAAAACATGTGCTGTTGGGCCGTTCTCAGTGGCAGGTGGTGGCATTGTGGTGGCCAAGATTTCCCCAGACAGTTCACAGGCACGAGCTGAGTCCTTTGGGTATATTTTGTAAATACCATGGCATGGTGGTTTCCATAACCGAGGGATCCCCAAAATGGATGCTTTACAATGGAAATTCGTATTAAAATGAATCATTTAGGAATTTAGGGGTTCCCATGGTTCCCCATTTTCGGAAACCTCCACATATTCACATGCAGCATTTGCAGATCTTGAGTGCTGCCATCGGCACCCAGGGAGTCCGGGGGCTCAGATTGCATGATCATTGCCACACAGATGCGATCTGAAAGATTCTGAAAGGAACCCAGCGACACACTGTACCTCATGTCAATGTATCCTAATGTGAGAATTTCCGGACTGAAGCCCAAATCAAGAAAGCTACCGGTATTGGTACCTATCCGGAGTTTTGTTCTTGCTTTGGCAATGCACGGGCGCTTGTGGCTCAACATATCAAGTACCCCTTCCTCCACAGCGTCCCCTCCTTGCTCGTTTCTTCTTCCTTCTCTTCTTCCTTCTCTTCTTCCTTCTCTTCTTCCTTCTCTTCTTCCTTCTCTTCTTCCTTCTCTTCTTCCTTCTCTTCTTCCTTCTCTTGCTTCACTATTTCTTTCTCTTCACCAAGCAGCGTTTCTTCCCAAAGCATTTGCTGATCATGCATTTGGGAGACATTGACAAAATGATGTACTGTATATATATATATAGATATATGTATATTATATGTTATATCTTGTCTATAAGTTTAAAGGTTTAAAGGATGATGGCTCTCGACATGGATTGCAAGCAGTCAGATCTCCATCCTCCTTTTTCCTTTTCTCTCCAATATTTAATTTCAGGAGTTTGTTTGTGCAGTTTACTTCAAGGGATTGTGCCTCCCGTGGTGTTTTGAGTTCTTAGGTTTCTATTTGTTCATTTTGATATCATTCGAACCTAGCTCTGAAATTGTTTCCCAGCATGAAGTTCCCAGCATGAAGCCATCCATCTTGCGTGTATTGTTCATTGCTTTTTGGTGTCTCGGTGCCATCCAGCTTTCTCTCGCTGGTTTGCGGCATGTTTATACCTGACATCCCTTCGAGACGTCGTGAAAAATGGCAAGGTCGTTGTTCACGATGCAGCTACTGGGGCCGTTCTGCAGCTCGCAAACCCAGGGGATAGCCACGAAGGTTTTGCGCAGTTGACAAGATCTGCACCTGAGTTTTACCAGGTCTCTTGCAGTTTGTTCTGATGCACTTTGCTTCGTTCCTGCTTCACTAAGGAAACTTGCGGAGGGCCAGCCAGAAGCTTTGCTGATGGTCCATTTTTGCATGGGTCACGAAGTGCGGGACCACGTGCATACCAAACTACTGTTGTAGAAGCAACTCATAATGTTGAGACATCTTCATTTAGCACCACTCTTTGCATTCCGTGCTGCGTCCAGCATCTTGCCTCTTAATGCTTTGCCCAGGCCGGTTCATGATGCTGTTGGGGCCTTAGCAGTGCAAAGTCAGAGGAACTCAAGCTGCCGATATTTCCAGTGCGGTTGGTTGAATCATATCCCCCAGAATTTACCAGAATTTGTTGCTTGTCATATCATTCTTGTTTGATCTTATTTGTATTGTTATTTCTCCAATCTTTTGGCATCCCTATATGTTACGGCTGTTACGGTATTAGATGAGGACACAGGTCGCCAGGTCCAGGTCCAGGTCATTAGATTGATCTCGCTTCTTCCAGGCGTTTTCACCTGATGGATGTTACATCATGGCAGCCTGCTCGATTCCTATGGTCCTACGATTCATTAGTGAAATGTGCAGGGAAAGTTCCATGAAACCTTTATATGACAGTTTGTGCAAACCTGCGCAAGCTTCGGCAAACGAAGCGCTGTTGTACCTGTGACTATCATCTTGGGTGCTCCAGAGTATCTTGTAGTCCTCAGTGCTTTAGTTGGCTGCTACTGTCCAAGCCCAGGCTGCGACTGGAAAGTCCGCATTTGGAGCACAGCAACCTTCAAGTGCTTGCAGGAGCCTACAGTGGACACTTGGACCTGACTTGTCAGGTTGTCACAATGTACCACAAGGTGAATGATTAGTGGTTGATAGTGATGCCTTTTGCCAACGTTTAGTGAAAGTACTGCGATTTTGGTGTCCGCAGATTCCATGCAAACCAGGAGTTGCCTCATGAGGGACAAGTCCTCTCGAGCACTTTCTCCGCCGACGGCTCTTTCGTTCGGCGCACCCAGTGCGTTATAGTGCGTTTGATGGCTGTACATTGCCCAAAATATCCCAAAATGACATGCACGGTGGCATGCTCATGCTGGGACGAGTGCATAGGACAGTCCAACATCAATCAGTCCAGATGAAAATCCTATAGCAAACATAAATCATAAGATATCATAAGATAAAACATATCTCCAGGTTCCACTATATCACTATGACGAACCATGGCCCAGCTTTCACAGCTTTCAGGCTGTCACTGTTTGCGCAGACCTGACTGCTCTGGTTTGGCGCGTGGCGACTGGGGAGTTGGTGCACAGCTTTGTTGGGCATTCAGGTCCTGTGCCGGGCTCAGGCCACAACCAACAGACTTGGGATGGGTTCAAGCAGCTCAGCTGAGTTGAAGGATGACCCCGTGAGCATATGCGAGCCAAGGTGACCACTGCGTCCTTCAGTCCTGACAGCACCCGTTTGGTCACAGGCTCTGAGGATTGTTGTGGGCGAGTTTGGGACGTGCTGCTGGCGTGATTGGTGCAGCTTGTGGGCGGGCCTTCGGCGCAGCTGTGAGTGGTTTCAAGATTGTCTCAGCAGCTAGGTGGTGAGTGGAAAATGTGCTGTCATGCTCTTGGGCCATGAGGTCTGAAGCTTAGTTTCCAAGCTCCAGTGGGTTCAAGTCCCATGCCCATGCAATCTCATGCGCGAATTCATTGCAATTTTTCTTCAGGTACCGTATCTTGCTGGATCATGCTAAGCTGCTCATGGGTGACAATAGTTATCTTGGAAAAAGAACGATAGGATAGATACTAGTTATGATAAGCCGGCAGAACCGAGGCGAGGTTGGAAGCCACTTGTATTTCACCTTGATCATGGAAAACAAATAATTGAAAAATCGATAAATAAAAATGGAAATAAATTACTTTGCTTCGAGTGATCCCCACCATGACATTTCAAAACAGCTTGTTGACACCACTTTTGTCTGAAGCTTTTGTCAAGTGGAAATGTCTCTGTCCACCCCAGTGACTCTGTCATCTGTTCAAACTGATTGCTTTAAACTTTGCCACCTGCAAAGTAAGAAGTGGCATTGCCCCGGTCACTCTACCACACACGCGCGAGTTTGCAAGTAATATATAACATACTTGTCTGACATTCTTTCTAACTTTCTTCTGCACATTCTTTGTCCCATATCTTCCTACATGAGGTCCGGCAGGGAACACTTGGCGTGGATACTCGCGGTTGAGGTCCGGCAGGGAACACTGGGCATGGATGGTCGTGGTTGAGGTCCGGCAGGGAACACTGGGCGGGGATGGTCGTGGTTGAGGTCCGGCAGGGAACACTGGGCGTGGATGGTCGTGGTGGAGGTCCGACAGAGAACACTGTGCGTCGAGGGTCGCGGTTGAGCAGGAGGAGGAGGAGGAGAGGAGAGGAGGAGAGGAGCAGGCAACTGACATAAAATCTAACAACCCTCACCTGGCAGGTGGGGAATTACTTATTCTCAATTCCTAAAATATTAAAAAAAAACAATTGTAAATTATAAATCTATAAATATGTATAGATAAAAAATCGGAAAAACATGCCTATCTACCAAATGATATCAAATAAGGATTTCTAGATCGGGGATTATATAAAATATTATTTATAAATATTTATAATTATAATTATAATATATTTAGCATGCCGGTCCTTCCAGAGAAGTTGCTGCAACCCGTTCGTTTGGAGAGCGGCTTTGACATGAGCTGAATGACATGGGCTGCATTCCAGCAGTATTGCGCAGCACCTTCACTCTCTATGGCAAATTTGTCGTGGACGCCACGTGAAGGATTTTGTTATGTTTTGTTTCGAGTGCGCATTGCTGGACCTCAACCTGCGAGCTGCCCAGCTCAGTGTGCACCGCTGGACCTCAACCGGGGACCTTCCCAGTTCGGTATGCACTGCTGGACCTCAACGGCCAGATAGAATGCCAAAAGATATGCTAAATAGAATGTCAGATAGAATGCCAGAAAATATGCCAGATAAAATGCCATGAGATATTCCAGATAGAATGCCAGAAGAGATACCAGATAAAATACTATAAGATATGCCAGATAGAATGCCAGAAAACATGTTAGAGAGAATGTTAGAAGATATACTAGAAGATATATCAGATAGAATATCAGATAGAATGCTAGAATATATGCTAGAAGATATGCCAGATAGAATGCCAGAAGATTTACCAAAAGATATGTGAAATAGAATGCCAGATAGAATGCCAGGTCTCTGTACGCCTGGCGGGGGGGTGTGCAGGTTCCTTTTCCTACGTCAAGTGATTCCTTACCCCTTGGGCAATGTTTGTTATGGTTTGCTCCCTACGGGAGAGTGTCACTATTGGGAGGTTTTTTTCCTCTTAAAGAGGTTTTTCCTGCTGTCAGCCCGCTCAGCCCAATGTCCGGCTGGAGCATCATCACACCTTTCCATATCCTTAGGGTAACTAGAATGCGAGAAAATATACGAAATATATTAAATAGAATGCCAGAAGATTTGCCAGTAAGAAAATGTATAAATGTTATGGTGGAAATTATACGAAATAAAATAATTAAATAAAT
>CAMXCT020000752.1:101392-214253 GCA_947184155.2 Cladocopium goreaui
ATTCGCGTCCCCAATTTAATATATACCCAAATTAGTTTGAGGGCCTAGCAAATTTACAATGTTTTCTTCATATCGAAGGTATGGCCATAAAAATTAAAATAATATTAAAATGTAGAATAAAATATATTTACAAAATATATTAAATCCCATTTTTGGTTATAAATTAATTTAACATTATTTTATTTCCTATACCTATTATTTTATATTAAATTAAAAAAATAATATCATATTTAGGCTAAAATAATCAAATCAAAATTTTTCAACAAAACACAAAATAATATAGTCACCTTAAAAATAAATTTAATTATTTTAATATAAAAATAAATTATAACAAAAAAAAATCAAAAATAAATTATCTATAAATTAAAAATAAACAAATAATTAATAATAATCAAAATATATTTAAACAAATATATAATTAAAATATATTAAAATATTTTTGTTATATATATAAATTTAATATTAATTATTTTTGTAATATTTTATATGTTTTTATATATTTTTATATTTAATATGTTTAGCCTTAAAAAAATAAATTAAAATAAAATAATAAATTTAATTTTTCGAATTTATTTAAATTTCCGTAAATATCCTAAAAAAATATATATTTATAAAAAAATAAATATAATATATATTTTTTTTATAAATATTTATTAATTTATATTTATTATATATCTAAAAGTATTTTTTCCAGCCATTCAGAAATACATCCCCCAAGATTTTAATATTCTTCGTCAATTTTCGTCAGATTTTTTTTGGTAACGTGTGCCAATTTATGTATATTCTAGTTGTTCCATACCGTTCCAATAAGGTCAAAGAGCTTTACAAAAATTTATACAAAAAACACGTATGTTATTGTAGATTACAAATACACAAAGGAAACCCGATCATTCTTATTTGTACCTTGTTCTCTAAATTATGCAGTATGCCAAATACAAAGCCACGCGCTTAATATACGCCAGAAATTTTCACTCCAAATGTAAAAAAAGAACAACATGTGTTTTTCCTCAAGGACCTCGAAATAATACCATGTAAATTCCCTACAAAATGCATTTGTTGTTTTTCAAAACCATGGTTTGGACCCTGTTCATTTGCTACAAAATGCCCGTTTGATTTTGATAAGCCCTTATGAAGCTCATCATGTCGTGCGACAAAATGCCACTGCGTTTTTGTAATGGCCTAACATGATTAACATGTATCCTTTTTAACATAAGATTCACAAGTTTAAGCTACAAAATCTTGGGCATAGATTTTATGTCACCGTTAGCCTGACTAAAACGGAGGGCTCTAAGAGGCGCACGGCCTCCCATCTTGTAGCTTAAACTCGAAGGGGGATTTGTATACCAAAAAATATTCCAATTATATAATCAATATTTGCATTTGGTTTCTTAGAATTTCTTGGTTATAGAAACTATTTCAATGGATTGTAAAAATTGTGATTTTCGCCTCTGGATCTTGTTCGTCTTGGCTTCGAGTTTGATCTTAATCAGCTTTCCTTCGAAAAGAACAACCTTCCTCAGTAACAGCGCCAGATGTAATCAAAATGGATTCCATCGGAGTATCCCACCAGTATATCTTGGCCTTCACACGTCACCCTCAAATGGGATCATATTGAAAACATTTGAAAACAATGGGATGATTCTTCTCTGATGCAGTTTAATAGATTGCTGCGTAATTGCAGCGGGTAGGGGTGTTTCTATGCACTATCTGAAGCAGCCAACGCGGCATGGCAGGTTCGCCTTTTTCAAGGGTTGAAGAAATTTTGCTGAAGGCACCAAGAAGGCGAGTTTGGTTCACCGGTGCCTTCATCCCAACCTATCTGGAATCCCTGGATGTAAGCATTGACAGCGGGGGCTGATGAATCTATGGTTGAACTAAGCGGCTGAGTCCTATAGTATCACCGGCAAAAACTGGGCCTATATCTCCAAATCTCCACACTCAAGCAGTCTCAGAAAGCCAAGGCCTACAACACTACTTAGTGTGTAGTGGCATATAGTGGCGAACACCATTCCGATAAGAGCCAACCACAAATATGACCCCCTACCCAAGCAAAAAAATGTCATTTCCATTTGTTGAATCATGCCTCAAGTCAGTCAGTCGCATGGTCCATTTCCATTTTTGGTTGATTTTCACAGCCGACTGAAAACATGCAACTGCAAATCATCATCCCACATTATCACAAGGATATAGCTCGAACAACCAAAACACTTAAACCACCGAGCAAATGCGAATTCCACTTGGGTGTGTCTGAAAATTGGGGCAATTGCCTGCACAACTGCCATGTTTGACAATCTGGATGGAAAAAATGATGATGAACCATTCTGAGTGAAATGTATCACCTCTATTTTTGAAGAATGTGCTCATCATCTCCCATTCTATCCCATGAAATATCCCACTATAATATCTCATTCTATCCCATAAAAATCCCACTATATCCCATTCATGGTTAATCCCAGTATATCCCATGAAATCCCACTATTTATCCCCATTGATTTCCCCATATCAGGGTCGCATGCCACGTCTCTGTGAGCCTTGCGAGGCCACCAGTGGGTTGGCAAAGCCTCTGAAACAAGCGACCGTGGCGAAGTCGACTGGGATTTTTTGAATTAACGTTTTTTTTGTTTGGGAAATGATAATCAAAAAATAAATATATATTATGTAGATATACAGATATAGACTAGATACAGATATAGACATAGATATCGATATAGATCTCTATAGGTATAGATATGTCGACAGATATATAGCCGTAGATGTAGATTATGAAATTGAAATATAGATATATAGATACAGTAATTACAGGGGAACATAGTCAGAGGTATATTATATTATATTATATTATATTAATTATCAACAAACATTGCGGATTTTAGCTGCAACTATACCAGCTGCATGGGGGTTTGGAGCAACAAAAATTGGCATGGACCATTTTTTTCCTGGGCTCTGGGATGCGTGGATTTTAACTGGTGATTTTCAAGGTGAATGGGGTTTGGGCCAACCTGATTCATGTAGGAAGGCACCATGTCCGTCTTATGATCGATGATTCCCGCATATTCCCGCCCATTGTCCTCTCATATATCCACTGGATTTCCAATTGCCACGTGCAACCCCTTCTATTTTGATGACATTTCAAACTTCATCAACTTATGTTGTATAGCGATGCGTTATCATCATAATCATGGTGGAAGCTGAATGCAAACAGTGCAATGATCATGGAATCTCCAAACTTTGGGCGTTGCTCTTTTTCGCCTAATACAACTGACAACTGAATTCAGGATCAACAAATTGTGCCACTCCATCTCAACATCGGCCTGAGATCTGCCACCGATTTTCCGTGTAAACCACTTTTCCCACAGATTCCGAGAGATTGTCCCATTTTCCCATAGATTTTCCCCACCGATTTTCCCATGTCCCACAGATTTCCGCAGCTACCAAGGGACATCTGGTTGCAATTCCCGCACAGCACCACCGTCTGCGCGTGGCTGAAAACCTCGGTCCGGGATGGTCAGGGTGCCATTGGAAATCAGTAAGAACCATTGTCAAGTATGATAAAAAATGATAAAGAATGATAAACTATTGGAATCAATCATATAACATAATAATAATAACAATAATAATATAACCACATAATCTATAACTGAGCTTGTCAAACCTATACAGCCTATACACACCAAATAAATCAGGTAGATGGGCGTGAAAGCCATTCTAAGTCCAGCTTTCCGTTGTTTTGGGCCCATCGGTGTATGGTCCAACACCAAAAAAGGGACAGATCCAAGGATTAGGCAGTGGTGATCTGCAGACAGCCAGGGCATTTCACATCCATGAAGAAGCTGTTCCTTGGAACTGCAGGCACTTAGAACAAAAAACTGTAGGGAATCAAGTTGCATTTGTGCCAGCTTCAGTATAGATCCAGGGAAATTGCTGCTGAGCAAGTCGCGCCAATGGTGAGATAGTGGACCAATATAATGATGCACAATAATGTGAGGATGAGGATGAGGATGAGGTTGAGGATGAGGAGGAGGAGGATGATGATGATGATCATCATCATCATCATGATAATGATCATGATCAATTTTGGCACAATTCCTGTGTTTCAAGCTCCAAGTCGCGGCGACTGGATCATTCGCTTGAGTTTGTGTCTGCGCTTCTCCTTGGAAAGGGGCAAGATCTTCACAGTGCCAAGGGACCAAGGACCCAGAAACCACCGGAATTCTGGTGGTTTGACCCCTTCCCCAAAGGAACTGCATCTCCTCCGCGGCATCGGGGTTCAACAGGTCAATATCCATGGTCCCCTTGAGATTACCTGTCAGATCCCAGATGATGTCAGATGGACATCAGCATCGCCGTGAGATTGTTTGGGCTGTTTAAGCATACCCTGCCTCAGACTTTCCAAAGGCTTCCACCGCTAAGAACCAAAACACATGGTGAAATGGAGAGGATGGGCTCAGTAGGACAGATGGGAGCACTCTCATATTCCAGCACACATCTGCTACCATCAAATTGCTTTCATTCTTCTGACTTGAATGATGACCTGCTTGTTCCCAACAATTCCTGACACGATGACTCTGAACCAATTCACTCCGCTCTCCATGCAAAGCCGCTCAAAGGTTTTTTCCTCCGCACTTTCTTGTTAGGAACTGGAAAATGCCTTGAACGATTCATTCAGAGCCTTGGACAGGTCGGAGTGCAAAGCAAAGGGAACGAAGGGAACCAACAGGTCAATCACTGCTTTCTCTTATGAAATTCAAACACTTCAACAGTCTCTTCCTGAATCTAGACCAATCACCTGTCCCCCCTTTGGCAAATCCTAGGCCAAATCCAGCCGCATCCACAAGATTGGCAGGGTGAGGCTTCTCCCATCTTTGAACATGCTGATATGTGAGTCTATCTGATGAGAAGTACGACATAGGCAGGAATGACCTCCACAGAATCACTGGGCTCCGCAACATTGAAGATTCGATCTGCGCGAACTTGTTGCTCTGAGCTTGCCTTAGTGCCGACATGTGCCGACTCAGTCTTCCGACTTTAGGAAACTCTGGATTCTGCAGAATCTCAGAAACATTTTGTTGTCTTGACATGTCTTGACTATACTATATGCTGTTTTGCTAGCATGAAAGGTACCTACCTGTACTTCGTGTCTGCAACGCTGAGACTCCAACGGACTGGTGTCGATCTGGGTGTGCCTTAGTCAATGCTTCAATGCGCTGACCATTTTTCTACTGGGAAGCATGAGGTGTAGTAAGGTGCAAACCAGAAGGATCGCTTTGCGATAGTTCTTCTTGATGCTGCTGTCAGCAACCAACCTTGACAATTTGACATGGAATGAACCAGCTACAGAGTAGATTTTGGATGATGCTAAATTAACACCGCCTTGGCACGGTAGGTTCTCACAAAGAAATTCGGCTCTTCACCGAGCCCGCTACAGTAGCAAGGCAACCGATCAAATAACTTGTACAAGTACTGTCGAAAAGGAAAAACATGCTCCAGGAAAATCCGCCGGCCTGCCGGCGTGTCTTGTGGATCCTGCTTGTTCATAGTTGTACTGTCTGTTTTGTCTTTGTCTTGTCTAGACTTTCCCCTTGGCGCGGATTTTTGCCTCGTCTAACTTGAACCCCCCCCCTCCTCCACCTAGCTCTTCTTCGTTTCGTCTTGATCTTTCCTTACGTGGTGGTGGGCTCAACTCTGCCCACGCCTCGCTCACCACCGGCTTGGTTTTGCACATCTTGCTGTCATTTCGATGGTTGTTTCCGTTTTTTGGTTGTGCTTGCCATCGGTTTGCTCCGTCGCTTCCTATATCCAATGCTTGATCCAGTGGCTTTTGCGCCGAACACCTTCTACACACATAACCTTTCTAAATATGGCATTTTCCAAAGCCGTTCTCAATATGGCCTTTTCCAAAACCCTGGTTTACACACATGCTTTGGTTTAAACTTAAGCCGTGGTTTGAACAAAGCCAATGTTTTTGCGTCCAAAGCATCTTTTACACAAAGAGCAGTTTTACACAAAAACTGTGTTATCCACAAACACAATGTTTTACACAAAAACCATGTTCTTGCTGGGCCTGTGCAAGGGCTGTTTGAAGCCTACAGGATAGCTCTTTCCATGGTGGCCGGCGGAACACGCCGAAGGCGGTTAAATAACTGTTCGAGAAGAAGCAAGAAGCCCACCATTCAGAGGCCTGCTATTGCAATGTCATGCAATGTCAGCATTTCCAACAGGCCGGGGTGGCTCTGACAAACTCAACTCCTTCCAACCTGCAAAGCCGACTGTGTTCATGCCTTTCCAAGACCGCTAGTGCGTTGTCCTTGCCATTTTCGACGAATAAAATATGATAAAATGAAAGTGCACTGAGGGGGCGCCCAAGCAGTTCGACTTTAACTGTATCTGTGGAACAACCTGTGAAGTGCCCTGATCAAAACCCTGATGCAGTTGTGTGCGGGTCAAGAACACCTATAGGATTTAAAAACCTGGCTCCCTACCAAGTAATCCAAGTACCCCAGCTGTACCCTCAAGTGGTATATGACCATGTTTATCCATGTTTCTTGTGTTCATCGCCATGTACTTGTGTTTAATCAGGTTAGATCCAGGTTAAATCCACATTTTTTGGTTCACATGTCAATGTGATCTTTCCCGTTGCCATAGATAGCCATGTCCCCATGGCACCTGCTCCCTGCCACATCACGCTGTGCATGGTGCTCAACAGCGTCCTGAAAACACTTGCTGAGGCAGGGGGTGGCCGAGGCGGAAAATGATGGAAATTCGTAGTTTCGTGGTTTGATAGGAAAATGGATTGAAAACTTGGATAGGCTTGGTGATTGTGGATGAAAACCCTACTTGATGATTGGAAGACGGAAACATGATGACAAAGCCCACTTCCCTTCCCTCTTAATCTCCCTTCCCTGGGGACTTGCTGGGCCTGATTTCCTTGTAGGACTGTCCGTCGGGGGTTTTGGCCTTGCTGGGACTGTCAAACTGTTTTGGGCCTCCTTTCTGAAGCACAAAAACATTGTCTGACACGTTCGGGTAAAACCCTCATGCTGCAGTAGCTTTCACTTTCAATCACTGGCCCCTCTTAGAGGTTGTGGATGTGTGACCATAGCCGGGTTCAGCAAGTTGGAGGATCTTGGCCTCGCACCCAGTCGTTTAGCTCTTTTGACAAGACATCATTCAGCTCCAGTTTTTCTTTCTTGGATCGTTCTTCTCCTTGGTGAATCGAGCACACAGTCATCAAGATCCGGGTAAAACAAGCTCAGTTAGACTTAGCAAGACTGAGAGATTGAGAAATCTGAGAACATAATGGCCCCAGTGAATCATGAAGTGTGAAATGAATCGAATAGGCTAGAGAGCCGAGCATCCTACCACTTCCTCAACTGAACTAGAACACAGACCAACCGATTGGAACGGATTTTTTACGGGCAATCCAAAATGAAATAGCGATTTTATGTTATTGCCCATCATTGCATTATTTTTGTTGTTTTTTGAGTCATCAGCAGCCCATTTGGAGCCAGTACCCCGATCTTTGCATCATGGCGGCTGGCTTTTTGCTCTTCGTGCCTGGATACCATTCCACGACGGGGAAGGTTTGACTGTACAGCATGTAGCAATGATATCATCTGCTGCATTCGTAGTGACGTTGACAACAACTCATTCCATCTAAAACAATACAGTACCACTTCAAAATGAAGATTGGATGTCTATGATGCATTTGTCCGCTATATTAAATTATACTACCCTCTGGTAAACTAACATAACTATGGAAAATCACCACTTTCAATGGGAAAAACCACTATTTCTATGGCAATTTTCAATAGCTTTTTGTATGTTTACCGGAGGGTCTGCATCGAAGTTGAGCGAAAACAGAGTTTTTGGCGACAGACCTTCACGACAGAAAGCCTAGGACCTGACACACAGACGGTCAGACGGTCATTGAGGCGAAATGCAGCAAGCTCTCCAGACATGAACTTGTTGACATGCAAATGTAATCATATAATATTATAGTGTATATATATATAATTATATGAAGCGCACAGGCTGTCTTGGAAAAAAAACTAAGAATCACTGCCGGCATGGTGGGCCGAAACCATCGCGGAACCATATATATATATACACAATATTGATCAATGCAGTATTGCACAACTTTTAATTGTTGTAGCAGCGAAAAATCTCAGCAAAGAAAATGCAGCCCACAGACTACGAAGCTGTGAGGGTGTCCATCTGCCCAGACAAGACTTCACCAAAAACGAGAGACGAGACAAAGAAACACTTCCAACAGGCAAATCAATTAGGGAACCTATACAAAAAGGGGAATCTATAGGGGAATCAAATAGGAAACTAAAAGGGAATACTATATATTGATATATGTATATTACAAGATACAAAATGACAATATTTGTGACAACTCATGCTTTTTAAGCAAAGTCAGCCTCTTGATCTTTTCCTCATACTCACGTCTTTCCCGTGCTTGTCTCTCTGCCACCTCGGCTCATGCAGCTAAAAAAAGAACCTCCTGACACCCATTGATACATGGCAGTCATGGTCCATGATCATTGCACCTAGATGTCTTCATTGGTAAACTAACAAAAAGCTATGGAAAATCACCATTTTCAATGGGAAAATCCACTATAAAATGATTGTCATTGACACGGCGAATTAAAATTGGGTCATTTGGGCACCCAAACCAATTGGGCTCGGTCCAAGGGCTTTGCCTGGCACAGTGACCAGTTGTATCTTGACATACTGAGGCACATGTGGATATGTATGGACATTATGTATATGTGCTGTCTACATCTATCTATAGCATTCTATAGTATGTACATGTATGTACAATGTACACGTCATAGGTCCCTTCGATACCGCTTCTAATCGGCTTTAAGGCACATTCACAAGAGGTTTTCAGCTAGAAGTACGACTCAACAAGTCACACGCCTTACAAATCAAGCAAGCACAAGGAGACAATGCAAATGGGGTTGTATCCAAATTGGGAACCCCCAAATCCAATGCCAAATTGCCACCAAGTACGGGTATCCCCCATTCTTTCAAACAGACCACACATAACATATCATGTATATATATATATATCATATATATATCATATATATATCATATATATATATATCATATAATATATATATATCATATAATATATATGTCAATATATGTATACATATATATATATATATTACTATAAACTAACATAATACATATAAAATCATATACATGGATACCGGTATGGCTATGGTCCAAATTTCATCCAACATCATCTCAATGCCCAGCCTTCGGCGGCGCAGGGGCTGCCTTGCCAGGTGCCGCTTTGCTGGACATGTCCAGCTCCATCAGATCCTAAGCCAAAAATGAAGGCTTTCAGGACGACAAATGATGGATGGATCAAACATCATCAAACAGATTCACATCTTTCATATCTTTTCCAATGTTTAAATAGATGTCATCCCGCTTTGGTGGTTTATTCATTGGATTCATTCATCATCGATCTCATTTTTCTTAGGTCCTTGGGATTTCATCTACTGACCAGCACCGATGATATCAATCCCCACTGAAGTCTCAGAGATTCAATTGCTGATCATTTTTTTGAAGAACATACAGCTCGGATTGATAGACGTTCAGGCCCCAAAAACACGGAACTTGGAATAAGCACTTTTTACCCTCTGGTAATTTAACATAGCTATTGAAAATGGTCATTTATAGTGGATTTACCCATTAATCATGGTGATTTTCTATAGCTATGTTAGTTTACCAGAGGGTAACTTTTAAATGGCTCTTCAGCCAGCTGGATTAATTAAACATATAAGATCTGTAAAATACATATACTCTCTGGTAATTTGTTACATAGCTATTGAAAATGGCCCATAGAAATAGTTGATTTACCGATTCAAAATGGTGATTTTCCAGTTCGCTATGTAAACGTTTACCAGAGGCTAAATTCCCATTAGATCCCAGTAAACCACCATAAAATCCCATTAAATCCGATTAAATCCCATTAAATCCCATCAAATCCCAGAAAACCACCATTAAATCCCATAAAAACTCATCAAACCACCATAAATTCGAATTAAACCCCATACTGTAAATTCCCATAAAATCCCATTAAACCACCATAAATTCCCTCCGTTGCCAAGGCGCCCCAGCGCTCCCGGCGCTGCGTGACGGTGCGGAGGCCGAAGCCCTGGCGCTCCGGGCGCTTGTGCCGGGCCGGGCCTTGGTCGTAAGCCCTGTAGGTTGTCATAAATCACTGAATACCATATATTATCATGTCATATCATATCAGAATACATTACATTACATTATATTACATTACATTATATTACATTATATTACATTATATTACATTATATTACATTATATTACATTATATTACATTTTATTATATTCATTTTATTATATGATCGTAAATGTGTGTAAATTGTACTAAACATCATTATGTTGTATTTGTGTAGTTGATATGCCTACCACACATTACGATATGCTATGTTTTTTTGACTTCATGCTATATGTATAACCTACATATTTAGTAATAATGCGGTTATATAATCAATTATATAATTAATATATATATATTATTGTGTATATATATCGATTGATATCCGGAGATTGATATGACTGTGTATTGCAAACCTATATAGGGGGTTGAACGTGCTCATGAAGCTTCCTGAATTTCCATAGATCTGACATGAATGATAGCGAATGCATAGCAGCTGTTTGGTGAATGTATAGCTCTCGATGTCATGGAAAAAACGTCAACGTTTCTTAATGAACTTGAAGCAGCAGAAAAATCTTCGAGCAGGTGGAGAAGGGAAACACACATACCGAAAGCATCCACAGCGTAGGCCGTAGGCCATTCAGGCCGCGACCGTGCCACAAATGTCGGGCAAACACAGGGCCTGGCTAAGATCTGTAGAGTCATCCCGAATCCATATCTGTTGCGATTCCCGAATTCACTGACATGACCTTTTCTTCCGGTTCAGGGTCTAGGAACCACGACAAACCAGTTGCACATCTCCTGAGACCCCAAGTTCCAAGTTCATTACTAACAAGGCTTCAACGACATAAAAACAACTCCTAGGATCTCCTAGGCAGAACTTCAAGGAACAAACTCAGCTTGCAAACTCCCAGACATTGCTTTCATTCTGCGGCAGACAATTCGCTTGGGAAGGCTTCGGTTGCTGGTGAACCAGCTGTGCAGCTGTACAAGTTTCAACCTGACCTTCCGGGGCCATCAGTATCCATCAGTCCAAAATGTTACCTTGAACATCTCCTGTCCTGATGCCAGAGAACTGGAATTGAGATTTGTACAGCGGATAACCCATTTGGGTGTGTCTGAAAATAGTGTACCCCTAAAGCCAATGGTTAATGATCATTATCCCTATTAAATGGCTATTTGTTTGGGAATATACCCTATTTTCAGACAAACCCATTTAACAATGGTTCATCTCCAGTTTTGATGCTTTGGCAGAGGATAGCTCGCGTGAGCTCCATCTCTTAGCCAGACATGGCGACAACCGGAAAGGCTGCACCAATGCGCTCCGCCAAGGCTGCTGCCTTGGGGAAATGCTGGGCGCGACGTCGCACCTTGGAAGAACGGAAGGAGACCTCAGAGGCCACGAATGAGCCCAAACTCTCGGTGTCATCTCCATCCACAGTATCCACAGTATCCACAATCTCATCTGTACCATCTGATGGTTGTGCCTCTGCATCCACTGGAGCCACTGGAACCGCAGCTTTTGCTGGCTTCTCTGGCTTTGCCTCTGACATCCTGGAAGGAATGGCCATCAATATCACACTGAGCAGCATGCATGCAGCACCCAGCAGCGTGAGAGCTTGGGGCATCTCTTTGAAGAACAACATCTGTGCCAAGTAGCCTGAAACCATGCATGCACTGGTAAAGACAGTGGCACTCACCGCAGCAGGACACCTTGTGGCCCCAGCCGCAGGCAAAGCAACAGCAGACATGGTCCAGATACTGATGACCAGCAGCAAACCCAAGGCAATGCCAGGTTCGGCGAGAACGGGCTCCCAGCTCTCCTTTTTACCCATGGGCAACATGGGGGGCACCAAGGCCATAGGCATAGCCAGCAGCAAGCTGGTGAAAGTCAAGACACCCACGGAGATGTGGACTGACTTTCTGGCGCAAACAAAAGATCCCGCCTGGAAGCAGCCCGAAAGCAAGGCCATCCAACATCCCAATGGGCTGTGATGTTGTCCCTCGGGACGGCCAAAGAGAAATTCCGGTTGACTAATGCAGATAGCTCCTGCCAGCGACAATCCCAGTGCCAGGAAGTGCATCACAGTCAGCTTTTCACCCAAGAAGATGAGTCCAAAAAAAGCTGCAGCGATGATGTCAATGCTGGTGAGCGCTGCGACATCACCAGGTGATGCACCGATGATCACAGCAATCACGGCAAAGTACCAGTGAAGATCCTCCAGCAGAGATCGAGCGATGACCCATTTCATATCGCCTCTACCTGGAAGGTCCATCTTGAAGAAGTACACTGCAAGGCCATTGAAAAATGATGCCACGATGCAGGCACCGCCTTGGTACCAGGCATTGGCTCCCAAGCGTCTAGTGTGGAGCGATAAAAGCCGGTTATTGCTTAGATGCTTGCACAACTACTGAACAAGTTGAAGAAACAGCTGGTGTGGAAGAAATCAGTGACGACAATTAATCCTACAATCTGGTTTGACTAGTTGGCACCAAATATTCAAGGAGCACAGCAACATGGAAAATTGCTACAGCTACCACCCATGGCAAAGAAACCATCAGAATCAAACAACTCATGACCCAAAAGCAACTCTGATCACCTCATCCAATACCGAACGGAAAAAACTAGAGCCACAAATCAGCAATGGACCAAACGGATCAATTGCCAGGCACTTGGCAACTTTTTCAATGGGAAAAAGATGGAAAAATAGACCAATCAGTTGCAGTTCACACACCAAGTACCAGTATGGCCACTTCGATTCTTCAATGAGTTTGCTGGTCACCATGTCGCCAGTGACGCAAATGCCGGTGGCGGCCAAAAGCAAAATGCCACAGAACTCTCCTGTGGCAAACAATGTGGATTCAAGGGAATCAAAATTGCAGAAAACCCATGTGTTGAAGATTTTTCCTTGAAAGAGATTCTAGGAAACAGTGATATTAGACAATATTAGTCCTTTCCCATCCTTTCCCCCCACATCTTGCAACCAAGTGTCTAGACAGCATGCTGAACAGCACTTAGATCGTGGCCGAACAGCAGTTGAGAGAGGCGATGATTAAGCTTGAACCGAACCAGCCAGAGATGACTGGGCAAAACTTGCCACGAAAACAGGACCTAAAAGAATAAAGAACTGAGTATCATAGAAGTATGTTCTGGAAATATTAGAGCATGTTCTGGAAATCACAGAAGTATGATGATGTCCTGATGGTGAACATCTACGGAGAAACTCACATATTTTCTTGACATTTCCGCTTCAACTAAATGCCTGAGATCTTCCACTAAGTCAAAAGCACCTTCACCACGATGCCACCATTGTAGACTGGGACGAAGTCTTGGTCTGAGGCCTGGTTTCAGGTTTTCATCAATGAGGGGTACCCCAATAGTTGGATTGTTTATCATGGAGAATCCTATGAAAAATAGATGGTGTACCAATAATAGGATGTTCCATTATAAACCATTCTAAACCATTATAAACCAGCTGTTTTGGTGCTACCCCATCTATAAATGGATGATTTGGGGATACCCCCATGACTTAGGAAACCTCCTGAAATGGATCCATCGGGATGGTGGCTTGATTCCTCCACAGAATGCTCCGGGGCCACGGGCCAAGTCAATCCAAACCCACCCTCCAAAAGAACCATCTGACGTCGGTGCCTTGCAGCCGGAAGGCGGAAGGTCGGTCCAAATGAACTGCCTTGGTGAAAGTCCTACCTTCGTTGAAGTGGGGAACTTGGTCATCTATCTTTCATTTCTTACACATGACCTCCAGATTATGGTCTACATCCATGATCGCCCATGGCCCAATATCTCACCTTGAATCTGAAGTGGTAGTGCCCTGGTGGTGGAAAGCTGGATCTCACCTCAGCTCCCGCTTCCCACGTCCCAGTCACCAAGCCCGGGCAGCTCAGAATTTTGATTTTGCACAGAGTGTGTCGCAAAATGGGTTAAATCATGTTATATCATGCTCTATCAAGTATATCCCAAATTGATGGCCCTCTGAATAGAGAAAATGATGATAAATCATTGTCAGACAAACTTAGTGCAGGCATTGTGCTGGGCCAAGGTGTCACTGTCGTGACATCTCAACTCTACGTGTAGCCTGTGAGAACACGTTCGCGACATCTGCAAATTCCAAGACTATCCAAGATTTGGCGTTGCTAGTAAAACCCCATTTTCCCACATGATTTATATCAAACATGACCATCACAAATGTGCTTAAAACAATAATATCAATAATAAACATCCCCAAAATCACCGTAAATGGATGGTATAAACCATTCCCAAATGGGTGGTTTATGTGTTAACTACATTACTTTACCAAATTTTCCAATGGCCAACGTTGTGAAGAAATTGTTCCACCCATCCCCAACAGCTCCTCAGCTCGTCACCATACCCACAGTGACGCTCACCGCACCGCCTGGATCGCTGCCACACAATGAACTATTCATGTTCCTGGGTCAAATGCATACGACCATTACTGAATTGCATTAATTAATAATGATGTTAGTGGTTGATGTTAATGAACCATGATGTGGTTAATCATAAAATAAGATACATATTACATCATATTACCATTCATTAACACTCATCGTCAATACTAAATCAGTAATTATGCTGTAAGATGGTATTGTTCTATATGATCATCTGAAAAAAGTACTGTATAACCTAATTTAGATTATATACCTAAAATTGGCTGAGTTGATGCTTGTAGTTGAACCTGAAACACATGTTTTGATATCTCCCAAATCAGATAGCTGTGTCCATCTCAATCCAAGGTGTCAATATCATTTATCTGTTTCTTTCCGAAATGGCTTTGGCGCATCCATTCTCTATGCCCCCCGCTGGATCCAGGAACTATGCAACATCTCAATTTCAGCTGCTTCGCTGGCTTTGAAAATCACACATTATCACACCATATCACACCACTTGAATCCACTTGATACCATTTTCTCAAGCGCTAACTCGGCCCTTGCAACGCACACGCCAGGCATACCCAAAGGCATGGAGTATAAGGCTATCTCTCTGTCTTTGTCCTCTCCATTCTGCACCTGGCAGCGCAGGTTCAATCACCGAACTTGGCGCCAGAATCGATTGAATGATCGACTTGAGGATTAATATGGAGGTAGTACAGAAACCCAATGATCAATAAATATCAATCACATGTAAGAAGGAATCCCGGTGAATTGTCACTTGTTGAATGAGTCTTTCTTGGAGCTTGATTTTTCTAAACTGCACTGCGACCGGTTGCTGAGTGGTCGCCCAAACTGGCAATGCAACCGGCTGTACACGGGGCACACATCAATATTCTGTCATGCAATAGATCTTAGTACATATTTATATAGACATAGATATATCAATACTCTGGTTTACATCAAAGATTTGAAAAACGGAACATACTGAGAACTTAATATCATAGTCGATTGAATACTACATTGGTTTATAGAACATTCTACTAGTATAATCTAGTATATATATATATGTATATATAAATATTATACAATAGAACATTCACATATACTACTCAGGGTTTTCCAGAGACGACAACTTCCTTGGCACCTCGTACTGGACCAGGATACTGTCGTCTGGACACCCCAAAGCACTGGCCACCTGCGCTTTCGCTCAACGGGGGGACCGGGGAGTGGACCAAAATGGCTGGTCAAAATTTTGCCATGTTTAGTAAAGCATCTATTTGGGGGGTTGATATGGGTTATGAATGGTTATGAATGGTTGTCATTATCATATATGATTCTATGATTTTTGTTTAAAGTAAACTGTCTAACTTGAGGGATTAGTCCTTTTGATCCAAGAAAATCATAAATCTATCTCATGAAATGCAGTCACCCCTTTTACGTCTAAATGCTTGGATGTGCTTCTGCTCTTATCCTTCTTTGTTCATCTCCGGGAAGAGTCACATACCGTGGTGGCACATCAATCACTTTTGTTGTCACATGGACAAGCATGTTGGGCCGTATTGCAACTCGCAACCGTTCCAGATTGGCTTTACGACTTCACAATTATATAGGATGATGTTGCTGCGACTGCTGCTTCTGATGATGATGGTGATGATTGCGGGGGTGGTGGTGGTGATGATGATGATGATGATGATGATGCTGGCGGTGATGGTGGTGAGGGCAATGCCATGTCAATTGTTCCTATGTCCTGTGGTATATAAATGTGGTCACCAAGAAGCATCATGTCATATCATGTCATCATGGTGATTGTGGCGGCAGTGGACACGGAGGATCAACACTGCTGGCAGCCTGAGGATCAAAGGGTATCTCGATGCTGGGCTCCTGGAAAAGACCGTGTCTCTTAGACACAAAGATACACAAAACTAATAGCAAAAATATGGAAAAATAGAAAAGAATACACTCAGCTTTTCGTCAGAGTTTCAGGAAAATATCACTTCCCCATTGATTCCCAGGTCACTGGATTCCGCCCCTTCTCCTGCAAAGTGACACCATCTGCCCCTTTGCCATCCTGTCACTGTGCGATTCGCAAAATGGGCTGGAGAGATCTTGTTCTTCCGAACAGCTCACCCCCGGTGTGTTAATCTTCCAAGACAACGTCCATGGTCACATGGTCCCTTTCAAGATGGCACAAGTCTGATCAGAATTTACCCAACCTGGTTATGACTCACAGTTTGCCATGGAAAGATCCACCATGCTGTTAATAGGTAAACCATCTATTTCGATTAGGGCCATCTATACCATGGCTATGTTAGTCATAACCAGAGGGTAAGTTATCCATTTCCATCCCATTCCTACCGAAACACCACAATTCCGCTGCGGGGAACGTTATCGGGTGCCTTGACTTTGTCGAGGTTGTCCAGTAGCTGGGTGGTGCGCTTCTTCAGCGTATCCAAACCTCGGGAGTGACAATGATTCACCGCATATAGGTCCGGAGGTTTTGAGCAGTGTGAAAAATCCATGGGATATGACAGGGGTTGGTAACTGTCCATTTTGGGAATATTGGACATCACCTTATAGTAGCCATTATAGACCATATACCTAATGGTTGGGTGATGTTCAATGGGGACATTTAATGACCCATGTATGATATGAATGGATATGATATCTACAATCAATGACTTGCTGGAACGCTTGGTTCAGCAATGTTCAGCAACTATAGTAACTACAGATAGTATGGAACCAAGCCAAAGTTGTTGATCATTTTGTCAGCACCGATCCCCACCAGTCGATCTGCCTCGTGCCTGCAGGACCTGTGCCATAGATGTCTGGGATGATCAATGCTGAGAGGCCTACTGGCTGCGAAGAGCGACATCGCAACTGCGCGCTGCTGGTGATTGAAAACGAATCTGATGATATCTGGGCTGAAAAGGCTGACCGCAATGGCCGATACAAAAAAGGATACTGCTCATGGAAACACAACGCGACTCAAGCAAACTATCATAGTTTGAACATGTTTGAACAAAAAGGAACATCTCCTGAGGAGCAAGTGACGGGTCATGTCGGTGCGGAACGACCATATTACAAATTCCGGTCACTATGAGCAATGAATCGCTGGCTGCTTAAGCCTAGATCAGAGCGGCATCAAGCAGTCTCATTCAGTTCGACTGATTCTTTGGGAGCAGGTCAGCGTAATCCATCTTAATAGCATATTCTGATGGTATGATCATGTCAATATAGAAATAATACGTATAGATCTGATATGTTTGGGGATGAGCGTACAATTTGCATACCAGCTAGCTTAGCATGAAAATGAGGGTACAGTACCACGGACTTCGTATATTCATTATATTATGACCCGTAGCCATTTCCAGCTTGTCAAGTGCACATCTTGCACTCTCTGCTTCAAACAGAGCAACACAGCTCCCATCTAAGCCTGCAGACTGCATGTGCTTCTGGAAGATGATCCATGCCATGTAAAGGAAAGGATACAAAGATTTCCCCCAGGAATGGTGTGCAAAGCTACTAGCGAAGGGTTTAAGTCACATCAGTTGGGCAGAAGTCACATCAACCCTATGCAACAGCGAGTTGGAAGAAAGTCACATCAACTGGGCAAAAGTCACATCAAAATATCAAAATCCCAATGGCACACCGGCTTTCAAGGAATGTTGTTATATCTCCAAAAATGAAGAAAACATTGCGCACACTGAGGTATTCACATATGTTTAAACATGTTTAAACTATGTTTTCAAAGGATATATTTAGAAATCACCATGGCACACGGCCTCCCAGATCTTTAACTTTGTTTCCTAACAAACATAGATTTCCATGTAATAGCTATGGGCAACATCATCATATCAACAACGTTAAAATCTGAAAACCCAGTGGCACACCGCTGTCAACATCCGCTTCCGCTTGAATGTTTCATAAGTTCTGCCTTCTCAATAACCCATCAAATAAAGAACTATCAAAATCTATACGAAACACTGCGCGCACGCAGGTGTGATACGACTTC
This sequence comes from Cladocopium goreaui, assembly GCA_947184155.2. Lineage (NCBI taxonomy): Eukaryota > Dinophyceae > Suessiales > Symbiodiniaceae > Cladocopium > Cladocopium goreaui. The sequence continues at coordinate 120,028 of CAMXCT020000752.1, forward strand.
AGGTCGATTGATACGACTTAAGCCTAGTGGTAGTATCCATCACCATCTGATAGAGTGCCCATTTTTTGGTTCGCTTGGTCTGCGTCCAGAAAAACCCGTGCAGCCTTCTGCGCAGCAGTGTTCCATCGACATCAGTCAACATATTCTGAATGTCAACACGAGACTTCATAAGAACAGCACCATGTGCTCCAGTTCTTCCTCTCTCTCTGCAACATATTAACAGTCATGACAAGACTCAGGACTGCAATGGAGGGTTCAATGTTCACTGATGGCGACGACCCCCTGTGAAACTTCTGGAAGGCACGAGCTGGCATACATATCACAACTACCAGAATCATATGTCATTCATCGCAGTTGGCATACGACGCTGGGACTTTAGGAATAACAAACATGGCTCGGTCAAGTTCGTCCAGGCAATTCAGTGACCCAATTGGGTGACCCCCCCGAACGAATCCTACATAGATATAATATGATATAATATAATTGCTTATTATAGATATCATGTGATGGCTTTCATTCGTAGACTTAGAGGAAATGCTGCTTGAAGCTAAGGTCCCTGACCTTGAGATATTCCCAGACAATGGCTGAAGAGTGGCAAGAAATGCCAGCTGTGCACGGCAAAAGGAAGCCTGTGGCCCTCTCGAAGCACGGCTGATGGAAGTCTTTGCAGATTGGGAATTACTGGGTTCGCTAAGAAGAGGCGCGGGACACCTAAACTGGGTTTGAGTGGTGTGTCAAGGGCAGCCAGTGGAAGCATCAGTTGATAAAAAAGAGAATTGAAACTCCTCAAGCGTCTAATCCTCAACTGCACACCCAGTTTTGTTGGCCTACAAACTGCCAGTCAGGCTATTTGTTGTTATTAAATCCACATCTGCAAAGACACAACCAAAGGCATCTCTTCCATGCTTGCGGGCCACGGTCTCATCGCGTCTCATCTCATAGCGTCTCGCCCCCGAAGCACCAAACGTGTCGTCAAAGGGGCCTAAAATCACCAGCTGGAGATGACCAAAGACGTTGCTCCAATCCCACCAGCTTTCGCAGCTTTAGGTCAAGTGAATCAACTTCTAAATGCACTTCAATCTTATCATAATATGCTGTAGCATGGGCACATCAACCCATCAAGAACCGATTTGAATTGAAGTATGGTGAAACACCAAACGTGTAGCTGGTAGTCTATCCAAGCTTGGAGCAACTACTGGTCATCACATCTTTCATCCCATCAATGATCTGCAAATGACGCAAAAGCCGCATCTTCAAAGGTCAAACTGGTCAGGTACAGTAGGTCAATTCATGTCAATTCAATAGTAATTCAATCACTTCAACATGCATTTCCCATAGTAACATGCAGTCATCTCATCATATCTCCTTCCCTGGAGATCTGTGAGTCCCGGTACCCCGGTACCTGCTTGACGCCATCGTCCATCACAAACCTCAGCTGCCATCTGCGATATTTGATCAAGCCACCTATGATTTGATCAGGGAAAACATGGACATTCTGGTGATGAATGGATGAATGGTAAGGGGCCTATTTTTGAAGCCAACACATGAAGAAAACATAAAAAGGATGCTGGTGTTGGTTTGCACCTTGATGGTGGCACCCAACTTTTGAAACATGGTCTTTGTGAACTTGAGTTGCTCTATAATATTATAAAGCACGTGACTGAATAAAATTCCACAGTAGAGTCTTCGAGTAGAGGGCACTGTGCGAGAGATGGCGTCTGACATGACAGTGACATCAGCTTACTATACCGCTACCCTTGCCTTGTCTGTTCTGCTCCAAAAAATTATGGGTCAGTACCAAAAAGACCATATTTGTACGAGCTGGGTGAAATCCAGGCAGACTGGTTTATCTCTGGAGCGAAGCTGAAACAACGGGAGACATATATTTTGGTGATGAGCATCCACATTTGGATTCTTATAGTTCACATTTTTGCTGAAAAAATCACCGAGAACCAGGGATTTTGACCCACCACCTGCCTCAGTCCGCACATGTTCTTGGGATCCGCGCCAGGGTACACGCTCAACATGGCTTTCTGCGGCTGATCATCCAGCTCTATCCTTCGCATCCACTGGTGCCTCAGATATCTGCGTTTTTCTTGAATACCCTCTGGTAAACTAACAGTTTGCTATTGAAAATGGAGATTTATAGTTTTACCCAGCGATAAAATGGTGATTTTCCATACTTATGTTAATTTACCAGAGGGTAGTCCATGATTGTCCATGGTCCAAGGGAAAAAATCGAAAAAAATGCTAGCCCTTACAGTTCGGACAGATCTCAACCAAGCACTAATTGTTAGTCCCAACATGTCCCAATCATTGGACCAGTTTATCAATGCTTGGCTTAAGGCAAAATACGCTTAAACATTACGCTTGAGTTGAAACCTTGATTTTTACAATCAAATTGCTTGGGGGGAACTGCAGATTTTCCCCACCAATTCTGGCAGCTTACCAGGCTTAACAAAACTATTGTTGTTTACCATACTCAAGGGAATTGGCAACTCAATAATCAATTCAATTTATCAAATCCATCCTTCTTCTCCTCATTGTCCCAATTTGTTGGCCCGCTAAGTCCACATATTTACTTTCCCACTTACCGCAATTCCACATGCTTGCGCCATGTATTCACCTTCATTTCATTTATTTCCCATGTTTTCTCATTTCTCCCAATGCTTTGCAGAATTCAGTCCAGACCACATTAATCAATTCCGCACTCAGATACTTCGCACATATTCACCACTTTATGATTTATAATTTATATATATATATAATGTATATAATATTGAATATTGATTCCATGTTGTTGTCTTTTCCTGCATAGGATCCCGATGTTTCTCCTATTGCCACATTATGTCTTGCGATGCCCTCTGTTGCCCCCTGTTTGCAAATTGTTTACTGCGTATTCCGTTCTGCAATCTACCAGCACGACACAGAAATTTAGAATCTAGGAGTAACTAAGATCTGTAATTCCAGACTCCTAGACCCTAACAACACCTGGTAATCCTACCCTAACAACTCATAAACGGAGGTTTCCTAAAATGGGGCTACCCCAAAATCATCATAAATCATCCATTTCAGATTGGGATTTTCATGGATTCTCCATTGGAAACCATCCAGCTATTGGGGTACCCCCCAGCCATGGCCATGTTGATGGCCGGCACTGAGCGCCCGGACGTGTCCTGCGCCTCGCCATTTTGAATGGCCCGAACCCTGTCATGGCTGGAACGCTTCCAGCTGACTGTTGGTGAAACAGAAACAGAAAATGCCCATCACAGAACTTCGCTTCGAAGATGACTAAATTGACTAATGATTGAAGTGCTATGCTTCAACCATCTTCAACCACTTCTTGTGTCAAGCAGTTGCGCTTGCTTCAACTATCTCAAACTGCAGTTGCGCAAAGGCAAGGTCCCGTCCAAGCCTATCGCGAAGCTGTCGGAGCACCTGGCCATGGGCCATGGGCCAAGGATCTCCAGTCCCTGTGAGATGTCAAATGGGTTCATTGGAAAACCAGCATTTTGGAAGGAAAAAATGAGGATGATGAGGATGATGAGGCTTAGGATGATGAGGGCTAGGATGATGAGGGTAAGGATGATAATGAATATCATCATAAGTTGGTTCTATACTCATCCCAAGCATATCCCGAAGGTATCCCCAGTTGATGATGAAACAGCGGTCCAGCGATCGGCCTTTGGTTCTCCAAAGCGCCATGTACGATCTCCACGGGTCAGGGACCTGCCCATGGGAGTCTGAGGCTCGCCCCGCATGCACCGTCCCATGAGATTGGATGTTATATAAAGGTACTGTGGATGGATGAAATCCGATAAACCACCTTGGATGGTTGAAACCCTATAGATAGTGGGATAAACCACCTATCAACTGGTGCAGGATTTCTTCCATCCACAGTATATCTATAAAACTGATCTTGTGAACATTGCGAGTATATTGGTATTTCAGCGTTCAACAAGAGTCATACAGCCTGAAAATCTTTGGAACCTTGGGTCAATATTTCTTTTGGCAGTGAACATGTTCATTGTCTTGACATTTTGCTTGTTTGAAATTGGAATGTGTTCATTCCACCTCTACCCACCTCTATCCACTTATCCTCAATGGATTGGTTTAGCGGAAAATCTGCCGGAAAACCATGGATTTTGCCATGAAAGATGGGGTTTCCTCTTTTCCCTTAAACTTCCTTAAACCAATCCATTGATGCCACCCTTTGGCCGACCCCAAAAAACCCTTCAAACGGCACCGTATGGGCGTGACGACCACAGCAGTGCCAACGGCACCCACCTCTTCAAAGCTGTCCACCTCGCTGGTCTTACAGGAAGCCACAGGAAACCACTGTTTTAGATCCTTCAATCAATGGATTGGTTTAAGGGAAAATTTACAGGTTTAAGCCCCATATTTAATGGAAAAATCTATGGTTTCCTGTAGATCATTGATTCAAACCATTGGGAAACCCTGTGAATTTTCCAGTAAACTTCATTAAGCCAAGTCTGGGATTATAGCTTATTGATGCTTATTGCGTTTCTAGTTTCCAATCTTGAGGCTACATCTTGAATATATTTAACATTATTTAACAAACATTAACAAACCATCTAATATTTTCGGACGGGGAAAATATGGGTAAGTAATTTTTGGCCATCGGCTATCGGAGGGGCCATTGCTATCGGTTGGCCAATCGCCTCGGCTTCGAAGTCAATGGGTCTTCGCCTCGCACATGTTTCACAGGCTGGGTTTGCAGATTTCAACTGGAGAAAAACATTCATTTGGCAACGGCGAAGAAACCATCTAACCCCAACTATGGATCCACTAATACCATCTAATAGCAAAATATGGTGGTCAAGTTGGAGGCGGCTTGCGTAAACCCAATTCGTGAGTCAAACACATCTGAAATCGGCAGTTTTTGAGCATGTCGATCTTCTCAGTTCAATGGAAACTCTTGAGAACATCTATAGATCTTCCATGACCTTCCAGCACGGTCCCTAATGAAATCTTTTTGAGACCTCGTTCACATGCGACCTACAAATACTGTAAAATCCCTGGATTTATCATTATAGTCCCTTTCAAAACAGACATCCATTGAGGCAATCCCTCATTTTGCTTCACTCATTTGCATTTTTTTACTACTGAAATTTCAATTTTTGATGCAAACATCATATATGAACCCACACACACACACACAAAATCCCCATTTTGGCTGGTTAAATCCCCATTTTTCATGCTTCAATCCCAATTTCTCATGGGCTTCGTTACGACCCCCGGCTGGGTGGACAGACTCCACGAGTAGCTGCAGGTCCGCGGCAAGCTTCTGCAAGACCTGCCAGGTCCGCCAGGTGTGGGGTTACAAATTTTATGGCAAGTTTGGTGAGAAAATGATGAACTGGATGTGGGTCAAAATGGAAGACCATTAATGGGACCACAGATGTGAATGTCTAGTTTAGTATTAACCATCCAATTATTGAGGTACCTAATTTTGACCCATACCCAACTAATGATGTTGGAAGATCTTACCTACTTGGATACCTTGGAAAATCCAAACTCAAAATTCCTCCGTCATCGTCAAAGCAAAACTTAAGTGTCAACTAGGATGAGCCATCGCCGATGCTGAATGAAGATGAACAATCTCGGCAGGTTGTCCAGGACCCATTCCACAATGGATGTTGGAACATTTGTGGAGTGGTACAGTGGTACAAAATGACCATGTCAATCCCGGATTGATAGACCCTCCTGGTAGATGAAAATTGTGTCTTCGTCTCCTAGTAACATCTAGTAACTAGTACAGCCTATAGGCCTATAGGGTGTTATTAATCGGAGGTTGACTTTATTGTACTTGAAAAAATGAAACACAACACGGTGGTGTGAACATTGAATGTTTTAGGACGTATCTAGACCAAATTATCAAGCCCTCAGCTACCGATGATATGTTCCAGCGCCTTATTGGTGTTGCTGTTGAGCACACTTCTTGGCGCATCAGGAGTCACATAGCGACCGTCCTGTGGACATCGGGGACATCGCTGGGACGCCTTTCTGCTTTCAATCCTAGTCACTACCCTCTGGTAATTTAACATAGCTATTGAAAATGGCCATTTATAGTAGAATTTCCCATTAAAAATGGTGATTTCCCATAGTTATGTTAGTTTACCAGAGGGTAGCCCAAACATCTTCCGGAAAACTCAAACAACCGGGAGATGTGTCATGATTGTCATGAGAATTTCAGGAATTGGTTCCACTTTGATTTTCAGAAACTCCTTTCATCAAGGCCGTCTTGTGGAAAATGATTCAAAGGCATACCCGACCATGTCGATGTTGAATCTGGCGATGGCAACTGACCGAACAAGGATGGGAGGTGCTCTCCTGCTCCATCTGATTCACGCATGGAATTGTCTGAAAAGGTTCCCCTAAATCCACTGATTCATGATCATGTTCCCTATTATTCCATATTCAAATTGCCGTTTTGTTTTTTTTTCCCGTCTTCGAGTCTTCGACTCTTCGAAATTGCTGGAATCTCAGCGATTCAGTCCTTGGTGATGGCGACAAAATTGGAGGTGTTCAATTCCTCCACGTATCGACGCTCTCGAGCGTCCAAATAAAGCGAAATCGGAAAGCCAAGCCTTGGCTAAGGCTCCACAAAATAGGGACGTGGAGCCAACAGCTGTTTGGTTAAGAACGGGATTGCCGTAATTGTTGGATGATGATAATCACCGATCAACCAAAAATAATGAATAGTGTTCTTATTATTGTTGAAGAGTATTATATATATATGTATACATATAGTATATTATTATATAGTATATTATTACATAGTATATTATATAGTATATTATATAGTATATTATATAGTATATTATATAGTATATTATATAGTATATTATATAGTATATTATATAGTATATTATATAGTATATTATATAGTATATTATATAGTATATTATATAGTATATTATATAGTATATTATAGTTTAATATCCTAGAATCATCTATAACATTCTATAACATTCTATAACCTAATATAACATAATATAACATAATATAATCAACCATAATATATATATAACCTATACTATACCCATCAACCAACAATGCAATCACTATGGCGCCTCTTGGCAGTATGCATGCTCTCCAGGTCTGCTGCGTAGTTGCCAGCGGCTTTACAGTCACCGCACCTGTGCATCGCGTCCTTTGAAGGGGACACAGGGACACGAACTTGAGACACCCAAACGACCCAAAGAACCAGACACCAACATAAATGCATAAATGGGGCACTTGGTTATGCGGTTATGCTTTCCTATTTTCCCTCCGAGCATCATCTAGTAATCTAGTATCATCCTTTCAACAATCCTACAAATTATAAAACTTATAAAACATCAAGTACATGTCACATGTCAAGTACTTGTCTGCAATTCCCATCTGTCGACCTGCTTGACATCACTCACAATCAAAATTGTGACCTCTTTTTGGCAGTTTGGGCGATCCCCAATAGCAAGAAATTCAAATCCCTTCATGCTATTTTCACTCATCAGCTCATCCTTGCAACACTCTCCGCAGCGCGTACCCAAGTGGTGCAGCTCTGTCATAAGCATCGTTCACCAAACCGTCGAGTGCCTAAACGTGCCGGCAAATCCAAAGTATCCAAAGTGAATCTCTATCCATTTCCCGAGGTCTTGTTGGGTCGGGGACCCCGTGGACGGAAAGTCTGAGGAAGCATGAGGAAACTACCAGATTACTAGTAGTAAAAACAAAAAACAACTCTACAAGAAACTTGACGGATAGTAAGCCAACCATCAAAGTTGCAACTGTCATCCAACTCTCTTTGGCACCTGCATGGCGCCATCCTCGCTTTGGTAGTAGCTGCCAACCTTAAACATCTAATGGTTGGATGGACTGATGGATGGATAAGCAAATGGCCAGTTTTGTCGTTTTTAACTTGAAGCAACATGCACCTTAAATGGTAGGTGAACATCACAGCTGAAACTCGTCTCTTCATTTTAAGGCATCTTCACTCAATGATCACCGACCTGCGCCTTGCATCCATACCCTTGAAGATGAACAAAACATAACAAACTCCTTGGAACTGGACTGCTGGAGTCAGTGTGGAAAAATGTAGAAAGGCTCTTTCTATCGTTTCATATCGTTTCGATGCTGAGTTGCAGCCAGTTGCAGACCTCTCTTCCTGAGAAGAGAACCTTCCTTCAGAAGACTGCATAAAGTTACTCGATGCACAATGTGCACACAGCATCACAATGCATCACGCTGTTTCACAGCGTCGTCAAACAAATTCTTCTCATGATGACTTCGTCATCAAGAGCTGCGATACCTCACCACCCTCGTCGGTGGGATCACCCTCATAGGTTCTCCGAGGGGCCGTACATAGTCACCGTAGATGCCACCCATCACCACGGGTGCTTCGACGACTGGCGCCACGGTTCTGGTGACTATGGGACTAGCCATGACAGGGGAGACCACAGTGGAAGGGAACACAGATTCGATTACTGGTACTGGTGGCGCCACAGTTACTGTCGTTGCTGGCACCGTTCCACTCGCTGGTTTTCCGGGTGAATCAGCCGTTGGAGCGTCAGGCGCTGGTTTCACCGTGGTGTGCGGGGTCACGGTGGTCACCGTGGTAGTCACAGGCGCAACGGTGGTCACAGGAGCAACGGTGGTCACAGGTGCGATGGTGGTGACAGGTGCTACGGTGGTGACAGGTATGGTAGTTGTCACAGGCATCACCGTCGTCACTGGGGTCTCTACCACTAAAGACCTTACCGGCACTGACCAACTTCTTCGCCACAGGTCTCTTTCAAAATACAAGTAGTCAGTCTGTCTCACCAAGTCGCGAATGCGTTGCCGCAACACTGAGGAATCACAGGAATCTGACACTGCATAGTGGTGAACGTCTTTGACCTTGGTGAAACTTTCCCGAAGCTTCTCCAATTCTTCTTTCAATTCCACCACTTCTCTATCCTTTTCTCGGACCTTTCTTTCTAACAGCTCAACGGAAACCTGTTGACTTTCATAGTAGCTTTTCTGGGAGGACATCTCAATGATGCGATGGTCTCTTCGCGACACTTCTTCTTTCAACCGACTCACTTCCAGGTCCTTCTCTCGAAGCTCAAATCGAACCTCTTCTCCTCCGATGATAGGGTGGGGTCTGCCATCCCAAGCCGAACAACACACGAACAATTCAATGTGGTTTAAGGATACTTGGGGCTTGAAGGTGAAGCCAATATATTTTTGTTTGAAACAGTTTCAACTGCTGAAAGAAACACTACTACTATTGGATACTATTAGGAAGGAATTGAGAAATCCCGGCCTGTCTTCAACGCAGTTTCCAACTTCTTGAGTGTAGTTTCCACTTCAACCTTGTAAGACTCCACTTGCTGCTTGTGACTTTCTTGAACTGTCCTCACAATCTCTTCCCGACTCTCAGACACCTCCTGCCGTGGGCTCAGACGCGGCGAGCTTGGCAAGACTACACACGGCGTGCACCGCTGGCGCTCGGCGTCCAGGGCGGACTTGACGGCGTAGTACGCTGCTTCCATTTCATGGTAACATCGATGCCAATAGTCCGCTTCATCACAAACATATTCCCGGCAGTAGTGATGCTTGGCACGCCGCACTGCAGAAACTGCTCGCATGGAGATGTCCAGGGCGACCCTGCCAAAGCAAAATCTGAGAGATATATAGCAAATATCTGTAATATTTGGGCCAAACTGCTGGCACCAAGGATGAAGTTCTCAACATGCTCTGCACTGTGAGCGTGAGTCTAGAGAAGGCTGAAGACATCCACATGAGTTTGTCAGAAGATAAGGTATCCCTCAATAAACTGATTAATTAATCATCATGTGTCCTATCAGAATGATTCATAAAAGGACATTTGAGGTATCCCCGATTGTTGGACAACCGCTGAAATCTCTACTCTGGTCCAACAACCTCACAAATTTCATCATCCACTCTGAAAGTGTTGGTTCAGTGGTTCAACCTGACAAATGGTCCTAGATTTCTTATTGTATCTTGTTGGCAATTTGTAGTCTGCTTAATGCTGGTGGTCCATCTTCACTGCAGTCGTCCCAGCAACAGGGTTCACGAAGACCACGAAGGTGTATTCGGTGGAAGGACCCAGGCCTAGCCTGGTGATGAAACACCGATCTGCTGGGGTTCTCCTGATACAATGATACCCTCTGGTAATTTAACATAGCTATTGAAAATGAACCATTTATAGTTGATTTACCTATTATGAATGGTGATTTTCCATAGCTATGTTAGTTTACCAGAGGGTAGATTTCGGGAACTATGGAAACTTATGGAAAATCCATGGACAATTCACTTGGAAGTGCCAGCCTTGGACCACTTCCAAATAAAAAGGGCCGCACGTAGAGGGCCCCATTTGTACCTCGCAAGTCGTGGCTTGATAAATTCTGCAGCTTCAAGGGTCAAACTTTTGTGGACGAACTTGAACTTCTGGTTGCCATTTGCAGTTTGTTCATGTTTGTTCCATATTTCTAAAGCTATTTCGTGTGGTTTATGTTCTTTACGTTGTTTATGTTCAACATCAGGATTTTGGAGAGAGCTGCTTTGAAATCTCTGGATGCCTGTGAGTTCATGCGGTAAACCCAATGCCATCATCAACGACTATATACCTTTTGGGTATATTTTAATAGCAACCAAAAAAAAGGTGACGACTTGGGGGTTGAGTTTACCATGGTTTACCACATGAAATATTTAAGGTACCTCAAAACAAGACAAAAATCATGGACTCTTTCTCCATCGCGGTTCACGGCTCACCATATGGAGGGATGAAGCTCATGTTGTCCTTGACCTTGGCAGAAGTGCACGAAAACACAAAACAAAACTCCGTGGATTTCGGATTTCTTACCTTTGTGTAATTTTGAAGTATTGAAACTATATATAACTATGTGTCATTGGAACATATCGGGACCTTTCTTAACGTACGAGCATTTATTTATACATATCTTTATACTGTGATATCTTTACTGAAGTATTGAAACTGAAACCCATGATTCCTGTGTGCCCCAAATCGTGGAGAGGTTGACATTTCTCTGGGGACGGTGGATCTTAAAGCCCTTCACAGGAGTACAACTTGGGAGCCTCTGGAAATGAAAAGAATTTGAATGATACTTTTACGGAGACCCGCTGGTAGCATGAGTAGTCTTCTTCAAAACCACTGCTGGGATTGATCTGGTCTTCATTTTTACTTTTGGATACTTGGACTTGTTTGGATAGATATAGATCATGAATTCGATCATGATAGATCGTGATAGATCATGATACAGCAATTGTTTGAAGCTAAGAGTATTTCATCAGCACATCCTGTGCTGAGAATCTGGCTGCTCGATTTATGGCCATTTCCCAAATGCTCACCGGCACCTGAGTAGGACCAGACGCACAACGCAAGGCAAAGCCACATTTTTGACAGACGTTTCTGAACAATATAATCAATATAAAGATGATCAATAAAGAATATTAAAGATATGATAAGATATGTCTATATAATTCATGCTAATTCCAACTGGAAATGGATGTCCTTCAACATCTCATAGTCACAGCCCCATCTTTCCTGGCGTCATGGGCGCCTCTGGCATGCGGAAGCGTCGACAGCCATGATTCAAACGCTGCCAGCTCCTGCAGACGGCACTTTGGCGGTACCGGTGATCTGTCGACATGGGGACATGGGACCCGGGATATGATGTAATGTATGGTAATTTAACATAGCTATTGAAAATGGCCATTTATAGTGGATTTTCCATCAAAAATGGTGATTTTCCATAGCTATGTTAAATTACCAGAGGGTAATGTATGGTAATTTGTGGTATAATTTAACTATGGTAATTTATGGCAATTATGCCATTAAAAAAAAAAACATGGTAATTTATGGTAACCAAAGTTTTAGTAAGGATATTTATGGAGATTTAACATGATTCAACATATTACACAATATTACAAAACTTACGAATATGAACTGAAACCTACTGATTCAAATCAAAGATGGGTTAGTTTAAGTCAATTTGAGTCTTCTACCAGCCGGCAACCTAAAAAAGGAAATTCACTCCTCCTTCATACTTCTGACCCAAATTTAGATGGCTGGGCTGAGGCAGGAACAGCTTGTCCGCAAAAACGCAAACATCACCCTTCTTTGTATGGAAACCTGCCGGCGCCGTTAGAAACACCAACGATATCTCAGGGCAAATCTGCAGCTGGATATGTTGACATCCGCTTCAGGAGTTGGTGAAATGACATGGAAATTCCAAGGGCGGTGATTGTTTTTCAACATGTTCAAACATGTTTTTTGCACATTCAAACTAGTTGCACCCCTATGATATCCTATGATATCCTATGATATCCTATGATATCCTATGATATCCTATGACTATGGAGTTGAGCAAACTAAACATCATCCCCTTACTGTCAAGCCGCCTTTGAAGCCTTCAAAAAGTGCTTGTCCATAATGGAAAACGTTGGCGAGAATGTGCACCGGCAAGTACCTTGGGATCTCTTGGAATGGGATGTTTGGGGCGGCCATCTGGTAGCAACCCTGCTGGTTGGGAAAATCATGATGAACCAATGAGTACCCTCTGGAAAACATACAAAAAACTATGGAAAATCACCATGTTCAATGGGAAAATCCACTATTTCTATGGCCATTTTCAATAGCTATTTTGACATAACCACAGGGTAAAAACGCTGCAATTCTGCCGAGCGGCGGGTCCTGAAACGTGTGGCCTGTATCCCACTGACCATTCTTCCAAGCCTGCCATGCCCCAAACTGGGCGGCATGAAATGCGCCACAGCAGGGCTCGCAATAGATGTCTGGTTTATGTTTCTATGTGGCAAAATCAACATATTGTTTCATTCGGTTGGTCCGAAGTAGACTTCGAACGCTGAAAAAGAAGCTGTAGAACTAGCTATAGGAGTGGGTGACACACAATCCGATCACCAAGCATTTCACTGAAATAATGCTTGCGATCCCTGTCATCTGTCAACATGCTGCCGGCCGTTGCCGTCAAAAACATGCCAAAGTTACAAAGCCTTGGTGCCGGAAAACGCTGCGTTTTGATTGGTTCAATGTGGATATCCCAAAACATTGGGGGCACCCACACCACTGTTGGTATTTCCCCTTCTACAAGACCATGAAATGGCGGATTTTTGGGTTCCCCAATGATTGGAAATTATTTCTGGTTGGACAATCCAAAGATGCACATGGTTTGTGTTTCATACTTAAGCACTACCAGCACTACCAGCGCACATACTTTCATACAAATTGCTATTTATATATATATATACATATATATATATATATTATATTGATATATATATATATTGATATATATATATATTGATCTGATATTTCATGCGAGATCTCGCATGGTGTGCTGAGTTGCCAGCGGACGTGGGACCTGGTTGGGATGTATTCAAAGCCCAGTGAGCGCCAATCCAATGGAGCCGAGCCTCAACTGGAAGTGACTGGGCTACGGAGGGATCAGTTAATGATAGCCCAATGGGATAACCATTGTGGGATTATAGTTGATAACTTTAATGGGTGGTTATGTCTACCATAACCATCAATAATGGGATTATGTCATAATAGTGGTTATACCTATAGATATCTGGTTCAGTTAATTAAGATCTGGTTATAATATGTTATAATACCAATAATAGTGGTTATATATGGTTCTATGATGGGATTATAACATATTGTATATATATATATGGTTGGTGGTTTCAGCCTACCCCTCTGAAAAATATGAGTTATTCAGTTGGGATGATTATTCCCAACTGAATGGACAAATAAAAAAAGTTCCAAACCACCAACCAGTGATTCATATGTATGAATTCAACACCTCGACATGTTGATCATTGTTGCAGCGGTTGGCATTGTCATGGCTAGAACATATAGAAGATTGAAAACCACATCCAACCACAACGATTTTCAGCCATTTGCGTGTCCCCTACTTGAACAACAAATGAATCGGGACCAAACTCGGTCACCCTTAAGAAGGGGTAGAAGGTGGTACACAAGGTGGCAAAAAACGGACGTGGAAAATCCATGAGTTCACATTGTGTTCACAAATCGAGTGGTGATATCAGTGATATCCAATAATATCCCAATAATATCCGATAATATCTCATAATATCCCAATCATATCCGATCATATCCCAACAATATCCCATAATATCCCATATTCTATAGGGATTTCCCAATAATATCACCACAACTTTCGCTTCCCCGTTCGGATTCACCGGACGTCTGCGGCCTACCGTCTCTGGAAGCGGCTGACCCCACATCTCCATGGGTCTGACATGGACGGTTGATGTCAGATGTCCATGTCCCAAATATCTTGGGGTTTCAATGGGGGATCCCCAATAGCTGGATGGTTATGGATGGTTTATATATTGATGTTTAATGATGTTTATATTGGACAATCCTCCAAAAATCGATGATTTACTGAATTTTATTGTAGCCCTATTTTAGGAAACCTATGGAAAGCTCCACATCATATCACAGAATCACCAAACAGCGTGCCAGACAGACGGGATCATGCGTGCAGCAACGGAGGAACTCCTTCTGCCAGATCCTCAGTCTGTCTGAGAATAGGAGGCACCCGGGTACCCCCTTTTTTTCCACTGGATGATCATCATTTTCCCTACAGAAAATGATCGAAAATATGGCTATTTTTATGAAGGACATCCCCCATTTTCAGAGAAACCGATGACAAAACCATCTCTTGAAAAGTTTGGAGTGATCCTAGTTCGTGGTTCTTGTCCATCCTCAAACAAGGTCATTCCTCACATTGGCATCATCATCAGCTCAGGTATGCCAGATGGAAATAATGTAATAAACCCAATGCCACAAACCTACCATTTGGCGATGGTTTTTTCATGACACCCATAAAAATCAATGGTGACTTGGATTGACTTGGGGACTTTTCTCTGGCTTTACGGCTTTACCACATTGCTCTTAAATACACCTTAAAAAATCCACCGCAGAAATCACGGCTGAGATTCCCACGAGTTGCCCGCCGCAAGGAAAACATGGCCATTGGCCACGGGGGGCCCGCAAGCATCATGGGACTTTGAAGTTGTTTTACTGCACTATTCTGATGGGTTTTTTGGAAACCTACAAGTAACATCAAGTAACAAGTATGTAATAGGATGTATGGGTTCATCATTATTCAATTTCACAATATTGTCATTGGAATATGTTGGAATCATTGTGTAAGATGTTGACTGCAGTTTCACCTCCCATGATAGAAGCAAATGTTGTTTTGAGTTTGCAACTTGAGGACACAACAAGCCATGCTTCCTAACATCAATGAAATGCAGTTTTGCACATTCCATCACATTCCTATTCACGTGAAGTCTGATCGTGTTGCAATACATCTCCAAAAGTGAGCACTTTAGTTTGTATTGAAAGCACATACGAGAACCACTTCTGTTCGATCTTTGTCTTTCCGTTCTTCTGCGCATCAACCTGCTCAAAGGTCTTGGATGCCCTAGTTCCCCATTCATAATTTTCCCAAACAGCTGGGGAATTTTGGTTCTTTTCTCTGGTACCACTTCAATAGCGACTTCACATTTTTTGTGGAGTAACTCCCCAAGCTAGTCAGTCAGGGTGTGTTTGTTAGTCAAGTGCTGTCACAATTAAATTTTGAGGAACCACTATAGAATTTAATTACCCAGGAGGCCTCATACGTCTGAAGAACCACTGCCCATCTCAACTTTGGCCACAACGCAAGTGCGCACAGCATTGTTGCTGACTGTACGGGGGCTGCTGCCCGACTCGATTTCGCCGACGTTTTGCCGACGTCCGACAGATACGGTTTGCCGACGTGTAAATCATCAAAATCGCCCAGTGCGCATGAGATAGTCTATTCCTGTGAAGAATCCGCAACCAACGACGGAATATCTCCCGATGGACTCCAGGGACCTGGAAGCTGCTTTGTAGAGAGCTCCTGCTGATGCTCCGGCCAATGCAGAGTTGAAGGTATCATCAGATCTCAAAGTGCTGATCAAGCCATTGAACATCACCTGGGATGCAAAGGATCCCTTGGCGAAACATGCGAAACGGAAACTCTAAGGAAACTCTGATCTTGTCGGATTCAACTGGATTTGATCTTTTAGGATTCAACAGTTCAACATGAAACCTGGCAACAAACATCAACAAATATCAACAGTCGACGTCGACCTTGTTCACCAAGGCGCGTAGTACATGGTGATAATGGCGGACTGATTGGCCAGCGCGGGTCCGTAGCGACTACAGGAATTGAGCACCGAGTTCAAGAAGAGCTTGGGCGTGGCACCGCCTTGTCTAATGCCCAGCAGGCCGCCATAGAAGCCACCGGTCAGCAGGCCGGCGCCGTAGGTCAAGCCAATGCTGTAAGTCATCTTCCTGGGTAAACGGGTCATGGTGCCATGGTGCCATGATGTGCCATGGTGCCATGGTCTGAGTTTTCTCTAAATGTCAAATGGTGCACTAATGGTGCCATGGTTTCCAAAGGTGAAACAGTGAAACACTATGGAATGTGTGGTGTGTCTTGTTTTGTCTGATCTTTCACAGCTTGGGCTAGGCTTTACTCCGAAACCATGAAACCATGTAAGATCGGAAGATCCCCAAAAGTTGGGAGGTGACTTTTGAACACCCCATGAATCCAGTTTGCCGTGTTCTCAAACTTTACCTGTATACACAATGTATACACCATGTCTACATACCATGTGCTCCCGCAGGTCAAGTATGGTCAATTATGGTCAAGTATCTCACCAAATTGTCGGCCATAGCCTTCCAGGAAAAGCTCGTCCTTTGGGACAGGTGTCGAGCTGGTTCTTCTTCCGGTGTCTACTAAGATTTCCGGGGCACGGACACCTCCGGTCGACAAATAGTCACTCATGATCGACCAATGATCACGGTTCACTGCACCAAATTTGGCGCAACGTGATAAGCTTGAACCAAGTCAAAGAAAGCAGGTCGTATCTCTGCAATTCATTTGAACAAGTCTCACAGTCGTGCCACCATCTGTAGGATGCTTGAACCACAACCAGCATTGCACTGTTCATGCCAATTTTTGCCATCTATTTGAATGCCAATAGCTAAGTGCACGACAAGTAGGTTTGACAGTTGCATTAAAACATAATATACATATAGTATATAGCTTAGATATAGAATGATATACATATAAATCATTCATACTGCTGAACTGACGGCCAACTGGCAAGCAACTGGCAGACAACCAGTTTTCCCCGTGTTTTATCTTCAAAGTGCATGTCTGGAGTCTGTAGCCTGAACTTTGCAGGCCTATTTTTCATCGCGAACTTGGGTTCTGCACCTCTTACTTAAAGTCGTCTTGGAATCACTAAATCCACTACGCAATGTAGTATATTGTATATATATATATTACTATATTGCATATGTATAGATAGATATATATATATATATGACTATATTGTATTTAAGATCATTGTATACAGATTCCATAAACACTGTGCAATGTGCCTGTTCGAGGGATGTCATTGACAGGTATTCTGGCGACACTGCTGCCCAGGACGACCTTAACCTGGCGCTCTCAGAAGCCACGTTCGCTCACTGGGTCCTTGTAGTGCACCTTGAAGGCGCTGATAACATGATTCGCGCTGGAGAAAATCTCTATCATGCATGTAGATGTGTATATAAATACATATAATTTAGTATATTAGTTATTTCTATTTTCTTCGAAGGAAGTTTAGAAGTCAAACTTCCGACAATATGGACAAATGAAAAACAGATGGGAAGAGTCAGAGAAGAGAAGAGAAGAGAAGAGAAGAGAAGAAAAGAGAAGAGAAGAGCAGAGAAGAGAAGAAAAAAGATCAAAAAGGGAAAGTCTCAGAAGGAAGAAGATCCAGGCACGCGAAAAGGTAGGAAAGTATCGAAACACTGTGTTTTTCCAATGACTTGTGGTTCCGGAGGGTCGAAAAGTAGGCTCGCTAAAGCGGCGGGTGCGGAGCCAGCTGATGAGAGATGAAAAATTGCACGCCGTTGTGGCGCGGAGCACATTTCGAAGTCAAAATGTACAAAACACACCATGTTCGGACCACTTCAGGAAGTTGTGACGTCGAAAAAGTGCACGCCGTTGTGGCGCGAAGCACATTTCGAAGTCAAAATGTTCAAAACACCACATGTTTGGACCACTTTTGGAGGTTCAGATGTCGTTTCGCGTGGCAGGCGCAAGGGATTGTGCACCTTGTCAAATTTTGGAGCATCAGATCTTCAGTTTCGGGAAGATGATTTTGCGTGACAGGTGCAGCACTTCCTATGACCTGGCCTCACTTTTTCGTGGCAGGCGCAATACTTTAGACAGGTGAAGTGGAAAAATTGCAAAACGCATTGGTACGAGGCCGCCAGCTCTGCACTCAACTTTCCATTTTTGAAGGAAGTCTCGCAGAATTGCTTCGTTTTTGATGTTGTCAACTTCGAAAAATGAGGAAGTCTCGCAGAATTGTTTCGTTTTTGATATTGCTGCGTTTTCAAAGCTTACAATTAGACAGACAGACAGACAGGCAGACAAACAGAAAGAAAGAAAGAAAGATAGATAGATAGATGCTAGATAGATGCTAGATAGATGCTAGATAGATGCTAGATAGATGCTAGATAGATGCTAGCTAGATAGATAGATAGCTAGCTAGATAGATAGATAGGTAGATAGATAGATAGATAGATAGGTAATTAGATGAGAGAGAGAGAGATAGATAGATAGGTAGATAGATAGATTGCTAGATAGATTGCTTGATAGATAGATAGATGGATAGATAGATAGATAGATAGATTGCTTGATAGATAGATAGATTGCTTGATAGATTGCTTGATAGATAGGTAATTAGATGAGAGATAGATCGATAGATAGATAGATCGATAGATAGATAGATACATAGATAGATAGGTAACTGATAGGTAGGTAGGTAGGTAGGTAGGTAGGTAGATAGTCAGAGAAAGAGAGAGAAAGAGAGAGAAAAAAAGAGAGAAAGAGAGAGAAAGAGAGAGAAAGAGAGGAGACCTCAACCACCTTTCGGTCCATCAGTGGATTTGCTCTGCCATCCGTGATTCACAACAACCAACCTCTCCTATAGGTTTCCTATTTTTGAAACTTCCGCCACCGCCTTGTGCGGTACTACTGGTAAACATTGGTAAACGATATATGACATAAGTCCATTCAAAGTGAGTGAAGCAAGCTCCTGTGTCTCTTGTATATAAGTGAAACCTATATTGGCTGCTGATGGTTCACAAAAGGCGCGAGTTTTGTGGCAGCGGTTCAGTCTGCCTTTACACTGGGATACCCTTGGTGTCTCAGCTTCATGACTCGCTGACAGTCGCAATGGATCAATGGGTGAGATACTTTGACACAATGAAAACATGGTACCCTCTGGTAATTTAACATAGCTATTGAAAATGGTCATTTATAGTGAGATTAGTGAGTTTTCCCATTAAAAATGGTGATTTTCAAAAGTTATGTTAGTTTACCAGAGGGTATCATATTATTGTTGGTTGTATTTATCCATTTATATCCTATTTATATTCCCTTACAGCATTATTGACATGGTATATTAATGTATATTATAGTACGAATTTTTAGTGGTCAACATCGGCATCAAAACCTGCCATAACTTGCCATGATCGGATTGTTCACAGCAGCGATGAAGCTGCATCAGAGATATGTATCATGGAGGGCAAAAGAGCCGAGAAACATCATAAATGCTCCTTAGTGATCTCTGGAAATGCATGGACATGCTACATGTTCATGCATGTTCAACATCTACTGAACAGGCTATGTAAGTCCTCAGCCCTGGTTCGTTCCATGGACATGCTTCTTGACTTTGGGTTCTTCTTCGAAGAATATGCCCTAGAGAATTCACAGGAGAACCCTAAAAACATCCATGAACAAGCTCTAGAATCTAGAAGGTGATTTTGTCCTTGTTTCTCTCCATTTGGGGTCAAAGCCGAACTTCAGTTTCATAGCTGTTGACTATCTCGGCGGACAATTCAGGGAATCCTGGGGTCCTTACAAGCATCCACAACAGGTCTTCGGAAGCAATTGAATGCAATGCATTATCAACCATCAGATCTTGCTTTTGAACATCCTGGCTGAACCCACTGGTGAAACTTGTCACAACTCATGAGCCATTTCCGGAGGTGTCAGGATCGTCAGAAGACTCGTCAGAGGTAAGGTATGTGGCTGGGTTTGATCGTACACACAGCGCCAGCGCAGTCCATGTATTGCTGCCCCTACTGAAGAAAATCTGAAGGATCTTGAGACCAAATGGAAGTTTTGAGGTGCCTCTAATTCCCAGGAGTGCAAACGAGAGCATGGACAGCAAACAGGTGTCCCCAATGAGAAGCCAAATATTCCACACAGCTGAAATAGTCAGATGAAGCGATAAGAAGAAAGCGACCAGAATCAGCCACCCAAGCATTGCCACAAAAAGAAATTTGTTCATGACCTTCAAAATGAAGCGTTGCTCGTCCCAATCACTTCGACAAAGCAGAAACAATAGACCAAGCCTTGAGAGGACAGACACACCTGCGAGACCTGCACGATACCAGAGACGCTCATTGTAAAAGAAACTGACAACAGTCATGGTCAGGGCATTTGTGGCAAATGGGACGAACAAAAAGATTGCTCCTGTAATCTCTGGAAATGCTGCATGTTGGATATCCACTGAACGGGCTATGTCCCTCAGTGCTGGGGTTGACATTCCTGCTGCCATCAGGACGTGAATTGCATGGTCCACTTTATCGACCTGGTCGCCAATTTCTCTGCGAATGCTGACAGCGTCTGCTTCTTGCGAACATTTTGCATACTGAATGGACCCTTCGTACCTGCTTTGTTGCGGAACTATTCCAAAACCATGAGAGTGGCATAGAGTAATAAAGCCAGTTGGAAAACCAACATCCTAGTCATCCAATCCAATCAATGTTTATATCATGGCAACCATCAACATCTACCATCTGGTTATGACTAACATAGCCATGGAAAATTGCCCATTTATAGAAGGTTTACCTGGTAAAAATGGTGATTTTCCATAGCTATGTTAAATAACCAGATGGTATATCAACATCTTTAACGTATCTACTGTATAACTTTTTGGTTTACACTCTCCTCTTGCGTCAGCTGCCACTTCTTAAATGGATCAAATCTGCGTTTCTGTGGGTTCATTGATTCAACCAACCCTCCAATCCAAACCTTCAAACAAATGCAAAATAGAAGGTGCAAAATAGAAAATGCTTCCTCCAAACCACAATCCAGATACCCTCTGGTAATTTAACATAGCTATTGAAAATGGCCATAGAAATAGTGGATTTTCCCATTAATAGCATGGTGATTTTCAATAGCTATGTTAGTTTACCAGAGGGTATATCCAGATATATCCAGATACCCCTGTCGAAGCTCCTCTGCTTCCGAGACCGTGGAAATCCCGTTGATCCGATCGACCTCCATGACGCAAAACGCCACCGAAGCCAGCAGCCAATAGCAGCGATGCACCAGGCGCAAGACTGTACGAGGAATACCTTCATCCCTATAGTAACCTGGTTGGTTATAATGGTTAATAGTGGTTAATACTGGGATATGAATGATATATACCATATAAAACCCTATCTGGTTGGTGGTGCAATTTCACCATCTTAAAAAATATGAGAAATCGTCAATGGGAAGGATGACATCCCATATATGAAATGGAAAATAAGAAATGTTCCAAACCACCAACCAGTAACTTTCCATAAACTCACCGAAAACACCACCAAAATTGTGTGCCACACAGATCCAGCAGAGCACCACGCCTACAAAATGCATGATCCTTCGAAGCATGTCATTGTCGATCAGCAGGCTGAAACCAACCACCAGAATGGTGAGCGCTGGAACTGCGAAGGTCTCATGGGCCTCCAGGCGTGTGAACAGAATCCCAAGAGCCAGACCAACGATTGCGGCTAAAGCCAGCCTTGTTGCATGGTGAACCCCACCTGAGGAAAAATACTGGGGATCCCCTTGTTGGAAATAGAATAGAAATGAATAGAAGCACCTGCCAGATACAAGGCTCTGAAATGATATGTTTGAAACCTCTAGTCTAAGCAGCAGCAAGCAGCCAAATCAAAGCCCTCAAGACCTGAGAAAGATTGGAGGAATGCGCTATCAGAATCGTCTTGCCATCTTCTTGGGAGAGATAAGCTTCATAACTGCACCAAAGCCTCGTGTACACACTCTGGTGCCGGTTTGGTACCACCAACATCACTTTGGAAGCTGCCAATGCAACTGCAAAGGGCGAAGTCTCTGGCGACTGCAGAAACGATGAGATGTCCAAATTCTGGGGGTTGGCCAACATGCAGCACCAAGCAGTTTGCAAGGTCCTTGGCCAACTGTGCCTCACTTTTTTCAGAAACTCAAAGACACCTTCCTGCCAGGCATGGCTGATGAACAGCTCACACTCCAAGCCATCTGGATGTCGCATCAATGCCCAACTCATCTTCCCTGCCTGTCGGGTCACTGGTTTGATATACTGTTCATTCACCGTGTAGATGCTAGGCCCATAGGCCTCCGACGCATCATCCTCGGGGCCAGGCCGAATCTGACCGTGGCGCAGGGCAGAGCGGATCTCCTGGCGCAGAAAACGCAGATCTCGATGCGTGACGCACCATCGATCGGCTGGAACCAATCGATGCAGGTCGTAGGCTAAGGTGGTGCCTCTGGTGACTCCACGAGTAGAAGGAGACAACATGGCCCTCCTTGAGATGCAAATGTGGTGTATGTATGTATATGTATGTGTATGTATATGTATGTGTATGTATGTGTATGTATGGGTATGTATCTGTAGGTGACCTACCAGTACATCAATGAAAGCAAATCGAAGTTATCATGGCACCAACATCTCTCTGTGCCACACTGCCAGCAACAACTGCTGAATCTGTGCATCCGGAATCTGACAAAGCACAAGAATGGGGGTGACTGAGAAAGGCCACATTCAAATCATCCAAGAAGCAAAATAGTAGTGCATAAAAGCAAATCTATACACAAAATCATGTCTATAAATGAAACAGTGTCAAGAAGCTGAGAGAATCTCTCAACTTAAACATCAAATTAGTGCAGCGTGAGGCTGACAGTGGAGCATCTTGAAATCCAAAGGATCATAAATGGCAATATACCGGGTGCACCGGACATGCTGGGTACACCCCATTGTTGGACAAAACCGACATTCTTCTGGGATTTGGGGGGAGCACACCCCTGGAGCAGCTGTCCGGGCTTACTCTGCCCCTTTCTTGTTACATCTTTAGTTTGGTTGGAAAAGGAAAGCACATTCAAACTTCATCTGCCAGCGCTACTAAGATCCACTCAGGTCAATCCGGACTCTTTCTCCAAGTCACGATCTAAAGTCTCTGTGTTTCATTTTTTACTGTCGTGACAAGGATCGGCAACCGTGAAACTTCCCCCATCCCATCCCATCGCCTTCTCTAAGCACAGTCCGTTGGCTGGCAAACCTTCGGGAATCCCGACGATCAAGTCAGTGGGATCCCAATGGACTCAAGGCTGGACTCAAGGCTGGACGTGAAATGGGGGACCCAATCATGGTAAATTTGATTTCTATCTTCAGGATGATGCTGAGATAATATGCAGACATAGAATATGCATAGAATCTGCTTACACACACCATCCTTTTGGGGATGAGAAATTTCGGATCGCCAATTTCCCCATAGAGGACTTCGGATAGCCATTTCACCGCTGCTTCAAAAACACTGATCTCCGCCCAGTCACAGGGGAAGTCGCGGCAGCGCGTTCCCCCCTGGCGGAACGTCGCAGATGGCTCTGAATCTTGGGATCAAAGTATCAAAAGTTACCCTCTGGTTATGTCAAAATAGCTATGGATTTTCCCATTAAAACTGGTGATTTTCCATAGTTATGTTAAATTACCAGAGGGTATTCAAATGTTCTCAACTATGAAGGAGACTGGACTGAAGAGTGCTTCAAGCTGCTCAGATTGGACTTCAATGGACAAAAAGGGGTGAAACCACCTTCAACATCTCATCGATCTGCTCAGAGGATATCCTTCCGCATGCTGCTGAAACCTCGGGCGCATTGCAATTGTACGCTCTGCACACAAAGCAAGTTTGATATAATATATATATATATTATGTATATGTATATATTATAATATATAGTGACGGACAATCACTTAGAACGTAATTTTTTTTCCATTTTTTTTTTCGTACTTAGAACGTAGCAAAATTTCATCACTTAGAACGTAGGGAAAATTCATCACTTAGAACGTCAAAATATCACTTAGGCCCATTTATCACTTAGAACGTAAACCAACACTTAGAAAGTGCTAAGTGATTGTCCGTCGCTATATAAACTATTTTTTCGATTTCAAAATCAATTAAATTTCCTTATATAGCGCAATTAAACATATTGCCAAAAATTGGATTTCGAAGCGGACCCTAATAATAAATTTAGACCCTTAATAAAGCGGCTATTTTTTTCGACTTCAAAATCAATTAAATTTCCTTATATAACGCAATTAAAATATTGCCAAAAATTGGATTTCGAAGCGAATCCTAATAATAAATTAAAACCCTTAATAAAAAGACTAGTTTTTTCGATTCAAAATCAATTAAATTTCCTTTTATAACGCAATAAGACTATTGCCAAACACTAGAGTTCGAAGCGGACCCTAATAAATTTAAACCCTTAATAAAACAAAACTATTTTTTCGATTCAAAACCAATTAAATTTCCTTATATAGCGCAATTGAAATATTGCCACAAATTGGATTTCGATGCGGACCTAAATAATAAATTTAAACCCTTAATAAGAAAAACCGTTTTTTTCGATTTCAAAATCAGGTAAATTTCCTTATAACACAATTAAAATATTGCCAAAAATTGGATTTCGAAGCGGATCCTAATAATAAATTTAAACCCTTAATAAAAAGACTAGTTTTTTCGCTTTCGAAATCAATTTAATTTCCTTTTATAACGCAATTAAAATATTGCAGAAAATTGGAATTCGAAGTGGAATCGAAATTATGTCTAGGTTTCCTATACGGAATTAGCTGCTGAATCCAACACTTAGAACGTCAGAACCCCTAAAAAGCACCAAAAGGTATAATGTTCCAGAGATAAAAGATCACCAATATTTGCAAATCATATGGGAGGGAAAAGCCAAATGGTACGAAATTATGTCTATGTTTCCTCGGAATTAGCTGCTGAATCCAACACTTAGAACGTCAGAACCACCAAAAAGCACCAAAAGGATCCAAAAGGTAGAGTGTTCCAGAGATAAAAGATCGCCAATGTCAAATCATATGGGAGGGAAAAGCCAAATGGTACGAAATTATGTCTATGTTTCCTACGGAATTAGCTGCTGAATCCAACACTTAGAACGACAGAACCCCCAAAAAGCACCAAAAGGATCCAAAAGGTAGAGTGTTCCAGAGATAAAAGATCGCCAATGTTTGCAAATCATATAGGAGGGAAAAGCCAAATGGTACGAAATTATGTCTGTGTTTCCTACGGAATTAGCTGCTGAATCCAACACTTAGAACGTCAGAACCACCAAAAAGCACCAAAAGGTATAGTGTTCCAGAGATAAAGACCGCCAATATTTGCAAATCATATGGGAGGGAAAAGCCAAATGGTACGAAATTATGTCTATGTTTCCTACGGAATTAGCTGCTGAATCCAACACTTAGAACGTCAGAACCCCCAAAAAGCACCAAAAGGATCCAAAAGGTATAATGTTCCAGAGATAAAAGATCGCCAATATTTGCAAATCATATGGGAGGGAAAAGCCAAATGGTACGAAATTATGTCTATGTTTCCTACGGAATTAGCTGCTGAATCCAACACTTAGAACGTCAGAACCCCCAAAAAGCACCAAAAGGATCCAAAAGGTATAGTGTTCCAGAGATAAAAGATCGCCAAGATTTGCAAATCATATGGGAGGGAAAAGCCAAATGGTACGAAATTATGTCTATGTTTCCTACGGAATTAGCTGCTGAATCCAACACTTAGAACGTCAGAACCCCCAAAAAGCACCAAAAGGTATAGTGTTCCAGAGATAAAAGATCGCCAATATTTGCACATCATATGGGAGGGAAAAGCCAAATGGTACGAAATTATGTCTATGTTTCTTACGGCTTAGAATGTCAGACCCCCCAAAAAGCACCAAAAGGTATAGTGTTCCAGAGATAAAAGATCGCCAATATTTGCAAATCATATGGGAGGGAAAAGCCAAATGGTACGAAATTATGTCTATGTTTCCTACGGAATTAGCTGCTGAATCCAACACTTAGAACGTCAGAACCCCCAAAAGCACCAAAAGGTATAGTGTTTCAGAGATAAAAGATCGCCAATGTTTGCAAATCATATGGGAGGGAAAAGCCAAATGGTACGAAATTATGTCTATGTTTCCTACGGAATTAGCTGCTGAATCCAACACTTAGAACGTCAGAACCACCAAAAAGCACCAAAAGGTATAGTGTTCAAGAGGTAAAGATCGCCAATTCAATATTTGCAAATCATATGGGAGGGAAAAGCCAAATGGTACGAAATTATGTCTATGTTTCCTACGGAATTAGCTGCTGAATCCAACACTTAGAACGTCAGAACCCCCAAAAAGACCAAAAGGATCCAAAAGGTAGAGTGTTCCAGAGATAAAAGATCGCCAATATTTGCAAATCATATGGGAGGGAAAAGCCAAATGGTACGAAATTATGTCTATGTTTCCTACGGAATTAGCTGCTGAATCCAACACTTAGAACGTCAGAACCCCCAAAAGCACCAAAAGGTATAGTGTTCCAGAGATAAAAGATCGCCAATATTTACAAATCATATAGGAGGGAAAAGCCAAATGGTACGAAATTATGTCTATGTTTCCTACGCAATTAGCTGCTGAATCCAACACTTAGAACGTCAGAACCCCCAAAAAGCACCAAAAGGATCCAAAAGGTATAGTGTTCCAGAGATAAAAGATCGCCAATGTCAAATCATATAGGAGGGAAAAGCTAAATGGTACGAAATTATGTCTATGTTTCCTACGGAATTAGCTGCTGGATCCACCACTTAGAACGTCAGAACCCCAAGAAGCACCAAAAGGTAGAGTGTTCCAAGAGCTAAAGACCGCCAAGATTGGCAAATCATATGGGAGGGAAAAGCCAAATGGTACGAAATTATGTCTATGTTTCCTACGGAATTAGCTGCTGAATCCAACACTTA
Source organism: Cladocopium goreaui (assembly GCA_947184155.2). Lineage (NCBI taxonomy): Eukaryota > Dinophyceae > Suessiales > Symbiodiniaceae > Cladocopium > Cladocopium goreaui. The sequence goes on from CAMXCT020000752.1 coordinate 147,269, forward strand.
GAACGTCAGAACCCCCAAAAAGCAACAAAAGGATCCAAAAGGTATAGTGTTCCAGAGATAAAAGATCGCCAATGTTTGCAAATCATATAGGAGGGAAAAGCCAAATGGTACGAAATTATGTCTATGTTTCCTACGGCATTAGCTGCTGAATCCAACACTTAGAACGTCAGAACCCCCAAAAAGCACCAAAAGGATCCAAAAGGTATAGTGTTCCAGAGATAAAAGATCGCCAATATTTGCAAATCATATAGGAGGGAAAAGCTAAATGGTACGAAATTATGTCTATGTTTCCTACGGAATTAGCTGCTGAATCCAACACTTAGAACGACAGAACCCCCAAAAAGCACCAAAAGGATCCAAAAGGTAGAGTGTTCCAGAGATAAAAGATCGCCAATGTTTGCAAATCATAAAGGAGGGAAAAGCCAAATGGTACGAAATTATGTCTGTGTTTCCTACGGAATTAGCTGCTGAATCCAACACTTAGAACGTCAGAACCACCAAAAAGCACCAAAAGGTATAGTGTTCCAGAGGTAAAGACCGCCAAGATTTGCAAATCATATGGGAGGGAAAAGCCAAATGGGACGAAATTATGTCTATGTTTCCTACGGAATTAGCTGCTGAATCCAACACTTATCCAACACTTAGAACGTCAGAACCCCCAAAAAGCACCAAAAGGTATAATGTTCCAGAGATAAAAGATCGCCAATATTTGCAAATCATATGGGAGGGGAAAGCCAAATGGTACGAAGTTATGTCTATGTTTCCTACGGAATTAGCTGCTGAATCCAACACTTAGAACGTCAGAACCCCCAAAAAGCACCAAAAGGTATAGTGTTCCAGAGATAAAAGATCGCCAAGATTTGCAAATCATATGGGAGGGAAAAGCCAAATGGTACGAAATTATGTCTATGTTTCCTACGGAATTAACTGCTGAATCCAACACTTAGAACGTCAGAACCCCCAAAAAGCACCAAAAGGATCCAAAAGGTATAGTGTTCCAGAGATAAAAGATCGCCAATATTTGCACATCATATGGGAGGGAAAAGCCAAATGGTACGAAATTATGTCTATGTTTCTTACGGCTTAGAATGTCAGACCCCCCAAAAAGCACCAAAAGGTATAGTGTTCCAGGGATAAAAGATCGCCAATATTTGCAAATCATATGGGAGGTTTTTCTTTTTTCTTTTTTTTTGAAAAGCCAAATGGTACGAAATTATGTCTATGTTTCCTAAGGAATTAGCTGCTGAATCCAACACTTAGAACGTCAGAACCCCCAAAAAGCACCAAAATGCATAGTGTTCAAGAGATAAAGAACGCCAATATTTGCAAAACATATGGGAGGGAAAAGCCAAATGGTACGAAATTATGTCTATGTTTCCTACGGAATTAGCTGCTGAATCCAACACTTAGAACGTCAGAACCCCCAAAAAGAACCAAAAGGATCCAAAAGGTAGAGTGTTCCAGAGATAAAAGATCGCCAATATTTGCAAATCATATGGGAGGGAAAAGCCAAATGGTACGAAATTATGTCTATGTTTCCTCGGAATTAGCTGCTGAATCCAACACTTAGAACGTCAGAACCCCAAAAAGCACCAAAAGGATCCAAAAGGTATAGTGTTCCAGAGATAAAAGATCGCCAATGTCAAATCATATAGGAGGGAAAAGCTAAATGGTACGAAATTGTCTATGTTTCCTACGGAATTAGCTGCTGAATCCAACACTTAGAACGTCAGAACCCCCAAAAGCACCAAAAGGTATAGTGTTTCAGAGATAAAAGATCGCCAATGTTTGCAAATCATATAGGAGGGAAAAGCCAAATGGTACGAAATTATGCTATGGTTCCACGGAATTTATTTAGTGCTGATCCAACAATTAGACCGTCAGAACCCCAAAAGCACCAAAAGATCCAAAAGGTATAGTTTCAGAGATAAAAGATAGCCCAATGTCAAATCATATAGGAGGGAAAAGCCAAATGGTACGAAATTATGTCTATGTTTCCTACGGAATTAGCTGCTGAATCCACCACTTAGAACGTCAGAACCCCAAGAAGCACCAAAAGGTAGAGTGTTCCAAGAGCTAAAGACCGCCAAGATTGGCAAATCATATGGGAGGGAAAAGCCAAATGGTACGAAATTATGTCTATGTTTCCTCGGAATTAGCTGCTGAATCCAACACTTAGAACGTCAGAACCCCCAAAAGCACCAAAAGGTATAGTGTTTCAGAGATAAAAGATCGCCAATGTTTGCAATTCATATAGGAGGGAAAAGCCAAATGGTACGAAATTATGTCTATGTTTCCTACGGAATTAGCTGCTGAATCCAACACTTAGAACGTCAGAACCACCAAAAAGCACCAAAAGGTATAGTGTTCAAGAGGTAAAGATCGCCAATTCAATATTTGCACATCATATGGGAGGGAAAAGCCAAATGGTACGAAATTATGTCTATGCTTCCTACGGAATTAGCTGCTGAATCCAACACTTAGAACGTCAGAACCCCCAAAAAGCACCAAAAGGATCCAAAAGGTAGAGTGTTCCAGAGATAAAAGATCGCCAATATTTGCAAATCATATGGGAGGGAAAAGCCAAATGGTACGAAATTATGTCTATGTTTCCTACGGAATTAGCTGCTGAATCCAACACTTAGAACGTCAGAACCCCCAAAAAGCAACAAAAGGATCCAAAAGGTATAGTGTTCCAGAGATAAAAGATCGCCAATATTTGCAAATCATATGGGAGGGAAAAGCCAAATGGTACGAAATTATGTCTATGTTTCCTACGGCATTAGCTGCTGAATCCAACACTTAGAACATCAGAACCCCCAAAAAGCAACAAAAGGATCCAAAAGGTATAGTGTTCCAGAGATAAAAGATCGCCAATGTTTGCAAATCATATAGGAGGGAAAAGCCAAATGGTACGAAATTATGTCTATGTTTCCTACGGCATTAGCTGCTGAATCCAACACTTAGAACATCAGAACTCAGAACCCCCAAAAAGCACCAAAAGGTAGAGTGTTCCAGAGATAAAAGATCGCCAATATTTGCACATCATATGGGAGGGAAAAGCCAAATGGTACGAAATTATTTCTATGCTTCCTACGGAATTAGCTGCTGGATCCAACACTTAGAGATAAAAGATTTCACAAGCCTTTCCACTATCATCAGTGACCTAGACACGTTCTAAGTGTTAAATCCCCGTTACGTTCTAAGTGATGAATCTTGATATTTGGACGTTCTAAGTGTATGGTTTTCGACGTTCTAAGTGCAAGGCTTAGAACGTAAAAAAAGCAGTAATATTCAGAATTTTTTTTCCAAAATACGTTCTAAGTGATTGTCCGTCACTATATATATATATGGGGGTTGTCCAAAATACCTTTTCCCGGACAGCCCTCAATCGCTCAGCCAATCGCGTAGCAACCGCGGTACCACAGTGAGCAATCGCGGAAGGGTTTGTTCTTCGTTGATCAGATCATTTACATAAAATATAAGTTATGTATTATATAATGAGGATCCATGCGTGAACGCATTCGATTTCAAATTTGGGAACAAAATAAGCTCGCGCGGTCCGGAAACTGTCCGGAAAACTCACAGTAGTACCAGCAGCAGTAGTACTAGTAGTACTAGTAGTACTAGTAGTACTAGTAGTACTAGTAGTACTAGTAGTACTAGTCGTAGTAGTAGTAGTCGTAGTAGTAGTAGTAGTAGTAGTAGTGAGGGGTAAGAGTAGGAGTAGGAGTAGGAGGGGTAAGAGTAGGAGTAGGAGTAGGAGTAGGAATAGGAGAAGGAGTTCTAGTAGCAGGGCAAGGGAAGAAAGGGAGAGGGAGGGAAAGAGAGAAAGAGAAAGAGAGAGGGAGGGAGGGGGAAACAGATGGTTGCGTTTGACCGGTTTCTGACGGGTTTCTGACTGGTTTCTGACTGGTTTCTGACTGGTTTCTGACTCGTTTCTGACCCTTCAGCGGAACTCGTGTCAATTGGATTTAAAAGCAAGAGCAGAAATTCCTAGGTGTACTAGTGGTAGTGGTGGTGCAGTAGCAGCGGGTGTGGGGGTAGTACTAAGAGTAGTAGCAAATCTAGTAGTGGGAGTAAGGATCCATGCGTGAACGCATTCGATTTCAAATTTGGAAGCAAAATAAGCTTGCGCGGTCCGGAAACGGTCCGGAAAACTCACAGTAGTACCAGCAGGACTAGCAGTAGCAGTAGCACTAGCAGTAGTGGTAGTGGAAATTGCAATAGGAGTAGGCGTAGGAGTTCTGATGGGAGGGTGAGGGAATAGGCAAGGGAGAGAGAGAGAGATTGCTTTTGGCCGGTTTCTGACGGGTTTCTGACTGGTTTCTGACTGGTTTCTGACTCGTTTCTGACCCTTCACACGAGTGCAATTGGATTTAAAAGCAAGAGCAGAAATTCCTAGGTGTACTAGTGGTAGTGGTGGTAGTGGTGGTGCAGGGTGGTGCAGTAGCAGCGGGTGTGGTGGTAGTGCTGGGGGTAGTAACAAATCTAGTAATGAGAGTAAGGATCCATGCGTGAACGCATTCGATTTCAAATTTGGGAGCAAAATAAGCTTGTGCTGGTAGGAGGGTGAGGGAATAGGCAAGGGAGAGAGAGAGAGAGAGGTTGCGTTTGGAGTAGGAGTAGGAGTAGGAGTAGAAGTAGGAGTAGGAGTAGGAGTAGTAGTAGGAGTAGTAGTAGTAGTAGCAGTAGTAGCAGTAGTAGTAGCAGTAGTAGTAGTAGCAGGAGTAGTAGTAGTAGTATTAGTAGCAATGATAAGAGCTGAGGTGGATGGATGGATGGATGGATGGATGGGATGCTAGGCAAGTGCTGCCTTTTTGGTGTTTCTGACCTGTTTCTGACCTGTTTTCAATTGGAGCTAGCTTGAATGTCCTTCTGACCTGAAAACATCTGCGCGGCCATGTCAATTATTGGCATGGTTCTGGTCTCGAAAGTAGTAGTAGTAGTAGTAGTAGTAGTAGTAGTAGTCGTCGTACTAGTAATAGTAGTAGTAGTAGTAGTAGTAGTAGTCGTCGTACTAGTAATAGTAGTAGTAGTAGTAGTATTAGTAGTAGTAGTAGTAGCAGTAGTAGTAGTAGTAGTCGTCGTACTCGTACTAGTAGTAGTAGTAGTAGTAGTAGTAGCAGTCGTAGTAGTCGTAGTAGTAGTAGTAGTAGTCGTAGTAGTCGTAGTAGTCGTAGTACTAGTAGTAGTAGTAGTAGTACTAGCAGTACTAGTAGTAAAAGTAGTACGAGTAGTAGTAGTAGTAGTAGTAGTAGTACTAGCAGTACTAGCAGTACTAGTAGTAAAAGTAGTACGAGTAGTAGTAGTAGTAGTAGTAGTAGAAGTAGTAATAGTAGTAATAGTAGTAATGGTAGTAATAGTAGTAATAGTAGTAATAGTAGTAATAGTAGTAATAGTACTAATAGTACTAATAGTAGTAATAGTAATAGTAGAAGTAGCAATGATAAGAGCTGAGGTGGATGGATGGATGGATGGATGGATGGATGGATGGATGGATGCTAGGCAAGTGCTGCCTTTTTGGTGTTTCTGACCTGTTTCTGACCTGTTTCTGACCTTTCCCGGAGTCTTCTTCAACTTCAAAAAATCAGCACGGGCAGTCAAACTAGGAACAATTTTAGTGATCGTCAAAGTAATATCATTACTAGTGCCCCAAATACTAGTACTAGTGCTACTACTAGTAGTAGTAGTAGTAGTGGTAGTAGTAGTAGTAGTAGGAGGAGGAGTAGTAGAAGTAGTAATAGTAGTAATAGTAATAGTAGAAGTAGCAATGATAAGAGCTGAGGATGGATGGATGGATGGATGGATGGATGGATGGATGGGATGCTAGGCAAGTGCTGTCTTTTTGGTGTTTCTGACCTGTTTCTGACCTGTTTCTGACCTGTTTCTGACCTGTTTTCAATTGGAGCTAGCTTGAATGTCCTTCTGACCTGAAAACATCTGCGCGGATTCCGCGCGGGCGGAATCCGCGCGGCCATGTCAATTATTGGCATGGTTCTGGTCTCGAAAGTAGTAGTAGTAGTAGTAGTAGTAGTAGTAGTCGTAGTCGTAGTCGTAGTCGTACTCGTACTCGTACTAGTAGTAGTAGTAGTAGTAGTAGTAGTAGTAGTCGTAGTAGTCGTAGTAGTCGTACTAGTCGTACTAGTAGTAGTAGTAGTAGTAGTAGTAGTAGTAGTAGTACTAGCAGTACTAGTAGTAAAAGTAGTACGAGTAGTAGTAGTAGTAGTAGTATCAGTAGTAGTAGTAGTAGTAGAAGTAGTAATAGTAGTAGTAGTAATAGTAGTAATATTAGTAATAGCAGTAATAGTAGTAATAGTAGTAATAGTAATAGTAGAAGTAGCAATGATAAGAGCTGAGGTGGATGGATGGATGGATGGATGGATGCTAGGCAAGTGCTGCCTTTTTGGTGTTTCTGACCGGTTTCTGACCTGTTTCTGACCTTTCCCGGAGTCTTCTTCAACTTCAAAAAAATCAGCACGGGCAGTCAAACTAGGAACAATTTTAGTGATCGTCAAAGGAATATCATTACTAGTGCCCCAAATACTAGTACTAGTGCTACTAGTAGTAGTAGTAGTAGTAGGAGGAGGAGGAGGAGGAGTAGTAGAAGTAGTAATAGTGGTAATAGTAATAGTAGAAGTAGCAATGATAAGAGCTGAGGTGGATGATGGATGGATGGATGGATGGATGGATGGGATGCTAGGCAAGTGCTGTCTTTTTGTGTTTCTGACCTGTTTCTGACCTGTTTCTGACCTGTTTCTGACCTGTTTTCAATTGGAGCTAGCTTGAATGTCCTTCTGACCTGAAAACATCTGCGCGGATTCCGCGCGCGCGGATTCCGCGCGCGCGGAATCCGCGCGGCCATGTCAATTATTGGCATGGTTCTGGTCTCGAAAGTAGTAATAGTAGTACTAGTAGTAGTAGTAGTAGTAGTAGTAGTAGTAGAAGTAGTAGTAGTAGTAGTAGTCGTAGTAGTCGTAGTAGTCGTCGTAGTAGTAGTAGTAGTACTAGCAGTACTAGCAGTACTAGTAGTAGTAGTAGTAGTAGTAGTAGTAGTAGTACTGGTAGTAGTAGTAGTAGCAATAGGGTGGTAGCCGTATAACCAATCGCCAACCAATCGCTCAGCCTATCGCGATGCAGGTTTTAGCAATCGCGCAAAGCAAAGTAAACACATCAATTCATAAATTTGTGACCTGCTTTTACGGACGGCTCCCATATATGAAATACTTCATAAGGCATCAAACACAGACTTTGTATTTTCATGCATTTTCCTTGCCATTCCCAACTGCTGCTACTGGCTGGTCTTTCCTTTCTTTTCTTTAATGCCGCCCGTCAGAAGCTTGTCTTGCTTCCTCTGCAGAACTGTAAAATCGAGCTGTTCTGCCACCAGCTCATCTTTCATCCACTATGTATGCAAAGCCATTTCACGGAAATTTACAAATGAGCCATGAAAAATACCCCTATCCCATCTCATTATACTGGTTGGTCAGTTAGTAATACTGTAAATATTCCTATGAAAATTTGACAAAAAGGGGCTCTCTCACCTCTGCTGTCCCTTGATGAGTCCGAGTGACCATGCAACCCAGCATGTTCCGCACCATGCGAAAGAGGGCACCGTCTAAATCGATCTGCAGCACGCTAGGCAAGGAGTGCAGGTGGGACGGTAAAACTGAGCCAAATGGAAGTTGAAGTGGAGCATTCAACTTCACTATGCCAAGAAATTAGACCTGTACTATCAAATGAAAAGAAACATTTTGCAAGACCTATCTGAAGCAAGTCAACAATGTGAAAATCGATGATCTTCAGAGACAATTCTGGCTTGCTTCAAAGGGTGCGTCTTCAGTTCAAAAACTGCTGTGGCAAGAGCTAATTAGCCAGAAACACAACTGAAGGGCACATGTCCGAAATTAGCATGGGTAAAGAACGTGCACTTGAATGTACGAGTACTTTGCGCTGTAATTCCACCCATGCCCGTGCAATTATATTTGATCAATTGTCTTTTGTAGTAGTCTTTTTTCCTTGGCTAGTGTTTGTGCTAGACCTGGTTGATGGACAGGGACCTGGATGAAACTGGCTAAAAGATTGGTGGTTCGGCTAGATCTCGTGACAACTTACCTGTGCCCAGGTGTTCATTGTCAATGGCGTGCGCTGCAAAACATTGGCCTTTTCATCAGAATCAATTAGGGAATATATGGGGATGGGTCAAAACCTTGTACCCTGGTGAACATCAAAATAGCTGGTAAATGGATGTTCATCCCACTAAAAATGGTATTAATAGGTATTGATCCATAGCCATATGGGAATATCACCTTGTACTGATCAACATACCTTGATGAGGCACACCTGCAGTTGTTCATCCCATTCTGAAGTCCCAGTACGACTGGATAAGAAATCCCAATTAGTGCGTGGTCAATAACCATCATATCCCCTAGTGAAATATCAATATCTATATATCTCCAATATCTCCTCACTTATGTATAGATTATATACAGCTTATATATACCTTATATGATCTTATATGTTTACATGGGCCATATAAATTGATTTCAGACCCGCAAGAAAAATTGCACCTCGACACGGCATCTTTGACCCGGGATCTCATCCACCTGACGAGTTGGTAACTTAGATGTTGGCCAAGAGTTGTGGGCTAAAAAAATGTTAGAAACTTAGATAGTTGAAGGTGTATAGGTCATTATAGATCCATACTACCCTCTAGTTATAACTAACACTTCGAGCCTGGAAATAGCCAACTGCCAACTTGTAGTAGACACTAATTTTCCAAACCCCATTTAAGGCAGGGTCTATGTTAATTTGGGGAGGGCGTATCAACTATATATGTACCTCTATGGCTAGATAGATATCACCCCAGTCCAAGTATAGATGCAGTTGATAGGTCAGTTGGTTTATGGTGGATATATCCTTGATGTGACGATAAATCAACTGATGATTGAGGGCCCTTCCGGTAATATTGAGGCAAATTGAAATAGATCTCATTGTTGCAAAACTATCAACCTGATCATGAACTATTATGTATGAATCAATAGAAGATTAAACTCAATCGAATGAATGGGCCTAAATTGGTGTAACATGGTCTAACTATATAGGTCTAATAGGTCTAATCATCCAAGAATCTCGACAATTAGCGGTCTCAATGGTTCCCTACAACCCCGTCTTGCTGCAAAGGCATGCCAGGCAGCACGACTCGAACATCCTCAATTCTTCTCAGGCTACTCCTGGTGTTGCCGGCTGCCATACCAACATTGGTACCTCTAAAATGATCAAAGGTCATCAAAATGGTTTCAAATTTAGGTGCAATACATGGAAAATCTTGGAGCATAATGACAGCATATGGGATAGTTCAGAAGTCCAAGTTCTGAAATCCCCTCACGTATTGGATCCCCATGGGAGTCCTGTTGCCCTCTAACTTTGCCAGCTGGGTGAAATGCCTTGAAGCTTTCGAAGATAACCCAAGCTCACAATGACGAACAAAAATGATACCCGAGACAGTGAAGATTCTAGATGTCTCTAGCCTCTACCTGTCAAGTAATACATTTGTACATATTCTGATTTAGCATGATGCCCTTTCGAAATCTTTAGAATCTTGAGACAGCCTCCCCATGCCCCTTCTTAAACTCGGCCAAGAAGCGCAAAATCATGCAAGCCAACGAAATGCTGAGCTGCTGAACGCAGCAAATCTAGATCGAAGACACGTACCTGGTGCAAGGTATTCAGTGATATTCATGTAGAATACACACGAAGCATCCCCTTCGGGTGGGTCACCCAGCCATGAGGCATGGCGAAACAGAAGAACCTGCGCAGAAACCCCACGGCCCAAAGAAGGGACATTTAGAAAACCTGATAAAACTATATAAAACTGCCTTCCAGGACTCAAAAACCCTCACCAATCATCCCTAAAATCTAAAGCCATTCGAATGCGCCTGGCAAGAGGATCTTCTGGATCTTTGCTGTAGTGCAATCTATACACCTCAGGTATCATAATCTCCGGGTCTGCACAATTTATGGTTTATCAACTAAAATGCGCATTGAAACGAACATGTTTTAGGTTGCTATCAAAAGAAACGTATACATTGCAGTACTATGTAGCATATATGTATATAATTGTATATACATGGCACGTATCTAATAATTATAGTATATTTTAGTACAATATAGTACATATAACAAGCTAATTTCTGGACAGTCCCAGCCGCCCTGAGGTCCAGGCATAAGTTTTCCCACTCGCTGAAAATCGGGCGTGAAACTCGTGCGGCGCATCCTCGACGTTCCTGGAAAGCGGCTGATGGAAACCATGCATAGTGCCACTAAAGATATAAAGTTTTGATATAATATACATATACACATATTATATATATATGATAAATTTCCAATAATTTCCATGAATGTCCTCTATCAAACGGGACTAGAATCCCCCTGTAGTCCCCTATAAACATCTATAAACCACCATCAGACCGGGCTTTTCAACACTGCTCTCATCAAGACATCCCTTCAGCTGAGACACCTGACACGTATATCTCCGGGTAACTGCTGGTTCAGCTTCCGTTGCCACTGTTCCTCACGTGCCAATTTGCTAACTACTGATCGGAGCTGGAGGAGCTGAAAAATGAGGTTACCCTCTGGTAAACATACAAAAAGCTATTGAAAATGACCATAGAAATAGTGGATTTTCCCATTAAAAATGGTGATTTTCCATAGTTATGTTAGTTTACCAGAGGGTACTGCAAAAGGCGTGGCGGATCCTACATCGTTTCCATTGCCCGACCTTGCTTTGATCACCTGACCTTGCTTTTCCACGCAGACCCACCTCGTCTTGAAATGTTCTGAACCTATATAATTCTGGGGTTAAAACAGAAAGTAAAAGCCATAGTATTTAATTGCATTGTTTTAGGCCCAAAAAACATAAAACACATCAACCTTAGAATCCTCTGAGTTTTTGATCCCAAAATGTGAAATGAGTCCTGCCACTTCGCGGGCCGCGCTGCTGCCAGCTCTTCCGGGATGTCGAAATGGGCTGCCTGGTCCCAGTCTCGTTGGGATTGCGTCCATCCCCCAGCTCTGCAGGGATGGGGTAGTGGCTCGCCTGTCCGCCTAGTGTTTGAGGGATGCGTCTTATCCACTAGACCATACCGGCCCTCTGAATATGTTTGATAGGTTTTAGGAATCTTTAGCACCCTTACAGCATGGAAAGATATGTTAAAGATATGTAAAGATATGTTAAAGATATGTAAAGATATGTTAAAGATATGTAAAGATATGTAAAGATATGTAAATTATGTAGAGATATGTAAATGTAAAGTGTAAAGTCCGTAATTGGGGATCAAAGATAATCAATTAGGGATGGACAGTCAAACATGTCTGAAATCACCAATCAGGATCTGATATCAAGGAAAACTCATGAATCTCAATACATCTAAATATGCGAGTTGCCACAACATGCCCACCGAAAGCATTGACATCCTGAGACCAACAGAACACTTGCCTGGCCCTGCGCGTGCACTCCAGCATCAGTCCTCAAAGTGCTGATGTGAACTCTCACACATTTCAAGAAGGACACTTGCTGCAAGAATCTCCGCACCCTGGACTCAGTGAATAGAAACATTATAATAACAATAAAGAAAATACATGAAAACTCGGTAAAAACCCGGATGATCATTCAGATCTGGGTCTGGCGCATTCCAAGCTCCAAAGCTGGACAGCTCCGGCATCTCTCTTAGGATTCTGAGGCTCTGCACCGACTGGCACCACAAACAAAGATCTTCTGGCGCAGCTGCAACGACAAAGCACCTGGGTCGATGGGGCTCCAGGGCCCCAGGGGGCGGAGCAGTGCCGTGAGGGCTGGGTTCCGCGCGGTCCAGCATGCCTGCGACAGTCAAAGGTGATCCACCCTTCACCTCAGCCATGCACAGATCACAATAGTCATTTTGGATGAGCCGCAGCTTGTTTGATGTTAATGTCAATATATGTCAATGTCCACTTTAAGTGCGGTGTGGCTTTACACAAGGGAGAGTGAACCCTCGAACTCCCTCGAACTCTGTCTACAAGCAGCTGCAAGTAGACATGACACGAGTCCAAATGGCTTATACATATGACAGGTAGATACAGGATGATACAGGTAGGTAGTCTATGATATAGTCTTTGCTCAGTTTCAATTTTTTTAATAATCATAAATAATCCAGATCGCAACTGCAACTTTCGCTGCTTTCGCCTAGACACCCTGGCCCAGCCATAGTACTGGCCTCCATCCTGAGTTTGGCGACCGCTGTGATCACTCGATTGCTGCTGTTCAAACTGCAAGCATTGCAAGGTAGGTGAGGTAACTGCTGCATAAAACCTTAATTCATGCATATTCATGCTAAACAGCTTCAATTCTTCTTTCTTGACTTCAAGGCGTAGCTTTGGGTTTTCAGATCCAAGATTCATCAAGATTCTCCATCTTAAAAACTTTCTTATAGGTGCTATCAGGGACATCTTTCCGAACCGAAGATCTGGGCTGCTGTGCATATGCCACTCTTAAGCGCACACGGCGCTGGCCCTCAGCCACAAGGCTTCGCGTCTGTGGTCCATCTGCTGCCTGCTGGATTGAGCAGGGACCGATTCTCTCAAAATGGGTGGTGCTCCAAATTTACCATTTGCATGGGGGAAATTGATGAGATAAACATAGATAAACCATACGTTGATAACCACATAGATAACCACTGGATTTTGGCAACCAATTTTTAATGGACAACAACCCAAACTGTTCAATTACGAGCTGTTTGCCAAGTTTGCCTCATCCACTTGGTTGGCAAGCTCCTCCATGGGCGATGGCCTTGGGTGCTTCAAGGTTCATCTTCCCATTGTCGTTGCACTCGCAAGGCAGCAAAATGGTCAACATCGGCGCTCATTCCCCGCCACAACGATGCAGATCCTTTCCACAATTTCATTCTAAATCTATTTAAAATCGATGAACATGAGTGAAAATCCATACAGATCCGCCATGATCTGCCCATCTTCTCATTCAACGGTACGAAGCTCCAGACCACTGGGCCGGCCCAACCAACTTCGAGTCTTCACAGCCCGCAACAGCTCGCCATAGCGTTGCCGCTCGGCTGCCTTGCGCCATGTAGGTTGGGAACAACAGCGATCTACTCTTAGGATCAGCGCCTCAGGACTCCGCAACTCAGGAACGAGACAGGTCTGACAGGGCGTGGGCGACATGGGGGGAGGGCCACATTGCTCCAAGTTGGCCTCAATATTAAGTAGGTTTTTCTGATGAACTATATTATAATATATTACATACATTGACTTCTCTCGATCCAAAATCCTGGAACTGGGTCCTCAATGCAAAATCTCAAAGATGATTCATCCACCCACCATCCGTTCAGCATAGGGTTGATCTTCGGTTGAGCACCCGCAGCCGCGCCGCAGCCTGTATGACAAGGGCAACCGTAGCCAAAGCCAGCAGTCGGAAGCAACCTGTCGCAGTAGACAAGTTGGCTCAACATTTGACCAAAGTTGATGATCCAAGTGTACCGACGTGGCCCTACAATATGTCAATATCTTTTCTGAATCAACATCCATGAACATATATTGGAATCATAAAAATGCAGATATACAGATTGTATATGATTGTATTAAATTGTCACAAACATTCAAGAAAAGAAAAGTCTGTATCCAAGTGCCTCGGGCGCTGACGGAAAGTCTCATCTGTGGGGACACACCGCACAAATGAAATGAGTAGGTTGCCTGTCCCTACCTGTATAGAAACAAGTAGTGCTTCATCATGGCCAAGTGAGGCATGCAATCATGATTAATCATGCACCTCAGGATCATCAGGATCAGCTAATGAGACCTGTTGAGACCTGTTGAGACCTGACCCAAAACATCGTGCAAAATCAAATGGTTCAAATGGTCACAATAGCCGTGCTTTCATGGGCGATCCTGCTGAAAGTGTCGGGCCACGAGGTCGCGCTGGAAAGCAGTAGCCACTGAGGTCTCACTACAACTCAGCTCATGTCAAAACAGTACGTTGCAATATTTGCATCAAAAAGGAGGAAAAATCATGAACAATCATGAAAACACATAAATATATGTCGATCACGTGATTTGTTTCACATTCATTTCATGTGATTTGTTTCACATTCTATCATGTCGTATCTGGGGGTGAAGAAAAACGGTTGCAGCATCAGTTACCGCCCAGTTCTTTTTTGGCCCGTGCCTACTATGGTACTAGGTTCACACCCAGCACAACCAACCAGTCATTCAGCACATCCCTCGGGTCGCATGTGTGACACAACGTATGACTGTTTTTTGTCTTCATCAAACAAATAGCTTGGTGTCATAAGTTTGGTGGGGTTGACATATTCTGAGCCTGCAAGCCACGGGGATGTGAATGGCTTCTTCGATCTTCTTCGCTTCCGTTGAAGGAATCGTCGAATTCATCGGGATCTGTCACAAGCTTAGCGACCTCAAAGAACGTTATGCTGTCATTCTGTGACATATCCCTACAGTACAACACTATAGCTGATAAGTGCAGCGTCTGCGACACAGACAGGGAAGCCAATCTGCGATTGGCCAATGGAACTAGCTACCCAAACGGCTGCATCAAGAAGGCCGAAACGATCCATTTCGGCTCCTGAACAACCTATCCCCAGGGAAACTCAAGCTATTGCAAAGCTGCCACGAGCACATCCTGAAAGGAACCCACGGCTGGCTAACACATCAAGAGTTGCAAATCCGCAGTCTCTCAGCCATCAAAACCATTCAGAATCATTCAACATCAACAGTTTTTGGCTCTTCCCTCCACATCATCTTGCATCATTTCACATCATCTTCTTCAATGGTGCATGGCATCATGGTCCAGAGAGTCTGTCCGAAACATGACATTTTAGGCCACCAGAGTGATTCTCTTGGCGCGGGTGCGCTCAGCCATGTCCACCGCATCCAAAGCCGTGGCCACGGCGCTGGCCACTGCGCGGCGCTTCAGGCTGTAGCCGGGCGGTCGACATCGCCAGGGGCTGGGACTCTCACTGCGATCAGCGGCGCCCCGGGACGTCGCTGCCTTGTCCCGGCGGTCCCGGCTTTCGCCGCCATCCTTGGAATCCTTCGAATCCTTGGCCATGGCGGCCATGGTGGACATGGCGGACATGGGATGCGCAGGTGGAACAGCCTCCTCTGGAAACTCGAAGGTTTCGAAGATCTGCTGTTTGCGCTGTTTGTTGCAAGATCTTCGGGGTTTCTGCTGCGGCGTTGGCAGAGACCTGTCGGGGAGCAGTTCACAACGCCAACACTAATTGAAGACAGCCCACAGCACCCGGAAGGATGAGAGTCAGAAATAGAGACCGTAAAGTATCCCCAAAGTTGGACAATGGATGACAATGGTATATAACATTATACAACCCAAAACCGACACGCTACATGGACCAAATTGACCGGTTAGAGAAGGCTGAACGGTTCAACAGGTTGTCTGGTTGTCTCCCCGTCCGCACCTTGCTGGCTCCAGGATACATCGTCTGCGGGCAAAGATCAACTCTCAACACAAGGACCACAGGACGTCCCCAGAGATGACATATACAGTATCCGCAATATGATCAACATGCATAGCACACTCCTGATGCGCCTTTAGACTTGTTGATGGAGGTTTCATCTCCAATGAGATATCATCGACATGATGCCTTTAATATCAGTGTTTCAAACACTCGGTGTTCTGTCATGGTCGTGCCAATTGTCCATGATCCTTCCGATATACTATCTATCTATAGAATCTTTAATGACCATCATCATAGAACCAATATCATCACCATCACTGTCCTACTTTTCACCACCACCACCACCACGACCACCACAACCACCACAAACCACCATAACCATCATCATCATCATCAGCAGCAGCAGCAGCAGTGTCTTCATACTTGTCATAATATATGTTCTTCATGTTGTCTTCCATTGTTTTCATCATGTGTTTCAGCAGTTTTTAAATCAAGTTTCATGTTTCATGTCGTGTTCCATCATATTTATCATCATATGTTTCAATAGGATTTTTGTGCGTCATAAGTTTCATCATGTTTTTAAACATGTTTTATTTAAACGGTGCACCACTTTTTCTGTAATCTGTTTTGATCACATGACTTTTTCATCCGCGTGTTCAGCATATGTTTCCATAATGGCGTCCATCAGTTTGTTCATCTTCCATTTCATCATCTTACGCATCATATGTTTCATCATGATCTAATAGGTATCCCGTTAATCAATGTTAATCATGGCTATCATCCGCAATCAATTAGGCTGGTTACTAACCCCAATTACTGCTGATCAAACGCCATATCTCCACATAGTATTCCCATCATCCACTGGGTTGCTACAAGGTAAGGCCCAGTTATGTGAATGTTGGTTTCTACACCCACTAACTATAGATACCAAATAACGCTACCGTAAAACCATAGTTAATCTGGTATGGTAGATAATATCTCTAGTTAAATATATAGATATATCATATATATCAACCATTGATATATCTAGATAACTATGGCTATAGTTGGTACAAATGATATCTACTCTAGTTAATTACATGTATATATATATATACCCAATATATAATGAATATATATATATGTATAATATGTGTATAATATATACATATATATATATGTATGATGTATATATATATATATACGAACCATATTGACCATAGTAAGTCAGCCATGTTTTACCTGCGCCATTGGGCCCCGGGCCCACGGTGAGCTGCTGCATTTGCCAAGGCCACACTGAAGACCTTCGTGGGGCGACCACGAACGGGACGTGGGGCACGGGAAAATCTTTTTAAAGTGATTATAACTTGGGTGAAAAAAGTTGATTATATAAGTTTATATCTAAATCCTTGTTGATTATAAGTTGATGCTGTATCTAAATTGGGTGCATATACACCATTGGTGATCAAGATGTTGATCAATAGTTCTGTAAGCATGAAAGATGGTTATAAGATGTTATAAGTCGAATCATGAAAAATGGGTATGAGTCGATATCAAAATTGGGTGTGTATTTTACATAACATAATGCAACTGATATATGATAATATATGTATAATATGTTCAAACCAACAAACATGTTCTAGCTAACATTCCTGGCAGTATCTGGGATATGACTTCCAAAGATTGGGTCATTGTATCAATGGGCATTGAATTCTGCAGTATATTAACAACAATGGGGATACTCCAGTCACACATATCACATGGGAATAGCTGGGGATAACTTATCCGGGATAGCCAACATACTTGGAGAATACAATCACAGAGTAACAAATAGGGGACAACAAGTTCGCTGCAAAAGTAGCAAAAATAATTGGAGGATGACCGACAACTACCAGAATCATGGTTGGGATAACTGAATGAATGGGATGCACAAAACTTGGATAGCCAAAAGTGCTGATGTATCACTCCTCACAGGATCCCATATCACAATATCACAGTGGTAAGGTCACTTGCAGTGACATACAATCGACTTCCAAAGCGTAGGACTTAGACTAATGGACCCACAACTTTCTCACCATGTTCAGTACCAAAATATCCTTAGTGACCGTTAGTGTCAATGGATTTTGAGTCACCACCATCCGACATTCCCATGGCATCCCATGTCTCGAAATTGGCTTCTGATCATCGGATCATCGACGGCAAAACCACTGGGCCAAGGGGGCCATTTTTAGATGTGCAATATGATTACCACACGAATGATGGCAGCTTGATGCAAATCAAGCTGAAGTGAAGCCCTTAAGTGAAGCCCGAACTGAAAAAGCCTGCTCAGCACACAGAGCCGCTGTTGTCTCCTCCTTTGCTGCTCTTGTACCTGTCAAAACTGTGAAAAACGTTTCTTCTGATCCCAAAACAATATGTTGACCGGTATTTGAAGTCTTATTTGCCGGTATCTGCAGCAAAACGAACTGTATGATAATTGCAAAATGTGTGTTCGATCCCAAATCAACACATGGTTTGCGCCAAAACAGTACATAGTTTATGCACTATTTTGCCAAACAAAAACAACAAACCAAACAATGTCTGCATCAAACAGTTGAATCGTCGGTCTTCAGTCGAAGTCACCTAGCCTGGCCAAAAAAAAAGGCGGCGTCACTCGATTGAGAAATCTACAGGCAACCATGGTTTTTCAAACCCAAGATTCAAACACATATATTTTAATGGGCTTTATGAAGGGTTTCCTGAGTTTTCCTGTATGTTTTCCGTTATTTTCCAGTTCTATAAAATTGTAAACATATATGTTGACGCCTTTTCTCTGCCTCCCCAAGCGGATTCCCCTCCGAAGGGGATGTGTTTTGTACACACCGCCGCAAGGTTCAATTCATCAATTCACCATGGCCAGGAAAAACAACAGCATCACCTTGAAGAACACGATATGCCGAGGTTCTGCAGTACACAAATGTGGTACTCAATACAAACAACTTATGCCTCTATGCATGGATTGTCATGGCTTTTGTGATTCAGGACTACCTCTGCAGAAAATAACACCTCCAACAAGATACCATGGTTTTCAGCGCTTGCAAGCATCCAAAAAAGACCGTGCTGTGGCGGATGGTAGAACAGTGCCCATCTCATTTCCACTCACGAATTGTCCTGGCAAAAAGCATAGATTTTCTGGACACCCACATCGACAGTTTGATGTGTCTTGATGAGTGCAGCTTGTTTCAAACTCCTGATGTCTGAATGTAGAAGTGTAGCATGGACACACGAAGAAGTTCGGCCACCGCATTGGATTGTCGATGTGTGTAACCGCAAGCTTTCTTATGGTTGTCTACGATTACAAAACATCTTTGAATCTACTAAACATGTCTAAAAACGACCATCCATTTGCAAGTCCCCCCTTGTCTTTTGGCAACCTCTCCTCCTTCCCAGATTAGATCACCTTGGCCTTCTGCAATCGACCTTCCGCAGCTTAGCTCCATGGACTTCTCTGAAAAATTATAGATGTTATTCCTCCAATCCACTAGTCATCATAGATTGAATGGCAATTTTTGGTATCTCCCATTTTTCAATCCACGTTGGGATCTTGGATCATGGGACTGCAGGAAACCCAGCCCAACACTTCAAAAAAAGGCCATGGCATGCCATGGCTTCCTGATTTGCCCAACTTCATCCAACAAAAGTATGGTGAACTATGGTGAACTTAATTAACTTATGGTTAACTCCCATTTTGATGGTCAACTCCCAACGAAATCCATTGATCCAACATGCTAAGGTCAGTACCAGCTGCTCGTACCAGCTTGGCCTCCAAGCTGTGCGGTGCTGCCGGCGAGAAATTGGGCTCTCCGTTCGTGGCAAATTGGGATTTCACCATATCGTTCACCATAGACTATGGGGATGGTGAAGCCAGCATCATTTGGGTCATTTGGGTCATTTGGGTCATTTGGGTCATTTGGGTCATTTGGGTCATTTGGGTCATTTGGGTCATTTGGGTCATTTGGGTCATTTGGGTCATTTGGGTCATTTGGAAGTATTTGACCCTGAAAATGGATGGTTCAATGATGGTTCAATGCAAATATGCTCAAAATGGCATGAGAATTCCAGCAGTTCATGGGAACACCATCCTCGATTCACCATCCCATTGTTCTTGGGTAAGGTCCTTTTGAGGTCTATAGTTTGTACCAATATGCAAAGAAAACCCTTATTAAGGGTCTATATGTGTTCAAATCTTGTAATTCCGAGATGGTTTAATGAGTGCCCAAATCACCGCATCAGCAAGACCACAAATGTCCGTAGGCACCAAAGTCTCAAATTTCTGTTTCTTTTGTCCGGATCTGAATCCATTTGCACCTCCCGCTCTCGTGCCGCTTGTTGCTGCTGTACGCGAACCTGCAGGGCATTTACTTCTAAATGCCCCAAACGTTCTTCCACTGGTTTAGGAAAAGGATGAATTCCAAGAGGTCATCAAACTGCGAAGATTCTTCATCAGCAAGTGCGTCTTGGCCATTCCCGTCTCTTGGGTTTACTGTAGCATCTCACTTAGCAAGTGTTTAACAACCTGCTTAAAAAGTCTGGCAGCTGGGATCTTCCACATATATATGTATATATACTGTAGTATATCTGACTTATACTGATATCATATTGGACAAGTTCCCACAAGGTACCCGGAAATGAACTATCCAACTAACTTATCATATCCCCATATTAGACCCCAAATATTATGGCCCGCAAAGGCATAAATCCATTATTGTTCACGAAGGTTACGTGGTGTTTGTAATATTCCTTTCCCATTCTTTGAAGTTGTGACAGTTGTGCAAGCATTTTGGTTCAGGACGGGATAAATGCTGTTATGGCGTTGTTCAAATGGAAAAATATGGAAAACTCTCCCAGGCAGAAAGGTCACCTCTGAATGCAAGGCTTCCGCCCTCACGGCTAACTCGAAGCAGAGCTTCCCTTGTTGCCGAAAGCGTTGGCCTTCTGCCGCGAGTTCCTGGACGACATGACGTGGCTGTTGGAGTTTCCATGGCTGTTGGATCAAATTCAGTTAGTTCAAGGTGACTTAACAAGACAAAAAAAAAAAATGCCCAAATTGGGTAAAATTCGACATGGTGTCATTGTTGGGTTAAAATGGGTTAAAGGCAATGATCACATTTCAGGCTTTGTGCGAAAATAGGGAGGCCCAAAAAAAACAACCATCGATTTATCACCATTTTCCCACCATTCAATGGCCATTCAAAAAGGGATCTCCCCAATGGGCTCTTCGCTGATCACCGCTGGGCCTTGCTCAAGCGTCGCAGCTGGAGTTCTGTGCTGTTTTTTCCAGGGGAGGGATGAGCAGCGCCTGAAAAGGGCTTCGTCACGACAACTTATATCCACTTGCTATATAGATCTATAATGATCTATATAGTATTGTGATGCATTGTGTATGTATGTGTATGTATGTTATATTTTGTCGTATTGTGTGATGTAAATGTATTATGCAATGTAAATGATGTACAGTAAATGCAAGGTAAATGTCAATGTAAACGTGAATGTAAAATGTACATGTCACCGTAATGTAAATGTAAATTTGAATGAAATGTAATGCCGCGCAGTATATGTGCCGCCATGTAAACAAGTCGAGTCTGGCATCAGAAACCTGCGGTTGCAAGGTGTTTCCCTGCCTCGAGAATGACAAGCTGGAGACACCTGCGGTGCTTCATGTAGTCCGGATGTTGCCATGAGCCTCTGATAGATGGAATATGCTGGAATCATGAAGCACATGTTGCGGGTCATCGATCTGCCCCATAAATGCAGAACACTTGGATACTAATATGATATACTATTTGAATCTTTTTAATTCGCATGTTTTTTCCTTCTCAAGTCACTCAAGCCTTGTGGTCCCCTGTGCTCCCTGTCGCCATGCCGGAGCCTTCTTAGTCTTAGCATCAGGTTTCGACCTGGGGGGCCCGGCGGTGGAACACTTCTCGAAAGAGAGTTGATGGGAATTGGATTTTCATGGATTTCTCATCACTTCCGGATTCCGTTGTTCCCAAAAAAGAAACGATTAAAAAAAACATCATCAACCTGGGGTACTCACAGCAAATCGGCATAAATCGGCCATCTTTTTCGCATTGACATGGTCATTGGCATCGGGACAGGAGTCGTCCCAGGTCACACGGAGTGGGCCCGGCGCAGCGCACCCAGCGCGCCCTCACCCGGCACAGCACCAGCCTCGCCACTGCCATGGTGAAATGCCGGGAGCTGCGCCTGGCATTCTCAAGCTATGTTTCCCACAGACCAATATCTTACAACGCCGTATATATAATATATATATATAATATAATATATATATAATATATAATATATTATAAAATATCTAACTATTTTCAATTATATCATATTATATATATATATATATCTCTCTCTCTCTCATTAGCCACAACAACAACTGTTCGGCCAAACGTGTTTCACCCAGCCGTTTCCAGCCTCGTCTTGAAAGCTGGTCTCTGAATTCACCGCATCCAGCGCCATCCGCAGCACCGGTGCCACGGGCGGCCCCTGCCCGACACGTTGACTCTCCGCCGCCAGCAGATGCAACTGCCGCAGCATCGCCTGCAGACGCTGCGACCTGGAAAATCGCCGGAGCGGAGAAAAAGTTGGTGATTCGACCATGCAAAAAACATGGTTACCCTCTGGTAAACATACAAAAAGCTATTGAAAATGGCCATTTATAGTGAGTTTTCCCATTAAAAATGGTGATTTTCCATAGCTATGTTAGTTTACCAGAGGGTAAGCATAAAATGGGGGATGGATGATAGAAGTTATAGAAGCACTTGGGATTTCGGGACGGGGTCCAAAGTTGTCAACATGGATTATTTAAGACGAAAGATGACCCATTTTGTGGGTCGGGCACTCATACCCACTGCGGGGTTGAATAATTAGACATTGGATATACTGATATACTGATATACTGTATTGCCATCTGATGGAGAATGATGAGTAGCCAGTGGATTTTTGGGGTATATACCTTATCTTTATATATCTTTATTATCTTTGAACAAACCAATTTGGGATGAATGAACGCCTCTAGTTTGAGGCAGAACCACATTTTACATCAACATTTTTAAGCGACAGCTTTGGGTGTTTGTCGCATGGATCTATCCCTTTTTTCCAGGACTTTCATCCTCCATCCCCTCCAACATCCCCCGATCGGAATCCCATCATCGAATCCCATCATCGAATGAGGATATGGGTATGGGTCAAAATTAGGTACCCCAATAATTGGATGGTTAATACTAAACTAGACATTTCCATCTGTGGTCCCACTAATGGTTTTCCATTTTGACCCACATCCATATCGCCACCAAGTGTCTGATCCACTGGTTGGGAGCCTTCTGGCATCGAGTCAAGACCTGGCCACTGGCCGGATAGATGGCACCATAGGTTTATACAAGCCTTTTATACAACCCATCCCCATATTATGTAATCTATATATATATATTATATTAATACGTATATGTATAATATATGATTATATGATAGTATGTCATATTAGATGTATGTATATGTATATACAGTACAGAATATATATATCATTGTATATCAATTATACATAATTATACAGTAGTATCAAGTTTCGTTTCAGTGTCTGTTTCTATCCATGACAGTTTGCTAATTTTACATTTGGGAATGGACTTTGGGATCTGCTCTGATTAGGATTGGACAATTCTGCAGCGTGAGGGTTGGCGGTTGGCTCCCTATCCAAGTATGCTACTTGCGATGCTTGGGGGCATACCTGAGAATGTGTGCAGATGGTGCTAAGAGATGCTAAGAGTAGCTATGTCTTTAGAGGTAGCCAAAGTAAGGAGTCAACGAATTCAGCACGAAAAAGCTGCAGTGGGCCTGTCTCATGTTCTCGCTCCGTCGCTTCTGAGGCATCCCCCGAAGCAGGGGTATCAGTATGAGAATATGTACCATGTAGCACCGGTGGGCCGAAACCGAACTCCATTCCCATGTCAGGGATAGCAGCAATGACATCCCCAGAATCTTCACTGCTGGAAACTCGCTGATCGCTTCGTCTCGCAGGTGCTGTGCTTGGACGCTGTGGTCGTCGCGCTTTGGAGGCTTCCAGGAAGGCAGATAAAATCTGCAAGTCCTTTCCGAAGCAGCCAGCATTCAAACCAACTGGCTGATTGCAAATACTGGCTGATTGCACATATAGACCAAACGAGGATGCAAAAGGTTGAGTCAAAAAGTGAGCAAACAATTCATAATGTGATTTTTACGCAGCCTCTTGCCCTAAACTTGACCCTGCCCTTGCCTCTTGAAACTCTTGGATGGTCTCAGCCCGGGCTGGCAACTCTATCCCCTCAGACTCTATGTCCGCTTCACTCAGCGCCTTTCTTTCCGAAATGTCTGGGCTAGCAGCCCCCTCCAGGTTGGGTTGGGATTGTGTTCTCCGCAGCTTCCCATCGCTGGGCAGGGCTCCCGTTCGTTCCGTGACGCCGCCAGGTGGTGGCGAGTGCCAGCGCTCGCCTTTGCGGAAAGCCTTGAGATAACTCTGCTGCGGCGAGAGCTGCTGTAGGGCATTGGTGATGGCAGCCAGAACCGGGGCCTCAATGG
This sequence comes from Cladocopium goreaui, assembly GCA_947184155.2. NCBI lineage: Eukaryota > Dinophyceae > Suessiales > Symbiodiniaceae > Cladocopium > Cladocopium goreaui. The sequence goes on from CAMXCT020000752.1 coordinate 171,334, forward strand.
GGTTGCCTTCCAAGCTCAGTTCGGCCAAGGGAAATGGAAGTCTCCCGTAACCTCGGAAAGTGGCATGAAGGGAATGAGTAGTGGAAACGTGTGAAGGGACAACTCAAAACCTGCACAAACTTGAAGTTCAAGCAAGTTCAAATGTCCTACTGTAACGATTATAACCCGATCAAAGGTTGCAGCAAAAATTCAAGCGTTACAACTTAAGGAGACTTAAGGCCGTAACATGCCGTAACTATCAGTAACTCCTGTCCGTTTTCGCCAGGTCACCAGCATGAAGATTCGCCAACTCAGCCCTCAGCAACTGCTGCAGTGGTCGTAGATCGTCTCGTCGCAAGCCCATGTTTCTGTGGCGGTGCCCAACATGGCCCAAACGATGGTCAGACAGTGGAACCAGGAACCACTGCCCCCTTCAATGAAATCAAGAAATCAACAACAAATACAAAAACATACAAAACCTCAAGTGAAATTGGGAACCATTCCATCATTGAAAGCTGCTGTGAAATCTTGACCTGAACTCAAGATACTCAAGTTTGAGTACCATGTAGGATATAAACCGGAAAGGGCTGGCAGACTTTTCTGCAGCTGCCAAGTTTGCATTTTTCGACGTGAAGCAAAAAACAGGCTGGTGACTAGATGAATCGTGAGCTAAAGGAACAGCTGAATGTGATAATTCTGTCACAGCATCATGGATTGTCCAAACCAGATCAGTCATCTCATGGATTCTCTGTGGATGAATCAAAGATCTGTGGACAACCCATCTGCCCCAGCCTGAGTCGAATCTTCTTGACCACCAAGCCATTTCGGAATGCCAAGCAGATCACCCGTAGCAAGTCTTCGCGACCTGACTCGATCCAAACGATCCAGGTGGCCCATCGATGAAAAGATGCAACTTTGGGAATCCCCCCAAAAAAATCCAAGAACCTCCAAAGTCATCAAAATGATCAGGAGAGGATCAGGAGTTGATCAGGAGTTGATGCCAGGTTCCACTTCTTTCGCCAAGGGACTCACTGGCAAGGCACTCTGCTCTCTTCTCTGCCAGGATCCTTACACTGTTACACCATGCGCATGGCGTTTCTTGCCATGGCAATAGCACAAAAGCACCATCTGAGATTTGAGGGTTTCTACCCTCTGGTAATTTAACATAGCTATGGAAAATCACCATTTTTAATGGGAAAATCCACTATAAATGGCCATTTTCAATAGCTATGTTAGTTTACCAGAGGGTAGACTCTTCAATGGGCCCCGGTGCAACCCCAAAAAATTTTCGGCTCGCTCAAACCTGGCCCAAGCTGCGCATTGCACCGCGGCCCAAACCAGGTCGTCGCGTAGCGCCCAACCAAGGATTCTTGGAAAGATCCAGCACATTCAGAGGAACCACCTGGCATCGTAGAGGAATTGTGGAGGTGATTCATTCTGATGGGTTGATTAGTTTCATTGGATTGGTTTAAGGGACATTTTACAGGAAACCCCGGAAACCCCGGAAACCCCGGAAACCCCCATATTTGATGGTAAAAACCTTGGTTTCCTGCAGATTTTCCCAAACCAATCCAATGATAATTTCATCATTATATGCCCCGAACAACCTGGGAATTACAGCAGTTTTGAACCACACGTCTAGTCATTGGAGATGGTTTACGGTCATTTTGGAGTATACCCCATTGTCAGACACACTAAAATATTATTGTGTTGGCTATACTGTATATGGTTTACATATATTATATACTATTATCTTATGGTACATACCCATTGTAACACAATTTTAATATCTATCTATCCAAAATAGTTCTCCAAGCTATCCTCAATCTATTCCCCCATCTATTTGTTTTCCCCAAAATGTGGTAAACCCAATGCCATAAACCATCCCCAAGTCATCACCATTTTTATGGGTGGGATGTGGGATTCCAACCATCCCCAAAAGGTAGTTGTTTATGGCAGCCAGGGTATATGGGGGGTTCCCAAATTCTGTGTGCTCTTCTGGCTGGTATCGGTCACACCGTGAAAATCACGATTTTTGCCCTCGAAAAGTCGAAAAGTCGAAAAGTCGAAAAGTTCACATGCCAGGAGATTTCGGCTCGAAAAGTCGAAAAAATCGAAAAATTCGAAAAGTCGAAAAGTCGAAAAGTCGAAAAATTCGAACAATTCAATTCGAAAAATTCGAAAAATTCGAAAAGTCGAAAACTTTTTGGCTTTTTGACTTTTTGCGAAAATTTTCCCTGGAAGAGTGATAAACCCCGTGGGGTTTTGGAGGCATTGGAGCACAGGCAGTATCCACGCACAGGGTTTTTTATGGTTGTTTGGTTGCTCTTTCCCGGTCGACTGGTTGGTTACTTTCCAGGGGAGCAGGAAACTTGCAATCAGTGTATCAAGATTAGATTTTGTATTGCTCATGTAATTAGTGGGTTTCTCTATTTTTTTGTGTTGGTTTTGTGGGTTTTGAAAGCTGGATACTGAAAACCCACAAAATTGCTGAGCAGGTATTTGGCTCAGGGCCACCAGGGCCACTACTGTCACTAACTGTCTTGAGTTGCAACCAATTTAGAGGCCAATGCAACTCATCTTGCAACATCTTGCTACCAGTTTAGGGGGCAAATAGCACTCTCCAAGCGTCTCAAGATTTGTTTCCAGCTACTGTGCCGGTTTGAGGAGTGAAACAGTGTTCGGCGCAGCCAAACTGAGGCTTTCTGGTTGTGTCGCAAGGATTCCACAGGGATGGGGCAGCATGACCCTGATCAACCAACAGGGTTTTGATGGGTTTTGCCTACAACTACTAACTAGGAGCACGGCCTCTAGGAGGCCGTGGGTTTTTTGTGATCAACGGGGTGTCATGGATCATATATGATGTGCTCGTGCAAATAGGAATTTGTTTGATGTGATATTTAAGGCCGTTAACCCCTTATTCTGGTGCAGTTTTTCAAAACAGGCATTTCGCCTAGACGAAACTAGCATTTTTGGGTTTTTTGGCCGATTCTGAAACTAATTCGACGTGACATGTTTTGCGTCATCTTCTGACGCACGAATGGAAAGTTCAAGCGCACCTACAGTAGCGTAGCATGACGCATGAGTGGAAACTTCAAGAGAACCTACAAGCGTAGCATGACGCATGCATGGAAAGTTCAAGAGATCTTACAGTAGAGTAGCATGACGCATGCATGGAAAGTTCAAGAGATCTGACAGTAGAGTAGCATGACGTATGCATGGAGAGTTCAAGAGAACTTACAGTAGCGTAGCATGAGGCATGAGTGGAAAGTTCAAGAGAACTTACAGTAGCGTAGCATGACGTATGCATGGAAAGTTCAAGAGATCTTACAGTAGCGTAGCATGACGTATGCATGGAAAGTTCAAGAAAACCTACAGTAGCGTAGCATGACGCATGAATGGAAAGTTCAAGAGTACTTACAGTAGTGTAGCATGACGCATAAATGGAAAGTTCAAGAGAACTTACAGTAGCGTAGCATGACGCATAAATGGAAAGTTCAAGAGAACTTACAGTAGCGTAGCATGACGCATGAATGGAAAGTTCAAGAGTACTTACAGTAGCGTAGCATGACGCATAAATGGAAAGTTCAAGAGAACTTACAGTAGCGTAGCATGACATATGCATGGAAAGTTCAAGAGAACTTATAGTAGCCTAGCATGATGCATGAGTGGAAAGTTCAAGAGAACTTAAAGTAGCGTAGCATGACGTACGCATGGAAGGTTCAAAAAACTTACAGTAGCGTAGCATGACGCATGAGTGGAAAGTTCAAGAGAACTTACAGGTCAAGAGAACTTACAGTAGCGTAGCATGACATATGCGTGGAAAGTTCAAGAGAACTTTCAGTAGCGTGGTATTAGGCATGAGTGGAAAGTTCAAGAGAACTTACAGTAGCTTAGCATGACGCATGAATGGAAAGTTCAAGAGAACTTACAGTAGCGTAGCATGACGTATGCGTGGAAAGTTCAAGAGAAATTTCAGTAGCGTGGCAAAAAAAGAATAACAACATATATAAAAGTCCACTGATCTTGGTTGGACATGACATGTGCAATGCACTTCATATTCAACAAAACTGGACTTTGAAAGTCATGTATGCGTTCTTGATAAAATAATAACAATAAATAAGTAAGGAACAGTTGCATAGTTCTGAGTTATCATGATACTGATAATGTAAATATAAATCAATAAATATATATATATATATATTGACTAGCACTAAAAAAATATAGTATAATATAATACAATATCATATATTTAAAAATATGATATAAAATAGTATGATATTATTTATTTTAATATGATATAATACAATATGATAAAATAAAATAGAATATAATACAATATAAAAAAAAAATATTATACAATATAATATAATATAATGTAATATAATATAATGTAATAGAATATAATATAGTATAATATAGTAAATAATAATATATTATGATATAATATATAATATAATAAAATATAATAATATAATATAATATATTAAAACATATTATGCTACAAAAAAAAAATATACAATATATTTCATAATAAAATAAAAAAAATAATATAAGATCCAATATAATATAAAATATTATAATAGAGCATAGTATAATATAATATGGTAAAATATCATCTGATACAATATAATATAATATCATAGGTAAAATATGTTTATACATAATATGTTTTAGTTATAATGCAATATAAAATAATGCAATATAAAATAATGCAATATAAAATAATGCAATATAACATACCGGTAACATCATGGGATGTCATACAGAATGATATGGTTTTGTGATGTGTTGTGTGTTATAGAAAAATATTTCATAATGTAGCATAATGCAACTTAATGTCAAATTATATAAAATAACATGGTATAGTATTATATGTGTAGCCTTACCGGGGATATTATTACTTTATTTACACATCCATTTAACAACTACCCATCTCAACCCAAATCGATGCGGCCTTTTTGTGGGTTTCTGGCTAGGCATTTTCGCGACCCACAAAACCTGGACCTCGCTTGCCTTCTGGTGGAGGATAGATGATAAGACAGGAACCCTTGCGTACCCAGTTTGGTGTATTGTTTGGGTGGTTCAAACGCAACTTTTCGCTGAAAACTCCAACCGTGGTAGAAAAGTTTCACCCGAAAAGTTGAAAAGTTCGAAAAGTTCGAAAAATTCGAAAAGTCGAAAAGTTCAGATTCCAGGAGGTTTCTGCTCGAAAAGTCGAAAATTCGAAAAATTCGAAAAGTTGAAAAGTCGAAAAGTTCGAAAAGTTCGAAAAATTCGAAAAGTCGAAAAGTCGAAAAGTTCACATTCCAGGAGATTTCTGCTTGAAAAGTCGAAAAAATCGAAAAATTCGAAAAGTCGAAAACTTTTTGACTTTTTGACTTTTTGCGAAAAGTTTTGCAAATTTTCGCGCTGTGCGATTACCGGCGAGAAGAGCACTTAGCCAAAATGGGAGTACCCCCAAATCATCCATCTAAATATATCTAAATAGGATTTTCTATTATAAACCATCCAGCTATTGGGGTAACCCCCATTTATGGAATCCTCCATATGTGTTCCCCATATCCTTGTTGGTTTCTCCATGGGCGCTTTGAACCTGGCGTTTCTGCTGGGCACTGGCCCGTGCTTGGAGCAGCCTTGCCACCAGTCTCAAGTCTCGCAGCGCGTTCTGCGCCAGCGACAGATGCGAGAGTTTGGCCAAGCGTCCTAGGGCGCGGCGCGCCAAACCCCGACGGGAATGGATGGGAATGGATGAAGGAGGCCAGAAAAACAATCAACAATTTTCGAACATCATGAAACATCATGAAACATCATGAAACATCATCAACCATCAGCCATCAACCATCAACCATCAACACTGGACCGGTTTTAAAACTCAAAATGACCACCAAGGCTCGACCCAAGTGAGGCAGAAGCTGTGCCAAACCACCTGAGTGTTGGAGTGCTGATATCCTAAGGTGTGGTTGATTTATTGACATTGTTCTTGACTATCAAAATCCACTTCTTGATCATCCCAAAAAAACTAAAAAAAAATGGTTCAAACCACCAACCAGAGTCCAAAATGACCAAAGTCTTTTCCAACATCAGTTCTTCCAAGGATTCCAGGGCTTTATGCTGTACCGAGACACGATCATGTAGCCCACATCCCTCCAAGTGCCTCGACTCAAACTTCAGTCCCTTCAATCCAGCTCCCAAGTTTTTCAAAACAACCACAAAACAGCTCAACCCACGCCAACTTTATCTGATTTATCATGGATTCGTCATAGAACTACTGAAAGTTATTGAAAGTTTAGCCCCATCATGACCCACCATGGTAGATTCCCGATTCTCGATTCCTCCATTCATCCATTCATGAACTAGGTATCCAAGGTACAATCGCTGTAACGAGGGCGTTTGGGACAAGGTTTTGGTCAGTAAGGAAGTATCGCTGTGGATGGGAAGCCCCGTAAGCTCGAGTACCTGGCGCGACTATGATTTTTTTACATCCAATCAACCAATTGGGATATGAATGGGAAATATACGAAGCTTATGGGGATATGATATATATATATAATATATAATATATATATATAAATCGAAATGGGGAACTTTAATATTAACATATATTAACCAACTTGGGAATATATCAACCTATCTATCTTAGTTTATCTTGTCTTACAATGTTTCTGTATGTTGACCATTTCACCACTATGGAGTGGCCTTTCCCAAATGAAGTGCTCCAGGGAGGCCTGTCCCTCAGCCTACCAACATGGCTTTGCCCAAAACTGGGGTAGACTCCACAGTAGAAATTTAGATAATAGGGGAAACATGAGGGGAAAAAACCTTAGAACAATCTTAGTCGTTAATATTGAAGTTCTTTGAAAATGACAATTGACAATTCACATCAATAGACCATTAGATGTTGGGTGTCCCCGTTTTTTTGGGGAAAAATCACCAGGGCTTCCATGGACAAACAGGCCACGAAGCGCTGCTAACCCCGTGCCACGAAGCGAGGTGAAGGCGGTTAAAGCCCGCATCATACGCCAGAGTTGCACCTGCATCAAGAAATGGTCAGAATCCACATGAATCCCCAAGTAGATCCCTACCGTAACCCAAAAAAAACAAATAGAAAAGTACTTCATGGCGATTTTCGTTGGGTTTTACTTTTTCTATCTTTTCATAGGGGTTCTATTAAGATCTATTAAGTATGTCTACAGTCTACAGTCAAGAAAATACCTGGATAATATAATATGATGATATGATCGTGTGCCATGATATCTTCCTTTTGGGTGAACCTCAATACTTTGAGAAACATACAATACGGTGAATTGGATCCCGAAGCGTTTTGAAAAGGGGCCCGGGCCCAGAATTTCACAACCGGCCATGCCTGGTCTTTCAGCATACTCTGGGGCATTCGATGCGTTGTGGCTTGCAGCTTCTCCTTGGGCCATGTTGATCCACAAAATCCACTTTCGGACTTCGAACATCAGTACCACTAATCATGAAACCCCCAACAAAGGAGGTAGTATCACCCAAACATTAATCATCATTAATCATCATTCATCATCATTGCTCATCATTAATCATCATCAATCATATTAGAATCATCCATCAACAGGGCATTTAGATGCTAGTGCATTTTTCGTTGCTCAGCAACTGCGCAACTCAAAATCGCCAAGTCTCCTGGTACGAACTCTCCGCGCCAAAAAACAACGAGCCATCGTAGAGCATCACCTGATGGATGCCCAGTGGAGCCTCCTTCAAGAAGATCAAGACCGGCTCCAAATCGCGGCAGAGCTGCACATCTAGAACCAAGGCCTTCAAAAATGCGCAATTTAACACTCAGAGATGAGCTGAGATGAAGTTAGGGGATGTTCCTTGATGGCAAAAATATGCAAATAGCGATAGCGAGTTTCATCAAGCACCAAGGTTTGGTAAAGTGACCAGCCTGGTTTGGAAGGGGATGAAAACAAAGCCAGAATATCTGGTTGAAGAATCATTGAAACCGTTATTGCTGTTCGCTGAGATTCCTAGACCTTGATGAGAACGAAATCAGGGAATTCGCTGGGCAGGCAGCAGTTCTGCAGCTTCAAAAGGAATCTGTTTTTTGGCAAGATACCCCATGGTCACGCAAATCGGCCAGAATTTCCTCGGATGATGCTAAAAAAACTTGTTCCGTACATCGCAAACACAATTTCCACACAGGTAAACAATCAAAACAAATAATTTTGGAAGCCACAGATCCGATCTCAGTATTGGTTCACCGTGGCTGCAGTTGGTTCATGTGGTTCAATGACTTCAATCCACCAAGACACATTGCTTGGCTGCCTTCCCAACCGAAAGCAGGCATGCTTGAAGGCATCTGCCCCCTTCTGTTGGGACACAAAGGACCTTATTTGGTGGCTTCGCTGAGCATTTTGGCATGCTATTGACCATCAAATACCAGGTGTATCATGGTGTATCTGCCCTGTCCTAAACAATGGTTTGGACACAACAGAAGGCTGCAGCTGCAACCACAGTGCAAAGACCCCACCAACCACAACAATGTCTGCATCATCGGTCTGAATGCAGCTAGGGAACACTCTAGGCGAAGCATAATTTCTTCCTGGGAAGTATCCAACAAGATGGTTTCATTAACACGATTCATGTAATTTTCAATCAATGCAGTATTCAAGCGGTGCAATTTTGCAAACATCCAATCATCCATGATCTTTGGCAGATTGCAGCAACACCCGTAGGCTGTCAATCTCCAGATTTCCTACTCTGGGCAACTACTGTTTATCCTGCACCCAAAAAACCTGCAAACAAGTTGCTGGGCAAAGTTAGAAATACAGTATTTCAACGGGGGATCATCATCAGTCCCAGTATGATTGAAAACAAAAAGTGTGAAACCACCAACCAGATGGTAGATGGTAGATGTGGTATGGTCATCCACCATCACCAAAGTGAATATATAAAGCCCTGTTCATTAAAAAAAAACATCAATTGTGCACCTCATGTTGGTGATTGTATAATCAAATCACATTTTCCCATGACAATATATGACAATTACATGACAATATATGACTATATGCGGCACATGCGCCGACCTCAGCCGGAAGCACGGGCAGCGCGTCAGAGAATACGGGTCTGAAAACCGAAAACTTGGAGGAAAACAGGAACAACTCCGCCGGTGAGTGAAACCGAACGCCACGGGTGATGCTATATTACCGCGGTCAGTCACATCTGGAAACAGGTCGCGTTTCTAGCACGCGCCTTAGTTACAAATTTGTAGAAACCCATAGGATCCATGTATGCTATATATGGTAACATTTACCATCAATATACCCCCAATGTTAGCATATATATACCATACATGGATCCTATGGGAAATAAAAAACAACTGTGTTAATAACGCGTGATTGACACGCGTTTGCGCACAATGCTCCAACACCGATTCCGTTCAATCACTCGCCGCACTCGGTTTCTTTCACGAGTAGTTGCGTGAATAGGAAATGGGGTACACTTGAAAAATGTTGCACAGACCGGTTACACAAAGAGTAGTTTACACAAAGAGTAGTTTACACAGAGCAGATTTTACACATTTGAACAGTAAATTGTGTGCAGACCAGCTTTGCAAGAAAACCAGTTTTTACAATGACATTTTTTTTACACGGATTCCCTTTGACACAGGGCAACTCTTACACGAGAGACCCTTTGCACAGAGCAGCTTTTGATAGCTTTTGCACAGAGCAGTTTTTGCACGGAACATTTTTTGTGTTCAACACCTGAGCGCTCACACGCTTTTTCCTGTCGCCAAGAGCTGGCTTTGTATTGAGACATGTGTCTCAGCCCATTGAAACGAGAGCTTCACTCTCGTATGTGATTAAAGGCCTCATGGTAGAGGAAACAAATTGTTTTAAAACAGATTCTCCTCTTGCTCAAATCTCATGGAAGAGATTAAAATTCTCATGGTAGAGAGGATTCAGTCAGCACGAACGGTTTTTCAGCGACTTCTATCCCTTTCCAAACAGTGGTGGGTGAGGTCTGGGCCCTTAGCTTGAGCTAAAAACCGCAGTTAACGACAGGGTTTCACACAATCAGTTCGATGAACAACTTTGTGTTCAACACCTGAGCGCTCACACGCTTTTTCCTGTCGCCAAGAGCTGGCTTTGTATTGAGACATGTGTCTCAGCCCATTGAAACGAGAGCTTCACTCTCGTATGTGATTAAAGGCCTCATGGTAGAGGAAACAAATTGTTTTAAAACAGATTCTCCTCTTGCTCAAATCTCATGGAAGAGATTAAAATTCTCACGGTAGAGAGGATTCAGTCAGCACGAACGGTTTTTCAGCGACTTCTATCCACGCACCCAAACGTAGTGTGCTTGAATTGGTTTAACCAATTTGAGGTGAAATGTAGAAATATTTCTGGAACAAAGAAGATGTCTTTGAAGAGAGTCGGATCGATGGGAGGTAGGATAATCCATCGGATATATATATTTTGGCCACACGGGAAGATTCCCAGCGTCCACGCAACAATGCCACTTCCATGCTATTGGTGGTCTGAAACAAATGCGTTGCTCCTCCTCTTCTTAATGAATAAGGTCTGAAACCATGTGATGAGAGATCAAAAATATCGCACAGCTGCTTGAATCTTTTGCGAAAACTGGTGTTTGAACCTGTCCAAAGTGGGCACCCCAGAGCATTCTGTTGTCTGCGTAACATAACAAGCGATCGAATTGACTCCAAAACAATAGGATCAGTAATGCTGATAGCTTCGTTGGCGGCATTTCTTTTTCCCGATTTTGTGTGCTTTAAAGCACATATGGCAGTTTTATTTCCCAGCGCAAAGTCTGAAGTGGTGAGTTGTAATGACTCACCTGTTCTCAGTAAACAATGAAAGGCCAAAACCAAAATGGTCGACATTTCATGATTTCCATGATCCAGCTCGTATGCACTCATTGCTCTTACTAAGTGCAGAGTCAAAGGGGGAGCCCTTGAGGGCATTTCAATACGTCTCCAGACGCTGTATAGTTTCCATGCCCTTGGAACCTTGTGCTTGGTCCAAGGCTCATAAAAGTGCATGGCACATAAGCCATCTGCCACATAAACCAGTGATTCGCCTTTTCGCCACATGGAGCGAACCCAATTGCACACTTTGTCATCCAGCTGGTGTATGTTTTTCGCACTTTCAAAATAAGGCAGCACTAACCTCAAGGCATTGTAATACCGCTGCTGGGTCTTAAAAGACAGCGCGGCATCATCTAAGATAATCTTTGATCTTTGCTTTGCCCGTTGAGCTTTTGAAAATCTACCAGGAACTAAACGCACCACCATCACATTCTGGAACCTTTGTCAGTAGGGTTGTCACTTGATTCCACATGTGCGAGAACCAATTGTAATCCATGTGCCAGTAACAACGCCGAAATATGGTTTAATACTCTCTGTAAGCGCCAACTGCTTGATCTTCCCTTGCTAACCACACTGATTGAAACATATGAGTCACAAATCTGAAAGATCCTCATGTCGGTTGCCTTATATTGATGTATCTGATATTTTATCCCCAGTAACAGTGCTTCCAGTTCAAGTACGTTGATGTGGTTACGTTTTTGCCACCGTCGTCTAAATGCTTCTTTCCACTTCCACCACTGGGAACAAATAGACTGTCTTGGAAATGTCTTGCTGTTCATGATCTCTCCGGATACTATCCTGATGTCAGAGCCTGTATGATTTGTTTTGCGTAAAAGGAGTCGATTGATCTCATTACACCCTGAAGAAAGCACTTGTGGAGAAATCTTAGTTGAGCCATACTTCAGTGCATGTCCAATTGATGCAAAACTTCTAAACGACGACCGATACCCCGGAGCAAGACCCAAGCGGCGTACCAATAGACTGTATGGTATCACTGGAAGGTATTTGCGACAACAAGCAACAGCTAAAATGATGAAGGAATAAATTGAAAATGAGTCACCCAGGTAGCTGTTTCTGGCATCACTATATCCCGCTGGGTTTTGTTTGATGCGTGATGTTGCCCATGCCAAAGCAGTATGACGGTGTCCATAACCAAGCAATAGTTCTTTCTCATTTGCGTTCACTAATCTCCAAGAATCAGCACTGGTGAAAATGAAACGATCTTGGTATTGATATGGGGGATATCTGTACGAATCATCTATCCATCTTTGTCGCGCTTGAGGTGATGTTTTCTCCAGCCCTGCCGGTTTAGGGGGTGGAACAGTTCGAGGAATAGATTTCATGCATGTTGGGAGAACTTCTCCGTTTAAACCTCCCTTCCAAACAAAACCATTTTCCACCCAATCTTCTTGCTCAGGGTAAGGTGCGTGTGCTTCAACCTCACGCCAGTATACTTTGTCCTGCACTAATAGTGACGCCAGGCATAAGGTTTTCCAACTGCTCCGATGTCCAACAGTAGCGCGGTCTCCTCATTGGTACCGCATTCATGCAATCCAAACGATAAGGTATTGTGCCCAAGGCTGCTGAAATTTCTTCTGTAGCCGATCTATCCATTGAGGCAACATTTTCAACCACTGTTTTTATTTCTACATGCACTCCAAAATGCTTTTCCAAAAGTTTGCGCACCCTGGGAATTTCCCAAAACAAGGAACTTTGTGGCCCCAACAAATTCTCCCTGTTGTGTTTAACTCGACTTAAGTCGACACAAGGGAAACCTCCCCATAAATGAACTTCCTTTACCCGCAAATATTGTAGGCTCCATTGTCGCACCATTGTATCATCAATGAGTTTGACGTCCTTGACAATCAAGGTCCCAGGCCAACGCCTGGATGTTATTCTGTTGGCTCCGTCATCCAGCTCCACTGCTATCCTTCCTAAAGGAGTTATAGTAGCCATGTCATAACATCTAAAACAGCCTCCTATCCCATTGAATAGTGACAGTATGAGTATAGGTGCTACGGTCTTCTCATTCGCCATCTCGTTTTGCTCCGCTGTTGCAAAATCCATTCCTTCACAAGTTAGTTGCTCTGCTGCCCCCACTGCTCCACCAGTCTCTGAAGCATCGGTTGCCACGATCTTGTCAGAAATCTTCGCACTCAAGTTGCATTGAAAAAGAGGACAGCTACACAGCAAACTGAAGAGCTCGCTCCTAACTTGCTTGATCAGTTTGGCAGTGGGTTGTGCACTTCCACCAACAAATTTCCAGGTCTGTTGTAGAAAGCTCATGCCAAGTCTTCTAAATTGTAGGGCAAAGACCCAGCGGCCTGCAAGTATTTGCGTAAACTTCCGAGACAATTTCCTCTGGGTTATCAGCCATAAAGTACTAAGACAAAGTTGGTGAAGCTTCAGCGTAGTTACTCCCAAAGTCCCATTTGTGCCATCTACTTCAGCGCCAAGTTCAGTTATAATGCGACTCGCAGAAACCCTTTTCTTTTCAGATGAAATCACTCCCGCTTCTCTCCAACATTTCTCCGCGGCTTGGTGGCACATTTCCCCCCAAGTACTTGGATCTCCAGGCCAAGTTCGTTCGCCAGCGCAAAAATTGTCAAGATATATATGCCACCAGGCTTTATCCCCTCGAGCAGCATGACTTAACAAAGTGGTAAACCATGGCGGAAGTGCTTGGCCACGAACAACTTGATTTTGAGGTTTTAAAGTGCCCTGTCTCAAAAGATTTTCCGAAATTTCCTGCATGACACTAACTGAATTTGTCCAACACATTGGAATCACTGAACAAGACAAAACATATGTAGTTCCGGGATCTCCCCCGCAGTCGTTCCCATCTGCAGCAATGTTGAACGCAAGGTGAGGTCTCCAAACTGCTGGCAATTTAAATAGATAGAATGCAGAACACATATCACTTTGGAACAACTTCAACTGTTCGGAACCTTCCAAAATGATGCTTTGCCAACTTGTAATTGCGGGGAGCCCAGAACATCCTCCTTCTATTTGTCGTTGAGTCGCATTTGAACCAGTTAAGTTCATGATAACTCTTAACACAGCACGCCCGTCTGAGATTTTCGAAGGTTTTGCAACACCAAAAAGCCCGTTCAGAACTCTAACACCCCTGACAGTGTTGACCTTAGAGAGGGGAATCCATTCACAGATTCGACGCTTGACTAACTCATGGGCAATACTGGACTTATCCCCCTCAATTATATGTATTTTCCCCGGCATCCTTGGCAGTGTAACCTGTTCTTCCGGCAATAACAACTTTTCGGGGTGTAGAAGCAACTCTTTTGTACGCAGGCCTACCCAATCCAAACAATCAATGCAACCACCATGTTCTTCTGGGGGAAGACTAGGTAAAATTTGATCCAGTGAAAGTGGTTGGCAAGTGGTGATCTCTTCCCCATTGTATCCGACATGACGACCTTCCAGTTCTTTCTTCCACTCTGCTTCTGACAGTTGAAAAGCTGAGTCGTCCTTGCTCAATCTAATCTTAACGGCTTTCTCTACGCTCTCAAAGACTCGTCTCTCGGCAGAGCTCCATTTGCCGGCTGGCAAACTAGCCGAAGAACCTACCAATTTGTTTAGACTGCTCAAAGTTACGTAGGTCCAAGCCTGTCTCGACCAGACGGATACAAAACTCTCTTTACAGACATCAGCCAACTGTTCTGATCCGAATACCTCCTCAATGGCATGCAAATCTCCTTTACGGATAGGAAAAGTCGACCCGCGAGACCTTGTTCGCGAGGACTGTGCCTTGGCGACAGACAAGTTTAACCAGCTGCCAAAGAATTCTTGTGTGAAACTTTCTGTATCAGGAATTTGCCAGCCTCCGATGATCCACCAACACAACAAACAGCCTAGCTGTCCAAACGTGGTGCAACCTTCCAAGGCCAGTGCAAAAGAGCCAGGCTTCAAATTGCCCGGCTCTCTCCCTGACGTGCAAGTGCTGCGCACGGCATCCGCCAGCGCAAAGACATCATGCTCTAAGCTCAAGTTATTCTGTACCCTCTCTGGCCTGCAAGTGCTGCGCACGGCCTCCGCCAGCGCACAATTGTCATTCTTCGTGCTCACTTGTCGGGTACCTTCTCCCGCTTCTTGCCTGCGTCTCCATCGTGATCTCCTCCTTGCTGTGAGTGCCAATTTGCCTTTCCTTTGCCTCGGCCTTTCGGCCCCTTCTTGCCTTTTCCTTTGGGCTCGCTCGCCCCTTCCTGCCATTGGTAATTCTTCCCTTTTGTTCCTTTGCCTTTCTGCCCAGAGTGCCAACCCCATAGATCCGGGTTGGATACCTTGGCCGCCAATTTGGCATGACGACGTGCCTCCATCACCACTGAAGGCCCCGCAGCGGAGTTGTCCTCCAGCGGTAACAACTCCAGGTACTTCGCCGAGCTCCATGTCCCGTCCAAGACGCTCTGGTGAAGCGACATGAACCGAGCCGCCAAGACATCGCCTACCAAACCTAGGTGTCCTTGACGTAGAAGATCCATGGCCTGAGTCAGCATGTGCATCTCCCTCATCTGTGCCATGCTCTGCCCTAACTGGGGGCGCACAATGATCGAGAAGTATGATGCCAGTTTCACTCCCACAGTCGGATCCACATGGCTCATGTCGCCTACATTCACTTTGGCCGCCTGATCCAGTTGTTCTCGTGCTTGGCCCACCAGTAGTTGTAAAACTGAACCCGGTCGTTTCTTGGACTTCTTCTTCAGAGGAGGGTCCATCTTCCTCCGGGCAGCTGAGGAGCTGCTCTCTTCCGAGGAGTCGTCTGAACTTCCTCCCCCACTCGGTGTCGGGGACCCCTTCTGCGAACTCGAGGAACTTCCGCCTCCTCTTTTCTTTCTCTTCCTCGCGGACCCTTCGCTGTCTTTCTTCTTCTTCTTTTTGGGATTCTTCCCAAACTGGTCCGTAAGGATCTTCAACAGCTGCTCTCCAGGGCGTTTCTTGTTCCTCTTCTTTTCTCGTTTCTTCAGCGCTCGGGCTTCTGCTGCCTCGGCTGCACGAAGAGCTAACTGATCCTGCAAGCTGCCTGTAATAGCTTCTCTTGTAACCACCGATCTGCGATCTTCGAGGGCCATTCTTGCGTTCTTGCGTTGATCTCCTGCATCTTCTATGGCCCTCCTTTTCTTCTTCTTCTTCTTGTCTTTCTCTCTGGTGTCTTTCAACCTCTTCGTCTCTGCAGGGTCTTTCAACCCTCCGGGGGCTCCTGACCCAAGCTCTGCTCCTGTTATCAGGTTGTCCTCCACCACAGAGCCTGAGTATCCTGACGACGAAACATCCTCTCCTGGGGATTCCGGCTCGGCCGGCGGCTCGGCAACAATGCCAGCGCCAGGTCCAGATGTCTCCCCAGCCAACCTCTTTCGTGCATTGGCAAGCCTCTCCCGCAATTCTGCTTTGCGCTCTTCTGAGAGTTCTTTCTCTTCCCCTGGGGTTGTCTTTTTCTTTTCGTGGGCGCCGGCTGGTGCCCGTTCGGGCCCCTCTGACTGGCGTTTCCTCGGGTCTTCCCGCATGGAGCTCTTGCGCTTCCCATGCGCTACCTCGACCACAGGGGTGTCTTCTTCTGCGTCCTCCTCGGCCTCCTCGATGGTCCATTTTTGGATCTGCCGTTGCATTGAGGGCCCGATGTAGTCGCGCTGAAAGGCGTCTAGCTCGTGCACTTTCACATGAGTAACATGGATTGCACAACCTTCCACATGACAAGGCCACTGTCGACATAGGTGCAACTTTCCTCTCCTTCTGTTGAACATCGATGAAAGCTCCTTGGTGATGGTGCTGTCTGGGCATCCTAAACTGCGAACATTGACAAAGACCTCCTGATCCAGGGTCATGACCGTCTTCATGACCAGGAAAGCAGCCCAAATCTCTTGTGTAGTTGCGAGACTGGACTCGGGCAATGACACTTCCAGGATCTGATGCTTGATGGGGATCAAATTTGACCAGGGTTCGGGATCCACTAGATGATACTCTGGGACAAACATTTCCCAGCCATCGTCGGCCAATCCTCCTTCTGCAAGACTCTCTTCTCCTGTCGCCATCAGCGCTTGAGTTCAGGCGCTTGGTCAAGGAAACTTGCGGAGAGTCGTCGGTGGACAGGAGTTTCTGGCCTGTCCAAAGTTCGATGCAATCGTGAGTGTTTACTTCCTGCCCTGTTGCCACGGGTGTGACGTTTGCGTTTCTTCGATTTCTTCTCCTCCTTCGTGCTATGGTGGTCGTCTTCTCTACGACGTCTGTCTCTGCTGTGATCTCTGTGCCTAGGTGGTTGAGCTGGTTCAGGTGGCCTTTGGACAGGCTTAGATTTTGCTGACGCAGAGGGATGTACTTCCTCCTCAGTGTCGTCCTCAGCCTCCTCTTCTTCTGAACTCTCCTCCACTTCCTTAGTCTCCACCTTCGCTGGCGGCGGAGGAGGTGGAGGCAAGGAACGCCGTGGCTCAACCTCGCGGTGAGCTGAGGCACCTGATCGGCGAGGTAGAGCCGCTCGGTTATCACCAGCGCTCTGCAGGCTGCTCGAGGCAAGCCTCAGCGCCCGCACAGCTCTCGCAGCTGCTAGGGCTTGCTCGTTGGCCACCTTTCGAAGGCCTGCTGAATGCCAATGAGCAGACAGTTCAACCTGAAGGCTTTCAACAGCCGAGCAGCCTAAGCACCAGGTGTCCTCAGCACTAGGGGTTGCCTGTTTACACTTATTACAAAGCATTAACTTCCCTTAGCTTGAGCTAAAAACCGCAGTTAACGACAGGGTTTCACACAATCAGTTCGATGAACAACTTTTTTACAACCAGAGGCCCTTCTACACACAGGCCCTTTCACGCAAACCAGGCTTTGCACAGAGCAGTTTCTGCACAAAGACTCTTTGACGCAGAGCAGCTTCTTCACAGAGAAGCGTTCACACACACACACATGTTTGACACAGAGACCTTTTACACCTGCCCTAAACTGCAGGAAATTGCAGTAAAAATTGCATCTATGCTGTCCTCATGGGCTGGACCTAAAATCTACATGTTGGTCTGTAAAAATGCACGAAACAACTGCATCTACATCGTCTTCGTGGCAAAATCTGCATTTTTAAGTGTGAAAATGCCAGAAACATGCCAGAAAAATAACGAATCTATGTTCTCTTCGAGGCCTCTCGGGGCCCGGCCTAAATCTGCATATTTTACTATATCATGGTGCGGGAAATGTGCTGAAATGTGCCTCATCTTTCATCATGGCATCGTGGCAGGTGGCTGTTCCAAGCATCATGGCGCTTTGAAATGATGAACTGTCACTGGCCTCTTTCGAAAGCTACCGAAGTATGATGTCAATACGGGTGTTGATGGTACACCCATTAGATCATTCCAAGTATTCCAAGTAATTATTCCAAGTATCTATGAGTTTTAAATCATATTACTACCATATACTATCATGGTTACATTACTGCCTTGATACTAATTATCATGGTTGCATTACTACCTTAATACCTCAATACACCGCCTCCTGCCTCTCCGGCCGGAGCGAAGAGGCATGGGGCCGAGTCATCACCAACCTGGCCGAAAAGATCCCAGGTGTTTTTTCCGCTGGTCTGTCTTTGGGGGATTTTGGGGGGAAGCAAGGGAATAAGCAAGGGAATTTCTATATGTTCAATGATTATAGAATTTGGGATAGTTTCGAAATCCAATGAAATCCACTCCTTTGCAGAGATTCAGATACAAGGGAAACATCACTAATATCATGATATATCGTGAAAAAAAACGTGTCTTCTGTGGATGTCAACACCAACAACCCCGGCCTTGGTCTCCCGTCTTGGTGGCCACAAACCAACCGACGGAGTTGGAGCCAAAGCTTACGCGACGGAGTTTTTTTCAGGTGATGGACATGGCAAAGTGCGGATGTTTGAGACCTGGGTGTCTGATATCACTGATATCTGTTGTGACATTTCTACTGGATGATGGCATAACATGGCATAACAACATGTTTGGGATGACACCATTGATTTTGTTGGCTGCAAAGGATTCCTGAAACACTGGACACATCATGACACATCAACATCGCTTGCGGGCTTCCCCATCCAACCCGTTTTTTTTTTCCTGGCTCTCGGGCTAAATCAACTAAGCCCCCCACGCCGATGACCACGCTGGCCGAGGCGTCTTCGGAGTTGGTGCTGCGGTCCGGGTGGGGTTCCCACCTGCTGTGGATCATTGTGGATCAATTGTGGATCCAGTTTCAGGAAAACTGAGCCATTCCTGGGACATGTCGGACATTAATGACATAAATGTGGTGGCCAGTGGCCACACTGGTGAAGTTCAACAACCGGATCATGGCGTTTTGGCCTTTTCGGATCACTTGGCTTTTTCAGTCGATGGGACCGTCCAAAAAGTCGTGGTAGCCCCAAAAAATTGTACCTGGTACCTCCAATTTCACTATATGGTTTATGGATGTTTATAGTAGATATATCATGATCATGATATATCATGATTCCCCTTTTAGCATGGCCGGACTGAATCGAATCGAATCAAAAGATCAATGTTTGGTATTAGAATCTATTCCATGGGAGGGATAATGCTGGTTCTACATCCCATTTAATATGTGAAAAGAAATCTCATTATATTCCCATCTTAAACAATTGTACAAATCCAATTTATAATGTGGTAAGCCCAATGCCAAAAACCATCTGATCACCCCCAAGTCATCAACATTTTAATATATTTTAATGGGATCTATGTTTACCATGCCCAAATGGTAGTTGTTTAGGGCAGCCAGGCCTCGCATTACCCCCATATCTGGCTGGTGCTTGGCTCAACCCCTCAGCTGGGAGCCTTTGGGACTTTTCTTTGTGCGACTTTTGGGTCGCCACGCCATCACCTGAAGTGGGTCTTGAAATGCCAAACTGGTTTGGCGTTTCTTGGTTGGTTTTCACTGTGAAATCATAGGGATTACCATTAGAACATCAGAAAACGATGGATTTGGCTATGAGTCAAAACAACCTTGTACCCCTGGTGAACCCCAAAATAGCTGGGATTTATGGATGTTCATCCCATTAAAAATGTATCTACAGGTATTGACCCATACCCATTTTCCTGCTTGACTATGCTGTACCTAGTGAACTAGTGATGTGCTAGGCATTTTCCTTGAAACCATGAAGCACATGTTGAATTATCCGTGAAATGAACTGCCCGGGCTGTTGCCCAACCCCCGGTCTCAGCAACCTTGGTCTCGTCGACAGGAGACAAGTCTCGTGATGGGCACCTGGCTCCACTGGCTGTTGGCTGTTGGCTGTTGGCTGGTTATTTTTTGCACAGGAAAACTTACTGTTTGCACAGGAAATGCTGCGATTTGCCCACTCCCTACAGTGGCCTGTTCTGTATTATGTATTTTTCCATTGCCACGTTTGATTACCGCAGGGTAAATGGTGCCAAAATATCTGTACTGTAAATCCCCCCTACTAAACAATGGTTTCTGGGCAGTGTTTCAAATTACGGGGAAGGGATTACCCCCTAGAAACTCCTGGTTTAGTATTCTAGCATTCAAGCATCTCTTGATTTCAGGGGCCCATGGAAGGGGGGGTTAATAGTAGGGGGGTGGGATTAATAATGATAGATCAACAACCGCGGGTTAGCTGTGGATGATAAAATTGATTCTGTCTCAGAATTACTATGGAAACATCATGAAACATCCATATCTGGCAGAGAAAACTCATGGCTTTCCTGTGGATTTTTCCACTCATCCATGGGCTGAATTTGAAATAATTTCCACTAATCCATGGGCTGAATTTGAATCGTCTTCTTTTGAGTCAATCCCGATCCCCGTCATGTCGCCAAATTTTCAAATTCCCCACAGAACTAGTGACCAGCCCAAGCACTGCGTTTCGGGCACCTCTCAGGAGCAGCACCTTTCGGGTGCAACGGCCCAACGGTGGACCACCCAAGTCATCCACCAGTTTTCAAATTGGGAAATTACACCGGCATAGGCCCCAAATAGCAGTGAGATTTTTTTGGTAAGTCTTCAAGTTCGCATGTTTGGTCACAACCCTGAAGAGTATCTTCTTTATCCACTTCAGTTTTCCTATGGGTAATTTCATTGACATGGCCAATCCATAAAGGTGATTAGCATCTAAATAGTTGATGAAGTTGGACTGTCTCCCTTTTGTCCCACGAAGGGAGACAAGGGTGGGAGACAAGGCAGCAGGGGCAGCAGGGGCAGCGAAAGCAGCGATCATGAAGGGAGACAAGGCTGGTAAACAGAGCAGCAAGTGCCTTTTTCTTTGATATCAGGATCCCCTACATTGAGATTCAAGAGCACCTGTAGCTGACGCTATCTGGGGAACTTAGAAAATCTCAGAGGCATGGGTGGTAACCATGGGTGGTAACCATGGGTACCTGGTTTTCACACCAAAGAACTGCATGGCTATAGATGATTCATCCCCCTTTGGCCATGTAAATATCACTGTCGCTTCATGCAGCCCCATGCCCTCCCACCTAAACAAATCTGTGCCGTGGCAGCCAAGCTGGCCTGGGAATGGAGCTAGGCTGTGCTAGGCAAGCCTTGATTATAGACCTGTGGTTTACCATCTAGTTATGACTACCGTAACTACATTTAAATATACGGTTTCTTAAATATACGAACAGGTCTTTTAGACTATCTCCGGGTTTTCCTTGGCCCGCCCAGCCATTTAAACATACGGAATCCAATTCATTTAAACATACTGCAACTACATTTAAATATACGAACTGGTATTTCATACTACCTCCGGGGCCTCGCGGTCTGGCCCGCCCTCCACATATTTAAATGTCGTTACCGTAACATAGCCATGGTTCAAATCACCAGTTTTAATATAGGTAAACCATCTATTTCGATTAGGGCCATCTATACCATGGCTATGTTAAATAAGCAGAGGGTGATAGGTGAGTACCAATCTTCATTGGGAATTCATCACTCCAGATCAACCTGCTGGATTGATCTGTTATGATCTGTTCATATCTATATGGTCTATGATGGTGTATGCATATTTGATCATATTTGTTTAGATGCTCATCAGATCACACTCTTCGATTTTGCTGCGATTTTGACCATCCACTTGTGTGAATGATGCCTTGATTATTTTGGGGATATCGTTCTTGTTGATCATGAAATGTGATTCAAAGCCTGATGCGAAGTGCAGTGTTCATGTAGAAGTTCTCTGGGCATTAGCTAGTAAGCGGCCACACATTTTGCCTACTTACAATAGAGACCAGCAACATTCATCTGGAGTCTCTTGGCAGAATCTGGAATCCATCTAAAGCACCCTGCGACAAATCAAGTCCCTGTTCCTTTTGAAATCACTTTGGCAGCAATCAAGATTCTGTACATCTGAGTTTGTCTGAGAATAGGATTCCCCCAAAAAAACATGGTTTATCATCATATATCACGTATATATATATATATATATATTATATATATACCCTCTGGTAAACTAACATAACTATGGAAAATCACCATTTTTAATGGGAAAATCCACTATAAATGGCCATTTTTAATAGCTATGTTAAATTACCAGAGGGTATATGTTATCATTGTCCTTATTAATTCAATGGCCATAGGGTGGTATCCCCATGACAAACCCATCTCACAGCCCAGCACATTGGTCCAGCTGTGCTCGAACTCACTGCATCGTTTCGGCAGCATGACGTCGTGTGGGGCGCCGGGTCTGACTGAGTTTCAAGAGGTGGTTGACACTTTGACTTCCTCCATAGATCTCCATAGGACATGGTTTGAACAAGTCTGAAAATCTCTGAAATATAAAATATCGAACGGCATTTTAGATTTATTCAGATCAGGTTGATTTCTCCTTTGATGGCAATCATGGAGTCATGCCATGCCACTGCCTGTTTCATTTGCTGGCAGCACTCCACTCCAATTCATGCGCCGAGACGTACCGCGGAAAACCAACGGCATATTTCCTTACACTGCCAGCTCGTCTTCGAGATAGCAGGTTATGCAGCACTCCAAAAGTCAGTGCAGCATTCAGCAGAGGCTGTTCCCAGAAGCAGCTGATTTTCTTTCATGCTGCTATCTGCACAAATTTCCCCCATCTGCCCCGCTTTGAAGTGAACAGGCATGAGTCTATTATGAAGCAGAGGACTGCAGAGCATCCTGAGTGTCCATGTACAGCAACCAACTTCGCATGCGAAGATGTTGTTTGGCTTAGAAACCGGCTACTTCATGATGATCCTGGTGTTCCACTCATACCCATGCTGGCTTACGATTCTACACAGGCACCTTGGGTGCTTGAAGATTTGCAGGGCTTCATTTCCTCTCGGCCCATGTCCAGAAGCTCCAGAAGGCGAGAAGCGAAGAGCTGGTAATTGATGGGATACTGTTTGCAGTAGCGCTGATGAAGTATGGCCAGCCGCGAGTCTTTCTTCAGACACATCTGCCGCAAAAGCCTCTTTGGATCATCCCATCCCAAGGACTTTTGCTGTAAAACTTGTTAAATCCCATGGTTTTGCCTCTAAAAAAGTCCGAGTCCTTACAGCCCACTTTGTTTGCCGCCGACATCAGCATCTTCATCCATGTTCCGTTAAAATTCATCCAAATCCATCATTTAACGCTGCTCAATTCATGATTTTCGATCAACATGAGTCACAACCCTCAAAAACACCAGATTTCCATAGATGTTTCCCATCGTTTGTCCCAATTTCCATAGATTTTTCCAATCATGTGGGTATGGGTCAATACCTATAGATACATTTTTAGTGGGATGAACATCCATAAATCCCAGCTATTTTGGGGTTCACGGCACGGTACCAGGGTTTTGACCCATCCCCATGTTTCATGTTTCCCAAGAAAATTCAGCACCTGAGGTCCTCAGGCGCCAGTAGCCCCTTGACTTCCAGGTCATCCAGCTGCTCCAGGACTGCTACCCACAAGTCCAAACCCGCGCCCGGAACGCCTGAAGTCGGACAGATGGGGCCGGAAAAAAAAAGGTGGGAACATCACAATGGTAGTACGTGTTTGTGATTTTAGCGTCATGCTGTTATTGTATGTTATTGTTGTCATTATCATAATTGTTGTGATTATGATCGTTGTTGTTGTCTATTGAGATTATCGATTATATTACAAATATATATACACCATTAGCATTATCCTTAGACATGAAATGATGGGACCAGAATCCAGGATGGGCAAAAAATCCTGAGAATTCCATGGAAGTAGTGATGATTCCCCTGAAATGATGCTGGGAGAAGACTCTTCCGCCTGCAGGGCTACCAGCTCTAACGGCACCCGGCAAAAAGTTGGAGGCCGCTGCGTTATCGCTGGACATGAACCTGAGATCGCACAGATGCCATGACTCCGAATCACCAAAGTTGAGGAGTTGGACCGATTTGATTTTGGGAAGATCAAAATGCCAGGTGGCAATGATACTATAAGGCAGAAGCACATGGGCCACAGGGCTGACTTGTATCTCAGGCCTTCCAAGTTTGGATTGGGGTATTTCCATAGTACCAGACTGTTTGAGGGGTGTGTCATTCGCATGATCCCTGAAGGAGTAAAACTATGTAAAACTGACCCAATAGTTGACAAAGCAAAAGTCTGAAAATCTCCCACAGGTCAATAGGACCCCCTTTAAATTCCATCCATTCCATCCATTCCATCCATTCCATCCATTCCATCCAT
The DNA here is from genome assembly GCA_947184155.2 of Cladocopium goreaui. Lineage (NCBI taxonomy): Eukaryota > Dinophyceae > Suessiales > Symbiodiniaceae > Cladocopium > Cladocopium goreaui. Next base: position 195,815 of record CAMXCT020000752.1, read on the forward strand.
TCCATCTCCCATAAAATATGTTCCTTGTGCCAAACAGCAGTTCCACGGATCTGGCCACCAAGAAGGGAATAAAGATGATTCCAGAAGTTGTCGCAATCACAGAGGCAATCTTCGCTTGTGGATTACCAGGATACCTTAAGGAGACTTGATCAGTGACGAGTGGAGAAGTGGAACCTGAGTTCTCTAAGGTTGACTGGTTGACTATGGAAAGACATGTTTCAACAGAGTCATTAGTGATGAAAAAAGCAGCCTCTCGGTAACCATTCAACTTCAGACTCCTGTGCCAAAGTCGCCAAGGAGGATCACGTCCAGCAAAGATGTTGACCATGTAGATCAAGGCATCTTCAAAGCTCCGCTCCTCAAGAAAAATAACTCGACAATTAGTAATTAGATGTACTTACAGTAGCTGGCGTCGCTTCGACGATTGTGACAACAATCCCATCCCCGGTTCATATTCAACACACCCTTTCTATGGTCCCAAATAAGTGGGTTCATCCCCTACTAAACCATGGTTTCACATGGTTTCTAAGAGGTGTTTGATATTAGGGGGATTGGATTAATGAACTCAACAAGACTCAACAAGTGTTACCCTCTGGTTATTTAACATAGCCATGGTATAGATGGCCCATAGAAATAGATGGTTTACCTATTAAAAATGGTGGATCTTTCCAGTTCGCTATGTTAAATAACCAGAGGGTAAAGTCAAAATGGGGATATCTTTCGATCCCATCACCATCCGATCACCAAGGCTCAGTGGCTTCCAAGCTAACGAAGGAGGGATCATTCTCAAATGAATACAGCACCGTTGCAGACACCACTGTCGTTCCCAACAAGGACAACAACACCGCGATGATCTGCTGCGTCACTGGCACAGTCCTGGTTGAAAAAAAAAACATGGTGATTGGATGATATACATGGATTAAATTATATATGCATGATACATTGGATATCATTAAGTTGGATATCTATAAATAACTCTAAATCTATAGATATTCCATGGCTCATCATGCTTATGGTTGATGATCACTGAACCAAAGATCAAGGCGTAACCTCTACGTTGGTCATAGTTGATCACCAGGTGCAGCTACCATCCTTTTTCGAATCATAGCGCCACCACATCGACCAATGTTGGATAGCCCAAACAAGCTCAGTGCTCCAAGTGTCAATGGATTGGTTTAAGGGAGAAATTACAGGAAAGCCCCATATTTAATGGGGAAATCCATGGTTTCCTGCAAATTTTCCCGTAAACCAATCCATTGAAAGTGTTTATGTTCCAATTAAAAAAATCCCAAAATTGGTCCGCCCGCCACTGGAAAAAAACGTCACCTTAAATTGTGAATTTGACCATGGCCAAAATTCACATCATTCCCCAACAATATGGCATGACAAAGACGCTGACCGTTAAGCCAGCAGGGTCCTAGACCAGCGCCATTTTCCACGGCCACTGTCCGAGGGAAGGGCAACCCGCAGAAGACCTCGATAGGATCAGACATATGCGGTTGATACGACTGGTGGACTGCTGGATTTATAAACTGTCTGCTGGTTGATTTAGCATGCAGAATTCTTGGGAAGAAAATCCATTCAAATCCATCCAAAATCAAATCTTAATCAATTGTTTGAGAAACAATAATAAGAGGGAACCATAAATTTGGACATCAAACAGGTTTCCTCTTAAGGTTCCCATTCCTACCAACTTCCCAACTTCAACTATGAGTTGGACTTGGAGCTGCTAATGGTCATAAATAAACAACTACTCGTACAGTAACTACTCCCTGGTTGAGTGCACATGCACGTTGCAACCTGAGGCATGTGCCATGGTGATGTGATAGTTTGAACTTCTTACCTTTCAAATTCTTTGAACACTTGCAGCAAAAGAAGACCAATATGATCCAATGCTTGGAGGTCCACATATCCGCACTGGCATACTATCTCTATTGCAGAGCAATGAATGGGCGACGTAATCCTTTCTCGTTTTTCAACACAAACACTGAGAAGAATTTCCATCAAATCCCATATGTTTGTGCAAATGAATTGGATACATATGTATGCATGCGTATAATATATATATATATACACGTGTATACGACACAAACACGTACATGTATACATGTGTATATATATATAATTATATGTATATATAGGCTCGTCCAGGCTTCTGGAACTACCTAAACCTTGGGGTAAAGGGGTGGGGTGGGATGTTAACGTTCATGTGAACTTGCGGCAGCAGTTGATGCTACGCACACGCGGGGTGGGGGGGGGTGGGGTGGGATGTTAACGTTCATGTGAACTTGCGGCAGGATGTTAACGTTCATGTGAACTTGCGGCAGCAGTTGATGCTACGCACACGCGGGGTGGGGGGGGGTGGGGTGGGATGTTAACGTTCATGTGAACTTGCGGCAGGATGTTAACGTTCATGTGAACTTGCGGCAGCAGTTGATGATGATGTGATGATGATGATGATGATGATGATAATGACCCTAATGAAACTTGTTAATTCCGCGACGAAATTTCGTCACGGAATGGACAAGTTTTACCAACCTAATTCAGGTTTAGGTAGTTCCAGAAGCCTGCACGAGGCTATATATACATATTATATATAAATGGGTGTCTAAATGTCTTCTTCCAAAAAGCGCCGTTCAGATCATTCTGATGGGTGTCTGCTTCTTACTCTGTACATTTGCTGTGGTTTCAAATATCCCATCATATGATCATTGCTGGATATCTTGAAAAAAAAGTAGTTAATAACGTCTAATTATTGGCTAAGAATCTATCCATCTATTCTCTCATTGTATCATGCACAATTGCCGAGGGATATGTTTTTGAAAAGGGCTCCCGGGTATCACCTATTCTTTCGCCATCCAGCGACGCAAGAAGCGACCAATCTGTAGAAGGTCAGTGGTCTGCTCCAGACCGGGACCACCTTTTTCCAAGCCCCAAACAATGGCTCTGAATTGGATGGGATATAAAAAAAGAATAGGGGGAAAATATGGGAATATGAAATATAAGGAATATGATGGGAATATTAAATATCGAAATAACACACTCCCAATAATATGGGATATGATATAACATATTAAACTATGATATAGGATATGCTGGGAATATAATATGGGAACATGATGGGATATAGTCTATCCTGGCAATAAAATATGGGATGCCATACATTAAGTTTGGTTTTAGATTTCTTTTGTATCCCACAATTTGGTTTATCAGATCTCATCATGTGCATTTCTTTGGGCTCTCCCCAACTCGGGGCAAAAACATCAAAAACCAGATTGGTTTGGCGGGGATTTGGCTTCTAAGAGTCAGGCTCATCATTTCTTGGGATGATTTTGGGATATGGGTTTGTCCAAAAACAGGCTACCCCAAAACCCATCCAATGCACCATTTCCCCAATGTTGATGGCTATTGGTCGGAGTATCACCATCTAAACCGAGACACAGAAGAATCATACAAAATCATAGGTCCTTGGCCATATCGCTACTCATATGTCAATATATCCCATTTTACCTCTGCAGTACATCCCCAATCCCCAGATCTGCGCACCGATAATTCTCGCAGGGATGCACAGCACCGGGAGGCAGCTTGCTACGTCTAGAGCACCGCTGCCCGTGAAGAGCCAGGAGATATCGAACTCGTTGATCCTTAGCCATAGGAGAGTTCACCAACAAAATATGGTGATTTAATTGGTATTTAATGGTATTTAACTTATTTAACCATGAAACAATGTTGATAGTAATGGTAGGTCAAAGGGAAATCATAGTTAATAGTGGTGAATCATTGATACCTATGGGAAAGTTCACCAATATGCGATTAAATATTAATGGATGATTAATGGATAATTAGTGGATAATTAATGGATAATTATGGGAAAACCCTGCTGGTTGATGATTCTATGGAGGTTTCCTAAAATGGGGCTACCCCAAATCATCTAAAATAAGACCATATGGGGGTTTCCTAGAATAGGGGTATCCCCAAATCATCTATTTATAGATGGGATTTTCCCTTATACACCATCCAGCTATTGGGGACCCCTATTTCAGGAAACCTCCATATTAGTATGAAAGGATGATTGATCAACATGTTTGCCACAGAGATTGCTGTGCTGGGGTATGCTGGTATCCACACATCCCAACCCGGCCCTGGTCATTGCTAACGCGTGAACAAAGCATGATGCTGTTCTTTGTCATTGCCCCTTTTAGACTCCACAAGCCAAGTTTCAAATCATGATAATTGATAGGTATAGCAGGAGATGGGATAATAATTAATTAATTGGCTTGTATTGAACATTGATTCAAAAAATGTCGCAGACAATTATAGAATAGATAGCAGTACGGCTTCATGATTTGAACAACACCGTCATGATCAATGAACAAAGCTTGACAGACTTAAACTGTATAGTCGTTGATCCCAGGCGGAAACTGAGACAGCCATTGAGAGGTCGATCTCAGTTGGCCCAAGAGCCAACACGATTCTCCGCCAAAGCTCCAAAAGAGCAGCAAAAATTTGATGAAAAAGGACACGTTCACAATATCCTCGACCTCCTTCAGGAATAGCTCGCCTCCAGGGCTGCCCATAACATGTTCGTGGGCAGCTCTGGGGTCAGTGGTCTCAACACGTCTAAATCCCCAAAAGCGGATGGTGTCATACCAAAAATTAGCAAAAAGAAACATGATGGTTGATGGTGTCATCAAAAAAGCAATGGTTTGATCCAAAAAATGATCAAACTTGGGTGGTTTGATGGGGTCCTAAACCTTCACCCAAATGGCCCTTAAATTAGTCACATGTCCCGCCTGCAATGTCTGGGGATACCACACGGGTGACAAAGCAAATGGTGCCCAAGGCCACAAGGAAGCTCTCCTGAGGAGTTTGGCCACTGACATGTCACTGAAACCGATAGATTACGGGTGTTCCACTTGCTGTGACAAAAGAGGTTCAAACATCTTCAAAATCCATCATCAGTCTGAAATTGTGTGCTGACTTCGCAAATCCATCAGTCTGAAATTGTGATGCAACATACTTCCACCGAGATGCTACAACACGATATTGCAGGGGACCTGTTTCTTCGCATTCAACCAAGTACCTCAGTGGCAACGTTGATGGCTACTGAAATTGGCAACAGATGAATACCACGGTCTTAACACTATTGATCCACACCCAAACAAGTAGCTGGCCATTGAAAAGCTTGCCAGAAAGTGGGGCCTTCGCTTGAGAGGCACGTGCTTCTAGTCGTTCAGCCGGGGTACAGGTATGTAAAGGTAGCATTTCACGATTTCATAAAGAGATATAATCCAGAGAGGAAGAGAGAGAGAGAGAGAGAGAGAGAGAGAGAGAGAGCCTAATGTGTATATAGATATATAAGTAGATTCAACTACATACATATATATATATATAATTAAATATGCATATACCCCCATCATCTTAAACCCCAACAACCCTGATTTGACCAAGAAAACTGCCACTGTGGAAACCCCTCCCGGTCCAGCTTTCCATGATCGACGGCTCCAAAAAAAGGTCTGTACAATAAAATCCAAAAGGTGCAGTTTTGAAATCTGTTGATCATACTATGATTCCACATCAAATTCATTCCAATGTCAAGAACATGTTCTTCAGATTTCTTCAGTCCTGATGACAGCCTTGTTTTTTTTGGGCAACCTCCCCTCCAACATCCAGCTGATAGCTACCCCACCAACCACCAAAGGCCCAGTGACTGTTTGAAACTTTCCAACTTGTCATTCAGGCCGCCTCGCGAAGTCACCTCGCTGGACACTTTTAACTGGAGCCATTCGTCTGGGTGATCGTCACCCGAAACGATATGGAAATATGGTGTAAATAACTGTAAATCTATGATATAATTATGTAAATCTTAGATGATATATGCAAATATTTGTAAATTTATTGTAAATATGTCATTTAATGTCATTTATCAACTGTAGACAATTTATTGTGTATGTACTTCAAGTACTTCTCGTCAAAGCGCATAAATTGTTGTTTCTGACATTTTCTGACCATCAGCAAAAAACGAAACGATCGAACCTAGACCTATTCTACATGTGCCACAGAACTGCGAGTTCCCACCAAAAAAAAGGGAACATAGCATGAGATAGCCATTTGGGTGTGTCTGAAAATAGTGTACCCCTAAACCCAATGGTTTTGCTGATCATTATCCCGTTTTTAAATGGCTATTTCATTGGGGAATATACCCAACATTTTCAGACAAACCCATTTTTTACATCCCTATCTCAGCTATCTCAGCTCTCTGCCTGGGTTTTTCCATCCGGCAGCTCCATACGCTTGGCATATTCCGCACGAGAGAGGACACCATCACGGTTCCTGGGGGATGACACCAATAGGACGTGTCATGTTTTTGTCCAAAAATGGTCAATATATATATATATATATATATGTGTGTTTTAATATGTTTTAATGGTAAATACACGTTTAAAAAACCAAAAATATTGATTTTAATGATTATAATGATTGTAGTTCTTAGTGTGATTGCCGGCAGTCGGTAAGCTAGCGTGAGCTTGCTATCTGTTTTTTCTTGACCAGTACTGAAGATATCACGGTCCGTTGACTCCGTGTGAGTCTGAAAATAGACTCTACATGGCTGTACCATGACTAATCTCATGGTTTATCACGTCCCCTAATGGAAAAGGCCATATTGGGATGTACCACATTTTTGGACAAAAACACAGTAACAATAATCAATAATAAGAATAGCAAAAATCCGCCCGCACCGAAGGTGCTGGGGCGTGATCGTCCGGATGGCACTCGTAAAAGGTTACAGGTTTACCTGGGGGGGGTGGCATTTTTCGGCCAAAACCTCCTGTTTTTGATAGGTCGTGACGCTCGCCTTCAAAAAACACTGTAAAAAACAGTACGGAAGACACCTGTTCGTGAACGCGCCCGTCCAAAATCGGCAAGCGAAAAGTGAAAAAACCCTGTGTTTTTCACCTTTTTGACCTCAATTTTTTGGTTTGCAACATCTTTTTTTGCGGTTCCGCAGGTGGCCGGGTTTTGGACCCGTTTTCGGACTGATTTTCGTCGTTTTGTGATAGCAGAAACACTGGTTTTTACAGTGTTTTTCTGTTTTCTGCATGCTTGACGGCTAGCTTCAAAACTTCCAAAAACCTCGTAAATTACGCTGTTTTATGTTACGGTGTGAATGAAAACATCGTAAATACAAGTGTTTTTTGACGTTGGTTAAAAAAACATTGTAAATTACAGTGTTTTTGGCCTCAAAAACCATGGTATTTGCAGTGGTTTCTGCTTCTCACCGCGCAAAAACACTGTAAATAACAGCAATTTCGCCGTTTTTTCATGTTTTTCGTTATTTTTTGAACTGCGCTGGTCCGCTATACATGGCTATCCAATTCTTCGCGTTTTTTTTTCCGACAGTCAGTACTTTCGGATGTTTTTGGTCTCAATGGCCGACATCATTGGCAGTTACGAGCGGTCGCGAAGGTGTGAGAACAACATCGTTCAAACCGTGGCGGCCACACAGGGGTTCTTGTCGCGGAGCGACGCCAATAGAAGAGAACAATGGCAGTAGAAGAGAGCAATGGCTGACATCATTAACAGTGTGGACCGTTCACTCGATATGTACATATATGATCTTTATATATATAGATATATCTCTCTATCTATCTATCGGTCTATCTTTCTCTATTTTGGTTGGCCGACATCTTTGCCAGTGTGGAGCGTCCAGACAACAAAAGCCTACATCTTGCAGATATGATACTTATAAAGCTTTCAAATTTATTGCTTGGTGCAAGGCAGCACCACACAACCTCAGGTTCAGTTCTTTTTTTTGCTCTGGCCGCTCACGGACGGAAAGTCCCAGGATCCACACCAGGCAGAAAAAAAAACAGTATCGCCTCTATACTCTATGTCCGTTTTGTTGTTTGGGTTTCTATGAAATCAGGTTTGTCGTTTCAATCACAAAGAACGTCTTCATCCGACATGCCTTTTCATCATCATGATTACCATCATCAAATCTACAATCGTGCGTGCTCTTTACACTTTGATGTGTTGGTTTTCTATGGAAACGGTCATCATGATCACCATCATCATATCTGCAATCGCACGTGCTCTTCAAACCTTACGCAAGGGAAATAAAGGCCTTCTTTGATTGGGTTCCTTACCACCTGCTGCAGCGCCCCCTGCCTGGGAACCATGAAGAAACACACGCTCACCTGGAGACTGGTCACATATATATATATATGTGTGTGTGTGTCTGTATGTATGTATGTATGTATGTATATATATATATATACATATATGTACATATGATATATATATATATACATATATGTACATATGATATATATATATACATATATGTACATATGATATATATACATATGACCTATTGATACTCATTGATGCATTTCAATCTATGTGAAACAGTATGTCATGACATCTTCCACCTGTGCGAGGCTCAAAACATGTAACACCGCTTGACCTTGTCTGCGAGTGCATGGTTGCACTGGCCTGCCTTCTCACTTCCACCAAAGGTAAAGTCGATCATGAATGGTTTGGTGAAGAGTCCCGAAAGACACCTGTCTCAAACAAAGGGCTTGTCACGCCCGTTGCTGATCTGTCACATCGGTCATATCTGTTGCGTCTGTCCCATCTGCCACGATTTCCAGCAGAGGTCAGCAACTATAGCTAATGAGCAAACAAACTGTTCACTCTGTTCAAAAACCGTCACTAGTACACACACGGCCTCTTTTGTTCCTGGCTGACAGTCCCAGACTCGCCGTCTGGTAGTTGTTTGGATCAAGCATTCACGCATTGTCCCTTTGAATCAACAATTCGACTGTCTGTCCACTTCCTGAGACAGCAACTTCAATCCAAAATCAACACTGCTGCGACGCGCCCACCATACGAACCATGAGAACCTTCAACAAAAACATTGCCAAGGAATTGCGGCCTAGACACAATCCAACCCAACTGCAAACCAGCTCTCCCGGATGCGAGCCAACGCGGACACACCTGCCCGTGACAAATACTCTTCACCTGGAAGGCTCCGTCCTGCAAGGGATCCACGCACTATTCCGATCTCTCAGTGAAGACAAAACAAGACTACCTCAGCCATCTCGGTGTAGATGCTACATCTTCTACCTTTTAAACAACTCCAAAAATGCACAGTTCTGTTCATGCATGTTCATGCTTATGGGCAACGTAGTCACCCTGCTTTGACTTGGGGTTGAGGGAAGTTACTCAGTAGCATCAGCACTCTGAATTGGTAATGGACATCGCAACCCTTCTCCTCTCATGATTGAATCGTGGCATGCCACTGAAGCAAGGACCTCCTCCCACTTGCGCAATTCGCCCTCTGGCAGATCCTCAAATGACACAACCTGGGAGCGCCAAATGACCACATGCCGCGCAATGACTTCCAAAAGACATCGAGCCATCGAGTGGCTGCGCAGCCTTGCCAAAAGGGTTTGCTGCCAAGGGTGCGCACGGTGCAATCCCATTGCCTGGTAGAAATGCAGCAGCTCTTTCCTTCCTTCCCCCTGACGCGCAGCAAGCACCCAGGCCGGGCGCTCGCTTCTGCATTGGGACAACCAATATTCTCGGGCCAGAGCCACAGGTTCCCACTTGTGCGAGGACACGAAATACTCCAATACTTCACCCCCTCTGACCCGCTCCTGGGCTTCTTCCGACTCACGAAACCGACCAATGCTTTCTGTCGCAATGTGCTCGATCAACCAGCACGGATCCGACGCCTGAGGCCCCCACAACCCTTTGAATTATAGGACCGGATAACCCCACATGTTAACAACTTCTCCGGACTTAAACTGAGCACAGAAAAGCAATAAGGGAAGAGGGAGTATGAGAGTGATGGAGGGTGATGGTGGGTGAGTTTGTGTGTATGTATGTATGTATGTATGTATGTATGTATGTATATATATATGTATGCATGCATGCATGCATGCATGCATGTATGCATGTATGCATGTATGCATGTATGCATGTCTGGGTGTGTGTGTGTGTACCATCTGAACAGATGTAAAACTTCTGATTGGTTTTCACTAATTTGCAGGGGGCACCTGGAGCATGGATAGGTCAGGTGCCAACGAAGACACCTATCCAATGCTTGTGATATCACGGCTGATCACCGTGACGTACCTGCCAATTTACTGAAATGGGAAGAGGCTCAACCCAAGAACCTCCACGTCGTCCATTTGAAATTTCAATTTACTGCACTGTTGACGCAATCTGGAATCAATTTTGACACTTACATGCATCAGAACCTTCCTCAGATTTTCGCCGAAACCATATCGCCGACAGTATTATGTTTTTTGACTTATTTTCGCCGAGATCCTGTCGCCGACGAACTATGGGTTATTTTGGGAAACAATCGCCGAAACATTATTTTGGATTTCAACATGCTGGTCAAAAACTCTATGGAATCTGGTTATGACTACGTTTGACAATTTCGGATGCCCTACATCGTTTGCGAGAAGTACCTCATGTGGCTCTTTTATTCATCTAATAATCTAGGCTGGTTTGCATGTTTCAGGATTCAGTTCCTGCCGGATCATATAATGATCCATTCTTGTCTAGTGTGATTTCCATGGTGGCTCCGACATGGTGCCATGGAGCCATTGGAGGCAACCCTCTTCAGGGTGAGTGTTGACAGACTTGAATTCTGAATTTACACGTTTCAACTCAGTAATTCATTTAAGTAAAGTGCAACAGCCAGCCTTTCGGTTATTCGCCTTTTGTGATGTCCCGCCGCTCCTATTGTCCCAGGGACCCCAGTGCTGCGTTCTTTCAAGGGAAGCCATTCCGAATGTTCTGAAACCTCCGTTTTTTGCAGCTGCTTTGCAACACCGTTGCATCAAATCATGACAGAGAAATCAGGCAGGCACACGACTTTCAGGTGTGGTGATCCTTTCTTTTGATGGTTGTCTGGTGAGGTGAAACATATTGTGCACCTAATTCGTTGGAACTTGAAAGCTGTTTTATGCCATTGCGGCACGACTTGACCACGGTCCCGGTGCAGGGAATAATTGCACGATTTTGTAGGTAGTTAGGGACTGAATCCTGTATGTGAAACTTTTTACAATTGTCCACTTTTGTTTTGACCTACTGAAGCGATGCATCCGTGGAACACTCCAACATCATGGCCTGCTCCACCACAGCCTTCGAACCCATCTTCGACGTGGCCGCAATCGACACCGAGTGCACATTTATTTGGACACCCCTCGGCTTTGCATCCTACATGGTCATCCTCCGCTTCGCTCATGCCGTCTACATCCGCCCCAACATCGTTGCCGTTCACCTCATTGACTTCGGCTCCTCATGCAGTACCAGGTCCACAACTTGTACCCACCATGCCTTCACCTTTGGCTCCTGAACCAACTATGGTACACACCGCTCCGTCGACTTTTCCATCTCCTATGGCACCTACCGCTCCACCCGCGTGGCCTTCCACTTCGGCTCCATCCCCTACATCGACTACACCACCTACATCGACTATGACACCAACTCCTTTGCCCAGTTCTCCATACCCACCTCACCACATTCAACCTCCATTACAGATGGACGCATCGACGATCCCTCCAAATGAGCCTTCACCACGGCCCCCAGCAGTCAAAGCAGCTCCCAGGCATCGCTCTGACAAAAGACCGGATCGACCGCGCAGACCAGCTCCGAAAACCCCTCCTCACGCTACACCATCGACACCTCAGACAGCACCGACTTCATCCGTTCCACCTGAACTTGCATCCCTGGGTTCCACCGCACAACAACTGGCCGAATCTGTTCGACTTATCCAAGCTCAGCAACTATTACTCATGGATTCTCAACGGGCACAAGAACAACGTCAACTCCTTCTTCAACAAGATGAACATCCACCGAATCCTACACCACAGATACCGCCACCTACACCTACACCACCACTGATCGCCACGCCTCCACCTGCACCAAAGGCCAGACCCACCGAACCGGACGTTCAGGACCATCGCATTGTCCCAGCTCCAACCATCGCTCCTCCTCACCAACCACACGGTCCACCACCACCAACACGCCGACCACGATCCCGAACTCCAAGATCACGTTCCCATCGACCTTCTGTACATTCCTATCGCCTTCGCCATTCTCCTCCACGTACAGAGCGACCTCGTTCTCCTCTCCCTCGTCATCGATCATCTACGAAACCCGACAAGAGCCGCAGAACACCATCTCCATACAGACGACGCTCACCACCACGACGCCGCTCTCCTGTGGTCCCTCGACGTCACCGCTCCCATCCACGCCCACGCTCCGCGACACCACGTCACCGATCCCGAGGCCGTGAAGTCATACTTCGACCTGCTGCAAACCCATCCAATCCGAACTACATTCCTACTCCTGATGCTGATGACACCTGGGGTACATGGAACGAAAGCCACTACAACGACGCCTACGACCACCACACTGCTCGACCCAATTCTCCTACTGATCCACCACCATCGGAACCACAAACCAACCCACCAACCCACACTTCAGCACCACTCGGCGCGGTGTCCTTCCGAGTTCCGGACGGCGACAGTGAAAATTCTGAGGTTGCTGATACCATTTCGCTCACCAAGTTTGACACGAATGACATCGACCTCGATGAAATGGTGGCGGCGGCCAATGACCCCCATAGAGTTCGATGCCTGACCGAGCTTGGCCCCGATCATGTTGTTCCTCTACGCCAATCATTGACCCCGGCTATCTTGCAGCTCTTCAACCAGTTTGTGGACGCGATGTTCGAACAGTTGGCTAAACCATACCGCACCGTCAACAACCATCGTATTTGGATCAAAGCCAGCCAAGCCACCGTCAGGAATATTGCCAGGGCCTTTGCACAATCCGACTTACTGGACATCGAACTTGCAAAGCAAACACAAGCCTTCTATATTGAACCAGAGAACTTGCTGACCATCACGGTTCCCACAGGATTGAAGAAGAAACCAATCTACCGTGGCGAACACATGGGCACCTACCTGATCTACCACAAGACAAGTTGGGAATCAGTTGCCAAAATTCTTGCTGAAGACTGCATCCGCCCGGCAACTTGGACAAAAAACGAAGCCGGTATACCGACCCAATACCCGTGTTACGGGTTCTTCGGAATGTCCTCTGAGATCGCAGACACCGACAACCTACCCGGCTATGCTGTCAGGATTTGTACCTCTCAGCTTTACAAAATAGGCAAAGGACAAAACCCATCAGGCCTGCTGGCCATATGCCGCTCACCCAAATGCATCCGTGCCCTAGCTGGAGGAAATGACCAAATCCAACGCTTGTGCAACCTTGCGGGCATCGCCAAGGGCAAAGACAATGCAACGGCTATGAACTCAAGCGCTGCATCTATATGCTACGTCGCCTCCACTCACCAGGTTTTCCCGGGCTTGATCACACACCAGACTGCGGAGACCAATGCACCTTCGGAACCTCCTGATGATTCTGCACGTCCAGTACGACCTGACCCTTCTGCCGACGCCCCAGAACCTTCGGAGCCGGCCCCGGACGACTCTCACAATACACCGAGCCGCCGCGAGACTGCTACCTCTGGCTCCCGGGACTATGCTCGCCGATCTTGGCATGACAATGCTGCTTGGGACAATTCCACCTACAGCCGCCGAGATCGCCGATCCTCATATTATGACGACCATTCTCGCGACCAGCACCATGAAGGCCGACCTCGTTCTCGACATTCGACCCACCACTCCAAATCTCGTTGGTGAATTCTTTACCCTTGAGGAGTACCAGAACAAGTATCGACTATTCTACGTCGGCGATCCAGTGAGCCTAGTGGCCCTGCCCGATTATTTTGGAGTAACAATGCTTCTCCCGACATTCGGTACTGCTGCCACTTCTTCCTCAAAAGGTTTGTGACTCGCTGCATGCTCATATTGTGGATCCTTGCGCAAGATTCGTTTTCACCTTATGTTTCACACACTGGAACCTCGTATTATGTTTCACTTTTTCACTCGCACACTATCCTTGTCTCACCCTGACATTTCTCGCAGCTTTCATTCGGCAGTTCGAGCGCATTTTGACCTATTGTCTCGTGACCCTCTCTACCTCATGGCGTCCCAGGACCTGATCTCCCAATACAGCGCGGATATGAATGGAATTCCTCCTTCCCAGCCGGATCGCTCGCGCACATCACCTCGTCATCCACATGGTTGGCACCAAGCAGTACCGGCGTTCCGTGGCCCGATGCACTATGCCATGACGACCCATCGACCCTTTTGGAACCCATCCGGAATACCGCCTCCACCGCCTACGTCTCCATCGTTCCCAACACGCCCACCATGGACTTCGCCTACGGCACCTTTTCCGCCCACGCCGCCTCCGAGCTCACAGACACCCCCCAACAACGCCAGTTTTGCACCTCAACGTCACCCTTTTACACCGAGATCACCGAGACCTATGTCATCCCCAGGAGCAAGTTCTTCTGTCAACGAAGGATATACATGCAGACCAATTGAAATCCCACCAGTTGAGAATTGGAAACCTGATGTCGACTTCCACGACTCCAACAAGATCAATGGTTTGGACTTCCCTTCTAGAATCCGACAGAGCAGATTTTCAAGCTACAAGGACATTGAAGGGATGGATCCTTTACAAGTCCCACTCTGGAAATTCTTGTACCAGGGCTTACACAATACTTGGCTTCGCCGAGTTGCATACGGAAGAGAAACCTTCGTCCTTCCTTTTGACAACATAGGCACTACAGTATTTGTGGCCGAATTGGTGTCACAACTACGCACTCGCAATGTAGACTTGGACAAACTCGCTACATTCCGAGCTCGTTCAGCAGGCCAATGTCTCAACCAAAAGGAGGCCACCCAAAACATGGCCAAAGATGTTGCTCAACTTCTCCAATCTTGGCTCCCGACTCAACCTTCTGCTGACGTGGCCAGCCAACAACGCATTCTTGAACTGGAGGCAGAACTGGCCAAGGTCAAATCGGCCGCTACTACGTCACCAACTACTGCACCTCCGGGCTCCACTCCAGCCACGACACCGATTGGACGTGCACTTCAAGGACAACCTGCCGCGTCTACGACCTTTGAACCCTCAACTCTGCTTATTTCTCCGGGCTCCGTGAACACTTGGCTCGTTGACAACCAACCCACATCATTGTCGGACACTCAATACACCAAGTGGTTGAAAGCTTTGAAGCTACCACAGCCCAAACAGGACATCCTGGAGAAGAACTTGGAAAAGGTCAATGAATGGTGGCAAAACCAACCCGATGATGCTTCGAAAACTATCCAACGCGCAAGCGTGGCTATGGGTATCGACCCTTGCAAACACAAGGGGGCCTCCACGGATGAAGTAGTCCTCAAGGTCATGACGGTGGCGTTATTGATGCAATCCTGACTAGCAGCATATTTGAAAGCACCTGGCTCAAAAGCAGCCAACATTATGCGAACTTTGGCCGTGGCTCATTCCTGTATTCTTGTTCTCGCACTATTGACTCCTTTCACGTTGTCCCCTTCTGTTGATGTCTTTTTTGCTTTTCGGATGCTTCAAACAGTATTGATGGGCCAATATGTATTGTTACATCCACGGGCCAATCCGAAACTCCAAGCCTTGCTAAAAGGCACTCCGATGCAGAGTATTTTCTTTTGCAGATCCTGGGATGACTTGTCTGTCGCTCTCCAATGTTTCAAGCATCCCCAGGCGGTGTATATTCGTTTCTGCCACATTGCGAATTTTCAACCTAAGTTTTACATTGGCTCCACGTCCTCATTTGTTTTAGACCGCGAACACTCTCGCTATCGGAAATTTCTGCAAGTGCAACAACATAAATTCGTGCTGGCCGAAGTAGCCTTACGGTTTTGGTGTAGATTTGACCATTTCTGGATGTGGTCTGTTTTCCCGATCTACACCAATAAATCCAACTTTTGGGCCTTGGAACAGGCCTTAATTCAACTGTGGCAACC
This sequence comes from Cladocopium goreaui, assembly GCA_947184155.2. Lineage (NCBI taxonomy): Eukaryota > Dinophyceae > Suessiales > Symbiodiniaceae > Cladocopium > Cladocopium goreaui. The sequence continues at coordinate 211,765 of CAMXCT020000752.1, forward strand.
TCGATTGAACACTCCGTTCATTTACCAGTTTTTCAACTGCCGAAAGGGACTCATTGCACGTACCAAATTTTCTGCCTCTCGGCAATTTGGAACATTCTCCTTGTGGCGGAAGCTTCGTTGGCGATCTACACCCCATCATGTTCGACACGCTCTTCACAGTCCTCTTTTTCATTGACGAGTACAACTCTGGGAGATTATCCAGGATTTGGGCAGTAACTCCGTTCGACGCTTCCACATGGAGAAGAGATTACGATCCAACGAAATTGGAGTTCAAGGCTGCTATTTTATTCGACGTCTTGCCAACAACCTCAGAGAACCCCAAAGGTCGTACGCCGTCAATGCCGTTGACCGAGCTTTGACCTTCTGGAAAGCCAAACGAGTCAGAAAACCGGTTCCTCTTCGTGCGCCTTGGCTACTATGCCCCAATTGGACTCGGGATCTTCGACGCCTACTCACCTCCCACGTTCATCAAACCCGACACTACAACACCACATTGCAGACTCCTTCCACGGCGATTGTCTTCACAAAGTTCCCCTCGGTGATGGATAGCTTGTGCAATCACAAAGAAGCCGCTACCAAATGGGCTGACGGCGAAACCCCAAAGTGTGCCTGTGATGCCTTGCGACCTCATGCTCTTCGTGGTCTCCCACCCGATCAACACCTGGTCCTCGACGGCGACAACCTACATTTTGATGATGGCCCACACACATCCATTGCGACTGGTTCGCTTCAAAACAAAATCTTCCCACCTTCCAAAGAAATCCAGACATCGCTTCGCCTGGCTTTGCGGACATGGACTACCCGACACTCTCTCCCTTCCTTACAAAAGCCCCATATTGATGAGCTTTGGCATCGTTCTATTCAATCCCACTACCACACACTCAACAACCACATCACTCACAAAGACATTAGCCGTTTCAAACGTCTTTTTCCAGAAGCCGTCTTCCACAACGAGGACAAACGAGCCACATCCCTACGAATCTACTGCCCCGTGCTCTACTTCCAGTGCCTCACTACCACCTTTGCCGACCCGTTGGTATTTCGCAAATTGGAGCAAAGCCCGAGCGACATCATCGAGTGGACCATCGCCGAGATCAATCGCCATTTTGGCAATTCATACCCATGGGCACTTGGTGCTGGACGAGATCTGCCGAACGCCTATGTTCTACCCAAAAGGAAAAAACAGTTCAAGGCGGGACGACCTATTGTCAGCTTCTTCACGGCACCTTTCCGACCTATGTTGAACTGCACCGCCAAGCTGATTTACAACCTTCTACCTCAAGCGTTTCCCCACAACCTGGCCAGGGGTGATGTATTCGATCCCATCAAGCTCCTCAAGGACACTGACTTTGATTCGCTCCCCACTCCACGAATACACAACCAAGATCTTGCGGGCTTTTTCACAAGCATTGACACGGACCGCTTCATCACGAGCTGGCGACTGACCCTGCAGTTCCTCTCGCCCCTCATGAATACCGCCCCCGATGAGATCATCTCCGTGAAGGCAACTCCGGGCAACAACACAGGGGACGTAGTAAAAGGCCGCACATGCCGTACACTCAATGTGACCAGGAAGATCTTCATTCGGGACATTGAACGCATCATCCTTATGTCCTTGAAGATGACTCAATTCTCCATCGGCACTAGGGTTTTTGAACAAATCCGAGGATCCCCTATGGGCTCCCCACTGAGTCCAGCTTTGTGCATGATGGTTGTTGCACTGTCCGAAGAAATCTGGTACAAAACTTACCGTACCACCCTTAGCAACATGGATCTTACAGCTCGCCTCCTTCGCTATGTGGACAACAGATTGTGCTTGTCGGACCCCAGCTGGGACTACGAAATTTGCTTCGCCAATTTCCTCCACCCGGAGTTCTACGGCCATCCTATCATTTTGGAAACTGAACCGGACCAGGAGTTCTTGGGCTTCTGCATCGAGTTCGAGCCTTTTGCCCTCCGCTACAGCCCTCCACGCGACCTCAACCAGGTCATGGCGCCATTCTCCGCATCACCTTTGGCCGTCCAACTTTCAGGCTTTGTTTCACGATTATTTCTGGTCGCCAAATGTGCGCACCCCACACATGAACGGACACGAGGTTTTGCCGCATTGCATCGTTTGTACAGATCAGCCGGTTTCGCCGAGTCCGATCTCTTCGCTGCTGCCAAGCCGATTCGTCAATATTTACACGTTTCCTTATTGTGGTAAAATCCTGAACACAAAGGATTTTTCGATTTCTATTTTATTTGACTTGGAGCTGTGGCTTCTCCGTCGCAACTGACCCACTTGATTGAGGACTGGATTTCACTTTTTTCATTTTTGTGAATATTATCAATTTCGGGATTGGCTTTCTTCTGCAATTCTTGATGCTTCAGCCGTTGTTGCACTATTTCTCGTATTTGTGACAGTTTCACCCATGGAACACAAACGAGACGCGACCGTGGCGGGCTTGTCTTGGCCTGCGAACCCTACTCGTGGACTCGCTCCTACC